>WNYG01000093.1:0-108809 GCA_021396235.1 Sporothrix pallida
CGCGGCCCGGCACGCCGAGTGCGTCTTCACGGGCGGCCAGAACACGGCCGTCACGCAGCGCACGATTGCGCACACGCGCACGCTGGCCGCCGAGCAGGGCCGCGACCCCTACGACGTCAAATTCTTTGTGTCCTTCACGCCCGTGCTCGGCGCCACCGACGACGAGGCCCGCGCCAAGTACGAGCGCTACCGGCAGTACGGCAGCCTCGAGGGCAACCTCGCGCAGCACTCGGGCATCTCCGGCATCGATCTCAGCCGCTTCCCGCTCGACGACGAGTTTCCCGCCGACCTCGACCACCCGCTGTACGACGGTTTGTCGGAAGGCACAAAAGTTCGTCTGGCCGCGCGCCCGGCCGGCATCGACCGCTGGACGCCGCGCCGCCTCGCCGAGGAGCGCTACATTGGCGGCGCCAGTCCCTTTGCCGTCGGCTCCGGCAAGACCGTCGCCGACGCCATGGAGCGCTGGATCACCGAGGCCGACATTGACGGCTTTAATATCGGGCATGTCGTCGTGCCGGGCGCCTGGGAGGACGTCATCGAGTATCTGCTGCCCGAGCTCGAGGCCCGTGGCTGGCTCGGCAACGGTGACTACCCCGTACCCGGCGGCTCCGCGCGCGAGAACCTCTACAACACACCGGGAGACGCGCATCTGCGGCCGACGCACCCGGGCCGCAAGTACAGGTTTGTGCCGGGAGAGGGGGAGGCGGTGAAAGGAGACGCTGATGCCAAAGATGCCAAAGATGCCAAAGATGCGAACAAGACAGAGACAGTGGAAGTGGGTGCATGAGCGTGATTAGCAAGATTAAGTACGACGTACATGGCAACAAAATAAATCAGTAAAATTCAAACAATGTCGTTACGCTCGTCTATCAATCGCAATGAGCGTCACCGTTAGTCCTCTACGACTGCCTGTCTTATGCAAGAAGCTATGCAATTAAACTGGCCATGCCAAGATTCTCCAAGATGGAGATTACCGGCATCGTTTATCTCCAAAGGTAGCAAGCACGTTCGGCATCGTGATCCGCTGCGGCCGTCACGTTTTAATTTGTACAGCTTTTCTGCTCAAGTAAGGCCAAGATGTCAAGATGTCGAGGCAGGGGTGGTTTGCGTGCGACGCGCAAAATGGCAACATCCAGATGGCAACATCGGGTTGCGTATATTATTTGTTAGTGCCCTACGAGGACCCTGAAGCCTGTTAGCGGCGTGCCAGCGCTAGTGTCCGGCGGGTAGTATTCGGGGTGGCGGGAGCGGAGGATATAATGTCGCGATAGGGCTGTTGCCGACGTAGGCGAGACCGTTTATCACTGCCGGCGCCATCTTTACAGCGAGCACACCATACCTATACGCCGTCTGCTTGGTGGAGGTGTTATCAAAGTGTAGCTGTACATAGCTGTACATATAAAAGAATACATCTGCATCGTGAACATGATGGTTTTCATGGACACAGATCGACGCGCGACGTCTTATACTCTCATCAATCGTCACGGCCAAGATGCCTATCCAGACGATCGAGACCCAGCCCGAGCCCGCCGTGGCCATCAACGTCGAGACGGCCAAGGAGACGCGCAAGGTGGGCGAGGCGGCCATTTCGCGCACCGACGCGCTCGAGCTGCGCGACGACCCCGAGGCGCGCGCGGCGTTTTTGGCGACGTTTTCGGCCGCGGAGGAGGCGCGCATCCTGCGCAAGGTCGACGTGCGCATTGTGTTTCTGATCGGCGTCATGTCCATGGTCAAGGCGATTGACGCCAACAGCGCGTCCAACGTCAAGGTGCTGCAGGTGGGCGAGCCGCGCAATATACTAACAGAACTCGGCATGACGGCAAACCAGTTCAACTGGGTGGGCTCCATCTACGGCATCGCCTACATCATCTTTGAGGCGCCGAGCAACCTGCTGCTCAAGCGCATGACGCCGCACGTGTGGCAGGGGCGCATCTTTTTTACGTGGGGCCTCGTGCAGGGCTGCCACGCGGCGGTGCAAAATTATCACCAATTATTTGCGCTGCGCTTTCTGCTGGGCATGTTCGAGGCCGGCATGTTCCCGGGCGTCATGGCGCACCTGCACTCGTGGTACCGCACCGAGGAGATGGGCAAGCCCGTGGCCTGGTTCTTTGGCATCTCGGCCACGTCCAGCATCGTCGGCTCGCTGCTGTGCTACGGGCTGAGCTATGCCAACGGCGTGCGCGGCCTCAGTGCCTGGCGCTGGGTCTACATTGTCGAGGGTATTTTTACAGTGCTCTTTGCGGGCGTCGTCTTTTTCTGTCTGCCCGACTACCCCAAGTCGCCGCGCAGCCGCCGCTGGCTGACGCCGCGCGAGCAGGAGTTTCTGGAGGCGCGCCTCGCCGAGAACGCGCCGCGCACCAGCGACCCCGTCTTTTCCGCCAAGGAAATCAGGCACACGCTCGGCCACTGGCTCATCTGGTCCTTTTTGCTCTCGCAAACGCTCGTCAACCTCGGCGGCTACGCCCTCACCTGGTACCTGCCCACCATCGTCACCAATTTGGGGTTTGCCGCCCTGCCCAAGAACCAGCTGCTCAACATCCCGCCCGCCGCCGCCACTATCCTGGGCGAGGCGCTGTCCGCCTGGCTGCTCTACCGCGCCTTTGTCGTCCGCCCCGCCCTGATCATGGTCATCATGTCCGGCATGGTCGTCTGCTTCGTCCTCTTTTTTACGGTCGACAACCGCTACGGCCTCTACGTCGCCTGCATCCTCGGCTCCGCCTTCTACAACACCTACTTTATCCCCTTTTGGGCCTGGCGCTCCGCCACCCTCGTCGGCACCACCGGCACCGCCCTCACTTATGGGTTGCAGTCCGGCATCGCCCAGCTCGGCGGCGTCGTCGGCCCCCAGCTGTTCCAGAGCCGCTGGGCCCACAACGGCTACAAGGTCAGTTTTGCCATTGCCGCCGCCTTTATCATCGCCGCCTGGCTCGCCAACATTGTCACCTGGTACATGACCCGCAACACCGAGTACGACGTCCTGCTGCACCAGCGCAAGGTCCTCAAGGAACGCCAGCAAGGCCGCGTCCTCGCCGACGCCGACGACATCCGCATCTTTGACGAGCGCCAGTACTACCACGGCCTGGGCCTGTGGCGCAACAAGGCCGACGCGACAGAGACGGACGAGTCGTCGTAGGCTGACGGCTGACTCGGAAGGTGACTTTACTTACATGGATTGTCGTTGCACCTGTGTACGCTTATGTAGGCTTAGGCTGGGATAACATGTTACTGTCTTCGTAATCCAATACCGATACTTTATTTTCTCTTTTTTCACTTCTAGATCATACAAGCGTTTCGACAAGATCCAGGAATCGGCACGTGCACATGCGGTCTGCGAGCCCTGGAGCCCTATGACGCGGCCTTTCAAGAAAAAACACAAAGACCCTCTAGACCCTGACACATGGAAGTGGCTATTTAAAGTTTTAAAGTCGGTAGGTGGCAAGTAGTAGTTGTTTGGGGGCACAAGGCTGTGTTTTGTTTACGCTAAAAAGGGGTATTAGTCGGGGTCACAGTGTGGGGCCTAACAAATTTGAAATTTGTACGGATAAACCATACACAACAATAGTACAATAAGAAAAGTAACTAGACTCTCAAAGCCAAAAACCACAAAACCAACCCTCAGTCGAGCTAGAAGCGTTCTAAGATTTTTTTATCATTTGTTACAGTATATGTTGCAAAGGACCTTTACTCTCGGGCTTGAGATTTAACGTTGGCTGTAGACACCGTGGCCCGAGCAATCCAGAAAAATCTCCCCCAAAAGGCCGTAATACAGTAGTAACTCATCACCGATGCATTTTTAGTACCGTGCTAGTTTTATAATGCCATTTATTATACACAGAAATCAAGTACATAGCCTGTACGGTGCTACTTGACATACGCGTAACTACAAACTACCACACAATATAAATAGAAAATGACTCCCTCATTATCTAGGGTCCTCATCCTGCCCTATTTTTTAACCTTCTTTATCAATGTACATTACGATTCCACTGTCTTTTCTTTCTTTTCATATACTTGTCTCTATCCTTATCCTCATGGTTTCCTCATCGAATTTTTTTTCCTATTCTTTTCGTCATTTAACGACACATATCAAAAATATGGCTTCACAACAACCAACTTACCCGTACGTTGGAGAACTGGGGCCACCGCCTTGGCCGTTGGAGCGGCTGCAGTCGGAAACGGATGCATTCTACGCGGGAGGCTACCACGAGCGGTACTGTATCACTCGGAACCGGTGTGTGCTCTGCCAGCTTTCGTTTGTGACAAACGACAAGATCGTAACCAGTATGTTGATTCCTTCGTCTTTCCCCACCTCTCCACTGTCCGGTAGCTAACAATACAGTCATCAATGATGATGTCACCTTGGAGATGGTCTATGAGCCGGAGGGCGTCGCTCGGCACAACGTCGACAGGTTCTACACCGACAGTAAGGGCATCCGGCATTTTTTGGGCCCCAGTAACAGGCAGTGGATCTACATGTGTGGCCAGGCCTGCTGCCAGCGAATCGTGCGACATAGCGGGAGCGTGCCGGTCGTCGGCATGCACGCAGAGTGCCACCGCCTTGCAAGCCGCATGCTGAAGCAGCTTCAGCTTGCCCCCCAGCTGAAGCTGACGTGGTCCAATCTGCAGCCGCTCATGGACATTCACAACCACACACTCCCACTGAACGCGGGCGACGACAAGAAAAGGTTCCGGCTCTACCGCGACGCCCTTGCCGTTCGCCTGTCCAAAACGCCGGGACTGTGGGACGCAAACGTGCCGCGCTTGCCACTTGAGCTGTGGATCAAAGTGGCGGACAAGGAAAGCTTTGTGCGGCAGTGTGCCCTTTACAGCAATCTGTCTCTGTCGACGGCCATCCGAGAGGACAGAGCCGATGCTTTGGACGATATTGCCAATTTGTCAAATTCAAAATGCAGACGCGGCATCATGAGCATAAACCTCAACAAGCCGGTTTACGCCTCTTTTGTCACTGTGGAGGGCCGCTACTATATCCAGAGTGTCTTCAACATGGATGACGATACAAATGACGGCGAGAACAGCGAGAATAGTAAGGATAGACTTTGTGTTCTCTTGTTTCCAGGATGGCCCGCGGTCCGACAGAGCCATGCTGCAGCGTCGCATTTGCGTCTGAGGATCTTTGTGGGAAGCGACCACCTCGGTGTCCGCCGGATTCGATTCTTTCCCGTCTTTTGCGTGTGTACTCAGCGAAAACACAAGGTGTGCACCCAAAAAGGCAACCCGTCCATGTCGGCCTGGTGCCTGGCCCAAGCAACAAAACCAACTCACGGTGTCTCGTGGCAGGCTGTTGTCACCGACTCAAGTGCCTTGGAAGTCCACACAGATGTAAGTACCACAGGATCGAACCGGACTGATAAGACAATTTCGGGTACTCTATATATTAACCCGCTGTAGGGCATCAAAGTCCGGACAATCAGAGAGCCTGCTCCAATCTTTGTCGACAGAGAGGAGTACAGTAATGGTATGCCAATACCGGACAATTTATATATTCCATCACAGACTCCAATTCCCGTCAAGAGTGTCACCAAGTACCTGTATCTAGTCCCGCTTCCCTCAGACCCCTCCATTCAATACCGCCTCCATCAACGCAAGATGAGGCCACTACCTCCTCCTCTTGTTACTGGTGCTGGCTCTGCCATTTTCAGCGGCGACAGCAGGCCGAAGCAGACCGCAATGGTCGACGACCCGCACGTTATGCAGGTCCTCCATGTCAACATGCCGGACACGGTCGGCTACTCGGTCGCCGCCGACGATCTGCGCGTATACTCGGTCATTGCCCACGCGGCCGGCGACAGTCCGCATGTCCACACGCAAGCCTACACCGAGCCGGGCCTGAACAAATGCTGCTGGATCTATTTTCCACTGGTGCCCGGCGAGACTGTCCGCGAAATTATCTCCTACCGGGATTTCGACTCGCCTTTTGGCGCTGACCGCAACAGGATGGGACTCGCAGTAAGTGGCCGTCGCATCCTCCCCCCCTCTCTCCCTTTCTCCCCTTTCTTGTGTATATGAGGCCGAGTGAATGCTAACCACGCGTATAGTTTGTGACCAACCACCGCCGCCTAGTCTTTGGGCCCTTTTGGAGACATCTCTTGGTCACGGCCCGTACGCGCAAATTTGACATCGGCAACAGCCCCGAGAGCAACAAGCCATTTTGCATGTACTTTAACCGGCTCGACCCCGAACGTGATAATTACGATCGGCGGGGCATGGCGGAGCTGGGGTTTGGCAGCTACCATGGCCTTCCTCCTCCAGTGCCAGAGACATCGTCTGACTCGGTCGTACAATCGCCAATGGGATCACCAACAGGAATCAAATTGGATATGCAGTGCCGACAAGCCCCCCTATTCACAAGCCAACCAACACCCCAGCCTGCGACAAACACACTGTTTACCTGCTGCGCCCTGAAAGGCGTTGTTTCCGTCAGCGTCTGCACGGACCCGACCCTGCGCTACCGGCCCATTGTCGGCATGCGTTTCCGCTACGCCGAGGAGAGCGGCCGCATGGATACCTACCTTGGGCAGTGGCGCTTCGACTGGGCCGCGGCACGGGGAACGCCACCGGAGCTGCATGTTTCGGCCCCGACAGAGTCGCCTGGGCTCTCCATTTGCTATCAGAACTTTGACATGGACAAAACCGCCGCAAACGCCAAGACGGAAGAGTGGAAGCATCGGTCTCAGGCCTACATCAACGCCATATCGGCCGGCGCACAGGAAGAGACCAAGAAACCGGTTGTGACTGTCCGGGATGACGCACCCGGCTACACGTTCCGGTCCAAATGGTACAGCGTTCCGTGGGAAGGCGTCCTCGAGTGGGTCTTTAACTACGGCCATTCTCGACTGTTTCACGATGGACGTCTTATTTCGCAAAACTTTTACTGAAAGCCTCCGTATCCTACCTGGGCAGTTTGACGGATAGGTCTTGCGTTTATAAATCAAACATTGTTTGATTTGAATCGCTTTGATGGTCGGACCGTGATTTGTCTCTTGTTTATTTATAATATCCTGCGTTTGTGTCACCTGTTATCCAGACTAAGTTATTATTTAATGTACGAATCTACCGTTTTAAATAATCCAAGTTAAATATATCCTCTGTGTTTTGAAAACCTGTAATCCAGTTCAAGATAACGGCTAGTAGTTCCTTGATGTAAAAAGTTACATATCCTCTTCTTCTTCAATCGCTTTTTGAACGAGAATGTAACGGTCTTTACCGCCAACGGCGTCCTTATCGTGCTCAACCGCAAGTTTCTGTATGTGGCCAAGGACGTTTTCAATAACGGTATCCTTGTGGCTGCGGTTCTTACGGCCAAGGTCATCCAGCCAAGGCCAACGATTAAGTGTGAGGTAAACAATGGCGATAAAGACAGTGACTCCGAATGAGTAACACCAGATGACAACAACAGTTACGACGTCAGTCCAACCGTCTTCACGCTGGTGCCACACGTCTAAAGGAATGTCGACCTCGGGATTTCCCGAGAGCCAGCCGAAGAGACAGAAAATGGTGGCAATGGCGTCAACGGCAAATATGGCACCGACCAGCTGGAATGACGGCCATGTTTTGCTGCCGCGTGTGATGAAGATGAGCCAGTTCTCGGTCAGGGCAATCTGAAGGAAGAGAATCTCCTGTACTGAGCCAAAGTTTTGCTCGATACCGCCGCTCGGCAGGTACATTGTGCCGCGCATAATCCAAGTCCCTGCAGCCAGAAGGGCACCGAGGATAACGCTGATGACCCAGATCTTTGGAAGCTGCCACTCGACCGGGCGCGGCTCCCAGTGAGCATTATCGTAGGCGACGGCGATCGTGGCCAGATCAGCAAACAGTGCGAGAAATACGATCAGTTCAACAGTAACTGTTTCGTTGATGATGATCATGGACGTAGTCAGGTAGATCTCGAGATGTAAGCAAAGAGCGATTCGGTATTGAACGTACGCCTTCATGCGCTGGAAGATCTGGCGCGCTGTTTTGATCGCAAGCACGATGGTACTCAGACCGGGGGCAAGGAACACAATGTCTGCCCCGGCCTGGGCAGCTTCCGACGCGCCTTCGACAGCAATGCCACAATCAGCCTTCTTGAGAGAAGGAGCGTCGTTAACACCGTCTCCGGTCATGGCCGTGAGATGGCCGCGCTGCTGCAGCATCTCGACGACAGTGTACTTGTGCTCCGGAAATACTTCAGCAAAACCGTCGGCACGCTCGACAAGATCATGCTGCATGCTGCCACCGAGACCACCGTGTATGAGCCGCTCCGAATTGTACACGCGTGTGCCTAGGGACAGCATCTTGCACGTCTCCTTCGCAATGGCAATAGCATCACCTGTCAACATTTTAACAGGGACACCCAGCTGGCCGGCCTCGACAATCGTTTGAGCCGTGTCCTCCCGTGGGGGATCGAACATGGAAAGTAGGCCCAAGAGCGTCCAGTTTTCATCGTTCTTTTTCACGGCCACACCAAGCGACCGGAAACCACGGCGGGCGAATTCAGTAGCCTTGTCGCGGTACATGTCGGCCACCTCTTTGGACGAGTCAACCAGCTTGAGAATAGCGCGCGGTGCACCCTTGGCACACACATAGCGGTCCGAGCCCAAGTGCACCTCAGCCGTGATGCGCTTGGAAACCGGGTCAAAGGGAGAGAACATGTCGGTAACCCAGCCCTGCTGCAAGATCTCACGTGCCTTTGGGTAGCGCTTGAGCGTCAAAATTGTGACCTTGTCAATAGGATCCAAAGACTTGAGATTGTGCGATGACGCAAGCGCGGCGACAGCCATCATCCAGTTGACATCCTGACCCTCAGAGATAAACGGCTCGCGGATGCTAAGCTTGTTGGCCGTCAAGGTACCCGTTTTGTCCGAGCAGAGAATATCGACACCCTGAGAAGCTAGGTTAGTGAAAAGAAATAACAATAATATAAAAATACAAATGAAAGAGAAGAACTCACGGCAAGAGACTCAATGGCCGTCAGCTTCTGTACGATGGCCTTCTGCTTCGCAAGGTAAGCGGCGCCGACGGCTAGCGTGGTTGTTGTCACAACGGGCAGGCCAACAGGCACGCCAATGATGAACAGCACGAGAGCGTAGTGGAGCAGATTCTGCGAACCCGGTTCGGCGATCTTCAGATGGTGGTAGAAGCCACCGATCCAGGCAACCAAAATCCAGAACATCACCAAGACCAGGAGCGCGGTACCGATGCTGTTCATCACAGCCTTGAAGTGACCCTGGTCCTTGGCGCCTTGAACCAAATTGGCAGTACGGCCGACGAATGACTTCTTGGCCGTGGTCAGCACCACAGCATACGCTTTACCACGCTTGCAACCCGTCGTGTAATAGACAGTGTCACCCATGTATTTATCAACAGCTAGCGACTCGCCCGTAATGGCCGATTGGTCCACGGCCACCAATGAGTGGCTGCGATAATTCGCCATGCGGCCATCGCTGCCACTGACGGAAGCGCGAGCGTCATTGCCATGCGTGTTACCCAGTTCGTGCTCTGGCTCTTGGTCCACTTCGTCCGCCTCGTCGTTGTTAACAAATGTGTCCTCTTCGCTGAGCTGCTTGTAGATTTCGAAATCCTCGGGGCGGCTGTAGTCGCAGATAATCCGGGCGTCGCCGGGGACCGTGTCACCCTCTTGAATGATAAACTAGGAAGATTGTAAGATTGTTTGTTAGGTATTTTATTTCTCGTGTTTCTTTTGTTTCTTCATTCTCTGCCAAGCACTTACAATATCACCGGGCACGAGTTCGCGAGCCAAAATGTTGCGCTCCACGCCTCCACGGACAACCATGCAGCGCATGGCAATGTCGCCCTTGAGACTAGCCACAACATCGGCGGCTTGCATTTCTTGGTAGAAGCCGACAAAGGCATTGAGGAAGAGAATGCCGAGAATGACACCGAAGTCGATCCAGTCACCGAGACCCACGGCCAACAGTGCGGCCACTTCCATGACGTACAAGATAGGACCCATGAAATACGTGACGAATTGATAAAAGGGGTTCACCCTCTCCGTGGTGAGCTCGTTCCAGCCAACGCGCTGACGTCGCTCCTCGACGTCTGTGACGGAGATACCGGTACGGATGTCGGTGTCGGTCCACTCCGGGTGCAAGTCAGCCCCGGCGCCGGCTGGCTGAACAGATGTTGCTTCGGCTGAGCTCTTCCAAAATTGCCACCAACGCTTTGTTTTACGCCGGCCCTTAGCGTTGTCGTCGACGCTACTTGCACCGAGGGCGCCATCCACCTGGTATAGGCTAATATAGCGATCTAGTGCTGGGTATTCACCAAGGTCGATATTCGGGTCCAGTAAGGGCGGGGCCGCCCCGGCGCTGGGGGAACCACTGTTGCTGCCGTGGGCCTCAACATCTTTTTCGCCCGCAGGGTCGCGCTTTTTCCGGTGCAGCAACTTGTTCATGTTGAGCAGCACACACGGCAAACGAGTAGAGACGGGCCGGAAAAGAGGGCTAGAAAACGAAGTGGCAGAACGAAGGTGTTTCAGAAGGTGCGGAGGTGACACCAACAGCAAGAACAACGACGGAAACAGGAGAGATGCTCCCCTTATCGAGTACTAGTGAGACGAAGCGAGAAATAGATGTCAGGAACACGAATTGGGAAAAAAATAATAATATATGAAAGGCTCCAGCAAGAATTGGAGTGACGGATAAGGTAGTTGCAAGTTTTTATAGCATTTATATACTCAGTAGCTGGCCCAGCTCTCATGAAGGCCTTTCATAAAGAGGACCTTTTTTGGAGAAGGGTAAAGGGCGAGATTGTGAAGCCCGTCCCATCCGATTATGACCTGTGATATTTCCACGGGGAATAATGACATTTCTTTGTCTATCTCATCCGGGGTGCCATGTTCCCAGTTTGGATGGAATTGCGTCAAGTACTTAGAGAGCCTAGGACTGCCGGGTGGGTGACCTCCCGCGTTTAGTGTCGCCGTTTGCTTTTTTGCACCGCCTTTTCTCTTCGTCCTCGTCTGCTGCTCTCTTCTACGCATACTATGCTTTTAATGCAGAGCACATTTACGAGTTTGTCGTTGGTGGGCACTAATAAAAAGTTGCGGGTGCTTTATCTCCGTCTTGCTCCCCCGATCGATCCGTTTGTTTTTGCCCTATCGTACAGGCCCGTGAAGACTAAAGTGGTAAAAGGAACGCGGGGTATTTACAATAAGGGAAACAGGATGAAGAGCGCCGGAAAACAGTAGGTCGGGTCATGCTGAGAATAACGTATAATGTACGTCGTAGAAGGGTAACTTGAGCGCAATCCTACCAAGACACCATGGTGAAGGATACGACGGATGTAAGGTTTTGTAGCGTTTTCAGTTTCTTGTTTTTAATCCGACCTATCCGTAGGACGAAGGTCGAACTTGTACACTGCCCATGATATTATTGGTTTTCGCCACCTGCATAGGCGGCCCACTGAAATGCTCGTCACCTTATGCCAATTTGGTGGCAAAACAGTGGTACATAACTTTATTCGAAAACAGGCCTACGGCTCTACTCTCATATTATGCACGTATACCGTTCGCATCAATTACGGCTTGCATCTTGTGTAACATCAAGTTAAACTCATAGCGCCAAAAGGCCTCTATATTACAAAGGCACTTCCCAAGAACGGGGTAAGAGTCTCTGCTAGGTGATCAGTCTAAGGGAAGGGTCTTATTCTTGTAAAACAGTGAACAGTGATAAGGTGTAACGGCTGAACAATAATCAACACGTATAAGAAGTGGGTGATTGTATGCAATGAAGGCACAGGAATACAAGTTCATGTAGTTATGTATTTCAGACAATCGGTAGCGACTGAGTCTTCTATCTAAGTTACTGCGAGGAAGCCTCAGTCTTATATATCCAGCTGTGATCACTCCTTGATCATTCCTTTGATCATTTCCCATATGATCGCTATGTTGGTTCATTCGTTGTTCATTCCTTAGATCATCCCCCGTATGATCTTTGTTTGTCCTCTAAGACACACGAAGAGGGAGAGTTTTGTATTTATTTTATCCTACAGCCGATCTTAGCAAATCGTTGCGTCAGTGGCGAAAGCATCCCAAATATGAGACGAAAACATATAAAGCTTCGAGAGCAGTGTCTCTTTCACTGCCTCAAGGATAAAATTTCAAACATCTTTCTGTGAAATCTCTTTCACTGCCTCAAGGATAAAATTTCAAACATCTTTCTGTGAAAGAGGAGCCCTTACAAGCAATACAAGCCTCATGATTTCTACAAAACGCACTCACGGGCGCTTTGAGCGCCTTCGCCATTTTAAGGAGCGTTGCAAGTTCCGAGAAGACTACCGGGCGCGCCTTCCCCTCTGGATGTCTCGCTTCACTGGCTACAAGCCTCCTGGAACCGAAATGCCATACGACCCCCTTCCATTTCCACCCTTCTCGTGGCTGCGGCATATTTCCATGAAGCTGGAAGTGTGCATCTTTACCTGGATTGGTTCATTCGGCGGCATCCTCCTTATAGAGGCTATTATGACCAATACTGCCTTCTACACCGTCTATCATGCGCCTACCATCGTTACGTCCTTCGGTGCATCGGCTGTTTTGCTCTTCTGCGCTATTGAATCACCATTGGCCCAGCCACGCAATTTTGTCCTCGGCCACTTTGTCTCCGCTCTCATAGGCGTCTGCATCACTCGGCTTTTTGTGCTGAATCCAAACTATCACCCTTCTCTTGACGACGGCGGCTTCCATGCGAACAATTTTGTGAACGGGGGACTCTCCATGGCGACATCAGCCTTGGGACAATTCCCAATCGGTGCGGTGCATCCACCGTAAGCCTGGTTCCTCTCAACCTCACCCCTAGACCAACTAAAACTAAACCTTATGCTGACACTGAGAAAATGACAGAGCGGGTGCCACAGGCCTTAATGCAGCCGTACAGACCGAGATCATCACACTCTCTTGGCGCTATTTACCGACTGTTCTTGCATCTTCGCTCATCATGTTAGGTTGGGCCCTTCTCGTCAACAATCTAGGACGACGTCGGTACCCGGTCTACTGGTGGAGCACAGGTAAGAGATTTGTCGCGGCATCAAAGATGGAGCAGCGCAGAGAGCTCGAGTTCGAACAGAGGCAGGTTGAATCTGGCCTGCGGGAAACAGAAGGCGAAGCCTTCGACATCGACGGCGACGAAAGCGCAGAGGTGGCAAATGCAAACGGAGATACGAACGGGGTGGCTAGCAACGTCTGATGAGCGGAAAAGCTACCACAGTGATATTTTCCAGGCTCGTCATGCGGCGAATGTTTGACGGCATGGGATGTGCACCCTTGGGGCAACGGCATTTTTTGTTACTGTTAATTCTTTTTTCTACATGGGGGTTTTGTGGTGTGTAGGACTGGACCGCAAGGTTCGTACTGGTTTAAAAAGGGATGTTTGGGAAGGGAGGGAGAGTACCTTGCCCAGTCGAGGATATACAGTGTGAAGTTTTTCAACTGCAAAAATCTATAACTCGTAGCTACAGATTCGCGAGACAAAAAACGTACGTCAGTCATAGAAACCTCGGCTAAAACGGCAAGGTCATCTGCCTATTTCCGTAAGTAGTTTACTTTGCTCTGCGTAAAGGAACTTCTCATAAACCCCTCCTCTTGATTGACAGTCCAAAGTGATTTATACTCCAGGGTATTCGACTTACGAAGGGGATCTATGATTTTCAAGTAACCACCAAAACCGGAAATCCAGGTGTAAGCATATTTACTACAAAAATAAAACCAGGAAAATATGAGACGTATCCGTACCGATCAAATATATGACTAGAATCCATAAAAACTAAAGTTTAAATGTTAGTGCTCTTTTAGTAAATGGCGGCAAAACGTAGGCCGACGCAACCGAGATAGCCTTAGGTGGCGCGTTGCACTAGGCCAATCTATTATGACAGACAAACCGGGTAGGGGGGGGGTTCTCCTCTCCCCCCTCAAAAAGCCAAACCTGGAACCGCCGGACTTTCGGATTTTTCGGTCAATATATACAGTTACATCGACGCAAGGTGATTGCGGTTGTGCTCAAAAGTTTAAGGGAGAACGTAGATCATAGCGTCGGCAGTTGTGACAGTGAATCAATAAATGGCATTGATGAACAACGACGATATGTTCACGAAACAAAACGCTGGTTGGTCTCATGATGAAGATGCTCATTCTCAACAGACATTAGGCGAGATTCCCGGAGATGGCCTGATCTTCTCTCTTTTCTCTGTATTGTATTACTTATCGGCAGCGTCCAGAAGCCTTTATCAGATGATATGCTTTAAACGACTATTTAAATACGTTGTTTCCGTCCGTGAAAAATCCTTTAGTTTCTGTGATATCTTCATCCAAACCTCTCTTGCCATACACAATTTTCACCGTGCAACGAAGAAAATGCCTGCGAACCATAACGAAGCGCTCAGAGTTAACCCGTTCGTGGTTAACGGTCGGTCTGTCGATATACACATCACCACCAATGCCTCTGACTGGTACTGGGCGGTCATGTCAGTTATGGGCACCACTATGCTTGTGGTGTTGGGGACCGGTCTGCTGAGGCGACCCAGTGACCGCATCTTTCACTACATATTAGGTGCTATTGCTTTTATTGCCATGGTCGAACACTACAGCATGGCTGCTAATCTGGGTTGGGTGCCCATCGATGTGGAGTGGCAGCGCCCGAATAATCCTTTGGTGGCTGGGATAAACAGACAGATCTGGTGGGTGCGATATTGTGGATGGCAAGTCAACCCCTACCCCTGTTGTCTGTTTTCTAAAGAACAATTCTCAAACTTTCGGCATTATAAGTGATTCTAGCGAGCAATGCCCCGGGGATAGGTTTCTGATTTGGCCGCTCTTTTCTCTCGCAATCCTCCTCACGACGGCCGCTCCTACTGTCCACATCCTTTGGACCTGCTTCTTGAGCGCCGTTATGGCTATCATGGCTGAAGTTGGGGCCATAGTCCGAACTGATTACAAATGGGGTCAGTGTTTTATCTCTTGCCATTTTCGCGTTTTATTTTTATTTTATTTTAATAACAACTATCTGACTTTCGTTTCTTTGCCGTAAAAGGATACTACGGATTTTGGATCTGGGCATGGCTGCTCATCGGATACCAACTTCTCTATGCTCCCCGCAAGTTTGCCAATGCTTTAGGCAGGGAAGTCCGCTTCACGCACTTGGTGACAGCCTCGTGGGTTTGGTTTCTGTGGATGTGCTATCCTGTTTGTTGGGGTATCAGCGAGGGCGGCAACGTCATTTCCCCTGCATCTGAGTTTATTTTCTACGGCATCCTCGATTGCTGCCTTATTCCCATCACCAGTGCATTCTTTCTCGCAGCCCACTGGCGTATTGACCCCGCACGTCTTGGGCTATACATGCGCACATACGACGATCCGGTTCCCTTATATAATTCGCATGCCGCTCAAAAGGAGAGGACAGAAGGAACCCACGGAACGAACGGTCATGACACCACCGCACCCGCACCCGCAGCAGCAGCAGCAAACGGTAACGGGGTCCTTGCACCGGATCAAGCTGCACCTGCTAACGTCTAAGAACGTCTCAACCCTTAATACCCTTTTCACGGAACGGGAATCATGTCACCATGATGTGGTTGAAAGGGAAAAACTGACACGCTATTCGAGTTTCGGATTTTTCCACCTAATTATATTACAAATAACACAAATTTGCAGGATTATTAGGACACGGGAGAGGGATTGATTTTTACTAACACGTTTTTTGTCAACACCTATTCAGCTGGCAGTTGTTATACCTAATGTCGGTGGCGATTTCTGACTTTTCTGACTCTGCAATATCGATGTGGTTTGGTCACAGTTTCAGCATAAGCATTGATGGTTCTTAAGTGCACAGAATGTTTTTGATTATTTTTTTAGTTTATATTGTTCAAAGAAAAAACTTTCAAAACTTATTATTGCGGCCCTGGAGCCGCAAATCACAAGGATTTCAAAATACCTAAAATGAAGACAGGCACCATACTACGGTTTTATTGAAAGAGACACAATGCTTTTTAAAATTGGTCGTGTTGCATCCGAACAGTTGACTCCGAAATATTCAGTTTTCACCTCGTCGTTATTACGGCTCCGCCGAGTATGTATTTCCTTTTCCTGGACTTTTCAACAATAGTCCCGCGGAGGAAGCGTAAAATTGACAATTTTAACAAGACACTATACAATTCGTCTCGTCCAAATTGGACTAAGAATGATGAAAGTGAAACAATATTGTTGGTCCATGCGATGTGAGAAGAGTGCAGCGCTGGTCCCAAGAGAATAAAGATAGATATCTAACTCTATTTTGCGGTTCGTGTGGAGCTGAGTTTCTTCGGGTCTTAATAGTCCTAGCAATTCCAGTCCCAGGGTGCGTCTCATGTTAGCTCCAACCATTCTGGCGGGGATATATAGTCGATCAATCGTTCTTCCGATAGGGCCGTCATGGTTAGAGTAGGTCAGATACGACTAGTAAGATATAACTGGATAAGTCGGACCAGATAGAATGCAAGGTGTTAATCGACATAGATGGCCGACATGAAGGATCCTGTACAACCGGCTTTGCCGGATTTAATATGGGTTACCCAAGTCATATACCGTTCCTAATGATGTAATGTGCTGTCGAAGTTCTTGAGCACGAGCCACGCCGTCTTCTTTTTATATGCCGCCTACAAACACATGCTGGGCACAGAGAGAGAGTTATAACACATACACCCGGTGTTTTCTGATTTATTTGGTTCTAAAACAATCGTACATCTCAGAGCAGCGAAAATGGCTCCAAAGGACAATACGGACTTTTATAAAATGCTCGATTCGATCGCAGAGACGACACGCGACGAGGATGCCATTCAACAAAACAAACGTATCAAAGAAGCAGAGATCGCCGAAGACAGCCGTGAGCCGACCGAAGCAGAGATTGAAGCAATTCGGAAAGAGTTGCAGGAAGAAAAAAACCATGGCTCCACGCCCGTAAGTTACTTAACCACAGCTACCACACAAGACACAGTACTAAGAGAAATACGAAGACGACAGATACAACAAAGAAATAAAAACTAGAGCTCCGGTAAACAGTAATAATAGAAGATAGGAAAAAATAGACGAAAATATTAATCCTACTTATGTTACAAAGGCACTTTCCCTGGCTTAATAATTTTTAATTAAACACAGAGTTTGTGCGTTGCAGTAACCACGAAAACCATCTAGGCCCTATTCTGACCTAATTCCACTCTACTTGCAGCCGCCAAATGTGGCATTCGGTTGGAGTTCAAGGTGCGTGTTCACCTAAACGCTTCCTGCCTTCGAACTTCTTCTAGCTATGCGGGATCCCTTGTCGAGGTCCTTTGTCTAAACAGATGCTCCCAACCCCATATCGGAGTCGTTAGCTCTGCGCAATACTTCATCTTCTGTATCTCATTTCATAACCGGGAAGACAGGTCCTAGAAGAGCAAGGGAGTAATGTTTTGTTTTTTTAAAGAGATAGAGGGACTTACGAAATGGCTCATCAACAACGATGCGTGCATTATCTATAGGATTGGAGACAATGACGGGATGCACAGAAATTATTTTTTTTGTTATCCGCATCAAGTAGCCCATTCTTTTCCTGTGGCTATCTCCAGATTACTGTCTGTGATGTTCTGCAAAGGTGCTTTGACACGATCAAAATGCGAAGAGTTCTGGACCGGTCCTAGAAAAACGCCATCTTGTAACCCGTCACCGACATTCAATGATTTGGTGATCCTGACTAGCTCATCGATGAATGCTGGGTAGATGGAAGAGTGTACATACACTGGTTTAATTGCAACACAGATCTGAATAACAGACTAGTATGTTAGACATGAGAACGGCTAGGACCATTACTTACCTGTACAGTGGTTAACAATGAGAGTTGTGCAATCAGTATTGGTTAGATTATGAGATGACAAGAGAGAAAACAATTGAAATTGATTTCATTACCTTTGCCGCTACGTCTTGAATGTCAACATCGCCGCATACGATGGCAGGGTCATTGCCACCCTTCGCATATGAGATAGCTTCATGAATAGAAGACGAGTATGGACAGTTCATCAACTTACAGCTCCAGCGTCATCCGCTTCAATGTTCGGCTGCAGCTTTCCATGACATGCTTGCCAGTAGCAGTCGACCCAGTAACGCTGACTTTATTGACACCAGGGTGCTCTGTCAGTCACGGCCCAAGATTGTCTCCGCCGCTCAAGGCCTAGACTACACCCGGTGGGAAAAAGCTCTACGCCAGCTCGGCCAATTTGAGCCCACAGTAAGGTGTGAATGGACTCGGTATGTGTCAAAATATTGCGTATCATTTATTGCGTGTCATTTTGAACACAATATACCAGAAGGACTTACGAAGGTTTCAGAATCAAGGCATTGCCAAAGACCAATGCGGGACCGATCTTGCCGCATGCTGGCATGGCCGGGTCTATGTTTGTAAGTCAATGTGAGAATTTCCTATTGGAAGGAAGGATATTTTTTTATGCAATTCCATGGAACGATTGCCATAACGACCCCTGAGTAATTTTAGTATTGTAACGACTATTTTTGCAGCATCCGGTATTAATGGAGATGTAGCTCATGGATGTCACGCGTCAAAACAAGCCGCTCCTCCTCAGTGTCTTCGACCACTTCTTTAGGAAAAGGATGCTCGGCTGGTGCCGTAAGCCATGGTACGACTCTGTCAATCTCGTCTCGAGCGACTTTGATTGGCTTGCCCCGCTCTTAGGTGAGCATATCGGCAAAGTCTTCCTTGTGTTCGACAATTGCATTCGCAAATTGAATTACAGGTTTTTGTCGGTCCGCCAAAGATACAAGTTCCCACACCACGGCTACACCCACGCCCTTGGCAGCTCTGACAACCTTTTCAACATCACCATGGGCTGATAATGGTACTTGAGGGTTTGCTTCCAAGGTCGAAGGATTGATGCCGTGTCTGGTCTGGTTTGTCGTGACCAATTCACCGTTAAATCACATTGTAAAACTCGTGAAAAGTCACAACGGGAACCCGGCTTTTTCGTGCCATATCGTCCGATTGTTGCTGGTAGGTGATAGATTTTTAAGGCTTGGCTGTAGTTTTGTGACTTGAGACGAAGAAAGTAAAGCCAGAAAAAGAATAAGAAAATAGAAACGATCAGAATGTAGAACATGAAAAGTAATAAGCACGGACGTGAATTATAACATATATCAAAAATAACCCACAGCCAGAGCATGCCTTTTTATGCCACTAGTTGTTCGTGTGATATGCACGGAAGACTACAGGATGCGACATCCAACGAGAACGAAGAATCCACCCCACCACGCCGATAGGCACACCATCCATCCTTCTTGCTATGCACTTTGTTCTGCTCTGTTTTGTCGTCGACGACACAATCCAGCCTCACTTTTCCGGTTTCATTCGCATTTACTACGCTTCATCTCGCACTCACGAAAATCATTTCGAACTGCTTTCGCTGAGCTCCAGCTATAACGCCATGGAGGCATTTCAAGTAGCGCTGGGCAATGAGCAGTTTCTAGGCCTACTTGGTGAGCAGGACCAGACTTCCGGCAGAGAGCAACTCATTGGGGCCACTCATGCGCAGACGTTTTGGGACCTACTCGCCGTCTCTGGGGGATTGGATTTGGGGCCTGGGCGCACGGAATACTGTCTGACTCGGACATATTGCGGCCTCTGCAATTTCTCCTTGGTCAGGGGCGAGGCGTTTGTCGCAAGTAAGTGCTCGTCCTCTCAGTCTCTACCCCATACTTCTCTCTGACAGTCTGTCGTAGTGATCAACCCCACCAGCGGCACCTTTCCAGAAATCACATACGCGCCACACACCACGAGCACGTACAAGTGCCCAGACAAAAATCACTCCTACAGCATCTGCATGTGCGGCCAGTCCAGATGCATGTCGTACAGTCCGAAAGTCGAGCCGACCAAGGCGACCGGCATGCACGCAGAGTGTTTTGAACTGATGCGGCGTTTCGCCGGCCACCGGAACGAGAACGGACGTTTGCAGCTGCACAAGGTGCTCAAAGCCATTGACCGCACCTATGATTACTCGTTCCCAATCTCGGCGAGCAGCGAGCGGCGGCGGGCACAAGCGTACCAGGAAGCCGTGGCCCAGCGGCTGTGGAAGGCAAAGACGGCCGATCTATATTTATGGGACATGTGGGATGCAGAGGTCCCACAGCTGCCGCTTGAGACTTGGATGATCGTGGCTGGCCATCTGGTGCGGACGAGCGCCTTTGTCAGTCGACTCGTGCTCTCGTCCGTATCGCAAGAGTCGACGTTGACGGCGCTTGTAGACTATCGCACGCCAATGCCAAGGGGCGAGTGGGACGTGCAGTGTATCAGTCTCGAAGAGCCTGTATATGCTGCATTCATGGCCATCGAGGGACTGTACTATGTGCAGAAGCTGGAAAATGGGGGCGACGACCAGGAAGCGGAGGTAGAACAGGAGGAACAGGAGGACGGCACATTCAGTGTCCTCGTTTACCCCGGCTCTCTTGCACTCCGCAAGTCTGGCGCTTTGGGTGTCAGTTTCTTTGTGGGCAGCGATCGCATCGGCATCCGCCGCATTGTCTTCTTTCCTCTCTTTTGCGAGTGCAACAAGTTTTCGTTAGAAGATATACACAGCCTCCGGAATGAGGAAAACGGTTTCTGCCACGACAAGGGCAACTATTGGATGTCGGAATGGGCCCGTTCGTTTGACGACAAACCAATCGACGGCGTATCCTGGGAGCGCTACACGATCAGCTTTGATTCCGCGCTTGAGCCCGGGACCCAAACAAATCTGCCAGTCCCAACAAGACTGCATATCCACCGTGATGTAAGTTGAAGTCTGGATATGATTCATGATGCTGCAAAACCGGGCAATTTCTCACTGAACCCACATTTCCTACAGGACATCAAAGCTCGAGCCATCGTGCTAGGACAATGTTGTCATCATAAAGCGGAGCCTGCCGGCAACGTCAACAGTGGCGACAGCAACGGCGGCAGCGACATTCAAACACAACTGTATTTACAGCGGCTATATAAACGGATGCTGCCCCGCCGGTATCTGTGGCCGACGCCACCCACCGGAAACAGTCCGATAATCGTAAAGGATGCATCCGACGTATTCTCATCGTCCAAAGACGACCAGTACCGCATGCGGCACGTCGAATTCAACGGGCCAGACACGGTTGGCTACTCGGTTGCATGCACCTATGATGGGACAGATATCGTGTCGATTCTCGCACACCAGCGCAACGAGCGGAGCGATGCCCACGTAGAAGCCTACACCGATGCGGGTATGGACCGCTGTGTCTGGGTCTATGTGGCAATGGCACCCGACGAGGTCGTCCGACGTGTCGTGATGCACGTCTGTCGCGAACGGAAAAGCGTGAACCGACCAAGCACAAAATCGCTCGAGATCAGCACGAATTACCGATCGCTGATATTTGGATCATCTTGGGGCAAATATCTTCAGAGCGTCACGCCCACGCCATCCTCGCGATCCACAGCCAAGCCATATGTACCACTTTGTTCCATCACAGTCCCTCCGGATCGTCCATCTGGTATCGCGTTCAGCCGGCTCGACCCGTACCGCAACCGGCAGCCAATGGAGATTATTACCACTGAAAGCCACCCACCTCCCATCCGAAATCTTGAACAGGGTCCTCCGCCACCCAAAGGCGTAACACTCGACCTGGATCTGCGAAAATCGCCCCTGTCCAAGCCGCATTCGCCATCACGGGCAGAGTTTCGAACGCTGACCGGTCTCTACTCGTGCTGCTCATTGGAGGACGTCGTGTCCATCCAGGTGTGCACGAACCCGACTTTGCCAGAGAATCCGATTGTCGGCATGAGGATCTCCTACACAAACGAGAGTGGACGTGTTGACGCCCATCTCGGCCAGTGGCGCTTCGACTGGGCGGCGAATCCAAAAAGCCCCAACGAAGTCAGGGTCCTGCCCGACTCGTCTGGCCTTTACGTGTGCTACATACTTCCTTTGGAGGGATCGCAAAGGAAGGACAAGTCCTCCGAAAAGCCTGGCTGTCGACAATGCCAGAGTTACATTGCCGGCTTTGTGGCCGACCCGCGGGGATTTACTACTGTCTATGGCAGCAAGCCCCCATGTAGAGTCTCGCAGGACCAAGGCAAAGCAGCGCATATACTGGCACACGCACAATGTAAACGACCGGCACGGATACCTAGTGAAATGGTGTCTGGTGCCCTGGCATGGCATTCTCGAGTGGTGGTTTACGGTAGATTCTTTTGCCTTATACCACAGCGGACTGTCTGTGAATAAAATGCCACATCGCTGAGATCTTCTTTTAAACTTTTGAACGTATAGGCCTTGGCACACATTTTATATATTGGAAAAAAAAAAGCGACCACCTTACATTTGAAATGCATCAACACAATTTACAATTAATTACTTTTTTTAAACTACTGTATAACTACTGTTTACGGTATATCTTAAGGATACCCACTACTTTTATACTGTATAAAGTTGTATTAACTATTCACAAGGCCAACACTACCCACTGCGCCGACTAAACCAACTTAACTTACCTAGCCTACCGGACCAACGCCGCCCACGGCACCGACAGTCGGTGGCAGAGACAACACGTTTGGCAGCAAGTCGTCGTTAATAGTATAATCGACCATGGAATACTGTACGGTGCCTGGCTCGCCGAACGTATGGAACGTTCCAATTGGAAGTATGCCGGGATCGTCCCATGGTAGCCCGGGGATTTGTGCGTAGAAACCGTCGCCTTCGTAAGCGGTAGTATGAGCTGACCACGGTGTTACATTATATGACGAGTAGTCTGGTAGGAGTTCGTGCAAAACGACTTGGAGACGGTCTGCTGGCGGGTTGACCGCCCTTGTGCGCGCCTCCTTTTTTCTCCGAGCCTTAATATCTTTCAGTCGGCGGAACCAAGGAAGAGGCGGCGTCTCGGGCCTTGGAGGCACCGGGGAGGTATCGTCATCGACACTGTCTGGACTCGGACTCGGACTCGGTTGTTGAGGACCGTCAAAGTGGACGGCTAGCATGCGCCGCATCTCCTTGGAGAGCAGCCGGATGGAGTGAAAAAAGACGGCTGTGCGGTCGACCATGTGCAGTGTAGCCTCGAGACGTTGTCTTAATTTTTGCCGGTCAACCTCTGTACCCTCTTCGTCGAACTCGACCTCAAGCTGCACACGGATGGAAAGGTATACGGCGTGGGCCACCGTGTGGTCGTGTATGACCAAAGGCTGGGCGCCTCCTTTGCTCGTCTCCTCATCGACTAGCAGGACAATATCAGTAATGGCCTGGGCGTAACGGAGACAGTTTAAACGGGTATGCTCGACCCAGCCAGAGGGTGCATTGGCAAGAACGGCCGGATCGAGTGACTGTGGGTAGCCTGGAAGGGCCATGCTGCACAGCTCAAGATGGCACTCGTTCCACCAAAGGTAAAAAAGAACAATCTGGCCAAGGCCCGTGGTATTCGTATTCCTCGACCGGTGAAGAAGACCAGAGTGTAGGCGTTGTCGTGGCGGAAGGGATTCACGGACAGCGGCTAGTTTGGCAATGCTTGCGGCAAAGAAAGACGTCGGGTCCCAGGGCGGCGCCGCCGCCGCCGCCGCACCAGGCGAGCCTACAATCGGAGAGGATGGGCTGTTGCAACAACCGTCGGTCGTGGATGTGTCGACCGATGCCCCGACGGCAGCCTGGAAGCACTGTTTCATGATGAACCGTGCACCGACCAGCCGCACCCAGTTCCCCATGGCACCTACATTCTTGTAAACCCAAGCAGGAACGTGTCCTTCGTCACTCTCCAGGATCGCATATGGCGTCTCGACACTGACGTCGAGCCGGTAGTTGAATCCATCGCAGGGCAGTCGTAGTTTTATAGCGGATGTCGGGCAGGCAACGGTGGCCGGGTGGCCGTTGGATATGAACCGGTTGATGACGTAGCAGGCAAAGAACAGCCTCCGATCACCCTCGGCTTCCTCAAAGGGAACGGGAACGGGAACGGGACCAGATTGTGGAGGTGCTTCTCGGTGCAATCCCAAAGTGATGGCCTGGCTCATGGCCACAGCGCCCCAGTTGTGCGCCTGGGCAAAACGGCAGGCCTGTTGGGAATAGATCGACAGCAGCAACGAGACGGCGATGGTTTCTCGAGAGCATTCGCTGGCGGCCATGACACGCTGCCCGGCATCCGCTGCCCATGCACGCGCGACCTCCTCTGGCTCGGGAGGCGTTGTAAAGCGGGCACCGACGGCGCAGAGTGCCAGGAGAATGCTTCGTGATATGGTGCTATCTCGGATGGCCATCAGGGCGCGGTCACGGTGAAGAAACGCGTTGGATCGGTAGACGTGGACGCATTGGAAGAATGCGACGGCCAGTCGTTCGATACGTTCTTGGCTCGGAAGTGTGGCGAGGGATGCTGCTGGAAGAGCTGGAAGAGCGGTGTCGGTGGAGTTTGTCAGCCGTAGTGGATCATATGGGAGGCCATCATTTCCGTCGTTACTGGGAGAGAAGGAAGGCCGGTCGGCGGTCTGAGATGGCCGGCGTGGACTGCATGCTTCTTCTATTGGTGTCCGTGGTGGCGGTGCCGTGGCCGTGGCTGGTGTTGATGGCTCTGATGTCTCTAATGTCTCTGCCGTCCTCCGTTGCATCCATTGTTGTGCCGTCGGCGTCAATGTTCGTCGGCCATTCCGCCGGGCCGGATATGTGCACCTGTGTCCGTACAGCTGGCACCGGGCACAGGTCGGCATCGTCATAGAGCACCGTGATCGGGCATATCGGCAGGCGTAGCAGGCCGGTGTGGCTCGGGCCGGGCGTCGTGCCGGTGTGGAGACGGCAGCAGTCGTAGCCTGCGGCTGTGTCTGTGTGGGCTCTTCGGTCTGTGTCTGCCATCGACAGTCGACATCGAGATTGGCACACTTGGTGCACACTGGTCGGATCTCGTCGCACTTGACCTTGCGGGCGCGACAGGTCAGACAACCTGTCTTGACACGCTTCCGCTTGCGTGTTGTCGGGTCGTCACCAACCGTCGCCTGTGAGGCATCCATGTTGACGCGAGAGATGCAAAGCAAAGTTGGAGTCAGTCGTGTCCCGCGGTGGTGGTCGCCTCTTCGAGAGTCGCGTGTTCGCGTGTTCGCGTGACTCGTCGCCTGCCGTGTCGTGTGTCCTTGCCGGTGAAAAGGAACGACAAAAACATCAAACATCAAATGAAAGAAAAGGGGAAGACGGATGTCTGCAAGAGAGCGAGAGGAGGGGACGGCTGGAATGGTGACGAGCAACAATTGTCGAGAAAGCCCCACATAGTACGGAATACTAACAAAATACACAGGCGAGCGTCGGCTACCATTTTTCAGCGGGGAAACCAAAGGCAGACGAGTCGTATTCCCCGACGAGTTGTCCTACTATTACTATTGGTCATCCTATCTATCTTATCGTCTTACGTTTACATGGCTGGCTGAGCGTTAATGTAGCTCTCCCAGAAGGCTCTCGCTTCAGGCGATGCCGTCTGCACGTACTCAAATTTGCCGCCCAGCTCCAACAGCGTGTCCGGCTTGTCAATCAAAGAAGGCCACTCGGGCACGCCCTCGGGGCGGTCCTCGGGTCCCTTGCCGTTCGGGTTGCCGGTCTTTACAAAGTTGGCCCACAGCGTCGACACCTTGTCGCCCAAAAGACGGTCCTCGTCGGTCCATGGGCGGATGTTATTGGTCGTCAGCGAGTTGAAGGTGTAAGCAAACTCGGCTGAGTGGTAGGCACCCGTTAAGGGACCCTTGCCGTTGGTATAGCCGGGCGTCTTGGGCGAGGCCAGCGGGCTCGGTTGGGTCCAACCGTGCCATGGCGGCGGCGCATGTGTGAAATAGTAGCCAAAGACGGGCGACTTGGTGTGCTTGTGGTACGCTTGGGCCCAAAGGGACAGGTTAAGACGGGTGTTGTCACGGGCGCTCTGGTTCCAGGCATCGAGAGGGCCCTTGCCTTGTTCTTTGTCGGCCGGCTTGTACACCTTTAAGAATGTCTGGACAAGCTCCTCGGAGCCCTTGCTGTGTGTCTGGTCGGGTCCAAGACGACCACGCGCACTGGCTACAAAGTCGTCGTAAGAAAAGCGAGGCTCGTTGTAAACACCGCCCTCGTCGCGGTTCTGGCCCGTGATAACGGGGACATCGTTGGGCGGGCCTTGTTCAAAGGTCTCGCTGTACTTTTTGGGGAAAATATAACCGTCGAGAACTGCGCGGAAGAATGGAGGTGGCCCCCATCTCGTGGTGTCTCTCTTCAAAGACATGGCGGCAATCTTGGGAATGTCCTGGTAAGCGCGAAGTGCGGCAATATCGGGCAGTCTTAGTTCCTTCAAGATAGCAACGCCTTCCTCCTCTGCTTGCCTTAGCGGCCGCCACGACGGGGCACCAACGGCCAGTGCGGGCTCTTTGGGTGACCGCGCACCAGACTGGATAATTGCGCCATGCAAAAGACCCTTGGTGAGGGGTGAAAGAAGCAGAATGTGCGTCTTAGCCGAGCCACCAGACTGGCCGCTGACCGTCACCCGACCGGGATCACCACCAAACTGCGCAATGTTATTGTGAATCCACTTCAAAGCCTCGAGCGTATCGTAGATGCCGTAGTTGCCCGATGTATGGTTGGGGCTCTCGGCAGTCAGGTCGGGGTGGGCAAAGAAGCCAAACATACCCAGGCGGAACGAGGGCACCACGACAATGACACCCTTGCGCGCTAAGCCGGTGCCGTCAAAGTTGGGATCCGCTGCACCGCCTTCACGGAAACCGCCGCCGTGGATCCAAAGTAACACGGGCTTCTTTTCGTCACTGTCAACACTCGTGTTGGCCGGCAAGAAAACGTTGAGGTACAGACAGTCCTCGGACTGCGGCCAGCCCTTCAAGATGTTGACATATCTCGGGTCTGGTGCAACCTGCGGGCAGACAGGGCCGGTCGTGTCGCAGACCTTGACGCCTTCCCAAGGGACCACTGGCTGGGGCTCTCTCCAGCGGTTCTGGCCAAGCGGCGGTGCAGCGTATGGCACGCCCTTGTAGAGTGTAATGGATGGGTCGTGAGGGCTGGCCACGCCCTGGATGAGGCCGCCGGTGATGCGAACAGTGGACATTGTTGGTAAAGCGAGTCAATAGTGAGCAGGAGTGAGGATAATTCCAGTCGACAAAGAAGGGGGAAGAGAGTTTTGCGAATGCGACCTTGGCAACAGAGACACAGACAGAGACACAAACAGAGACGCGATGCACGCGTCAACTTATACTTGTCGGTGTAAATATGCCCGTGAGTCTGCTAAGAGTGTCGTCATATTCTTTTGCCCGGTCGACATTTGGCCGGCCACCATGTTTTGGCCGGTATTTTAACCGCAAGTCAAAAGTCAAACCACCTTGTCTCGTCTTGGCTTCTCTTACCCCAATTCTCGTCGGTCGCAGCAACGGCGAAGAGCTCCCGGTGCCGGTCGGCAAAGCCAAGGCAAAATGAACACAACGCGGGGAGTTGTGCGGGGAAGACAAGGTGGAAACGACTGGCAGAACACGTCCAAGGCGATGTTCGCCTCGGAGGCTCTCGCTTAGGCGCATCTTTGCCTGCCCGACGACCTCAAATCTGGCCAGCATGTCTCCACAGGGGAGCGTGCCCCAAAACCCACTCATGAGCACTGGCACAACTGTTCTTCGACACGCATTCTCGACACGCATTCTCGACACGCATTCTTTTCTGTTGTCTGCGTCTTGACCTTTTTTGGTCCACAGTCTGCAAGCCCGCCCTGATTGCGTGCCACATCTTTTGAGGTCGAGACGATGGGAGGATGGCTCACTCATGTCGACAGCAACCTGCAATACCTCGGATGTGCATCCTTCCGGGACGGCACACACACTATTGCTGGGGCTTGTCCTGTCCAGAGATCTCCAGTCCGTCAGTCTCTGTCAGCCAGCCCCTATCCATAAGGCTGACCAATGGGCATACTGAAAATATCAGTAGATTTTCCTATTTGGGAAGTATGCTCCTCCTTCCCTTCGTCGTGTATGTTTATGTCATCCACGCCTTGTCTTAACCTGCACTTGTAATGCACAAGGCACTTTTGCTTTAGAACATTCAAATCGTGAATTACTCGCAACAATTTTAAAAAAAAAAAAACACAAATAATATGTAAATACTCATATAATCGTTTACGGTGTTTGCGCCCAGTGAGTGGTCCCACTACCAGCTGTGCCAACCAGCTCCATTTAGTGATTTCCACGCCACGCTCATGCAATTCGAGAGACACGTGTAAGTCAATGTCGGGAGGCCACAAGTGCCCAATGCTTCTCGGTGCACATTGTCACTTTCTTTGAAGACGACATGCATTTCCCTTATCCACCGGCCGCCTTTCGACTGTTTTGTTCAGATTTGCTCTGGGTTCCGTGTCATCCTCACACAGTCACAAAGACAGGGTAATTATTCCGTACTATGTTGGAGATCTGTA
Organism: Sporothrix pallida; assembly: GCA_021396235.1. Lineage (NCBI taxonomy): Eukaryota > Fungi > Ascomycota > Sordariomycetes > Ophiostomatales > Ophiostomataceae > Sporothrix > Sporothrix pallida. The sequence goes on from WNYG01000093.1 coordinate 28,412, forward strand.
TTCGAGTGGATTCTGCCCGAGGCGGACGTCGCCTCGGAGCTACTCGCTTCAGCGCGCATCTGTCACCTGGCTTTTCTCTGCCCGCCCTACCAATATGACTATTTTGACTTTGACCAGTTCTTCACTCGGGGCCCCAGATTCCCCAGAATCCACTTTCACGTTAATGGGGTTACAGTTCTCACCCCCGCATTTGGTTTGATTTCGTCGAATTGTATGGCACTTTGGTGGGCTTTTCTTGTCTCTCTTTTCTCTTCATGGTGTGGGCTAGGAACATGAGACAACAACCACATCTCGGCCTTGCACCCCGGATGTGATTCTAATTGGCACAGAACTGATTGCCGGAGCCAGGAAAAAAAAAAAGAAAAAAAAAGAAAAAAAAGAAAAAAACGGAGTGTCACTGCCCACGCAAGACAGTCACGCTCGACCACGCTCACCCTTACCTTGCTCGACTCGACTATTTGACTGCTTGCCAGCCAGACATGGACTTACAAGCGAGCATCTTGCAAAGTATATCAAGCAGATGATTCCCGCAGTGATACCCAGAGTTCTCCAGGCTTTGTCTTCCTTCATCTTCTCCCCCTGAGAGTCATCTCTCTTTCCGCCCTTCATCTGTCTTTTGTTTGCCCCCCCCCCCCTCTTTCTGTTTCCTGCCACCGACCGTCAACATGTCTTCCGTCGAGCTTCCCAAGCTCGCCATAGCGCACGTCGAGACCATGACCTCTCAGAAAGAGGCCAACCAAGAGGTTGACGAGATCGCCACTAAGAAGATGAGCGATGGTCCCGAGATCTTGGAGTCAGCCTTCGCCCACATGGATTTTCTCCGTCTTGTCCGCCTGTTCTGGCGTGTCAACTTGATTGCACTCCTGTCTTTGTCCGGTGCTCTGTTTGATGGTCAGCCTTCCTTTCTGCATTCCTTTCTGCCTTCCTTTCTGCCTTCGTCGTACCATGACCCACCTCTAACAATCTAACAATCCAGGCTACGCACAAAATCTTCCCGGCTCAATCGCTGCCAACTCGTCCTTCATCAAGACCTTTGGCACCGTCAGCAGTGCCACCGGCGCCAAGGCCCTCAACTCACAATATGTCTCTGCCTGGGGTGGCATCACGTCAGGTGCCCAGGTCGTCTCCATGGTCGTCGGCTCCTTTTTGTCCGACCGCTTTGGCCGCAAGTTCAATATGTACTCGGTCACCTTTTTCATGGCCATTGCCCTCGTGCTTGAGCTCACGGCCAAAAACTGGATCTATTTCTTGATGGCTCGCGGTTTTGCTGGCTGGGCCACCGGTATCGCCAAGACGACGCTCCCCTGCTACGTCGCCGAGATTGCACCTACCGGCCTCCGCAGTGCCCTTCTCACCATGTTCTCCTTTTGGTACGCCATGGGGCAGTTCGCCGTTGCCATTGCCCTTCAAATCATCCAGCAGCATGGCTTCTCGTGGCGCAATGCCTTCTTCTCTGAGCTGGCATTTTTCGGCATCTTCGTCCCCGTCACCATCTTCCTGCCCGAGTCGCCCTGGTACTACGCCAAGAAGAAACAGCATGCGCGTGCCAAAGCGGCGCTCCAGAAGCTGAATGGCGCTGTCCCTGGTTACGCTGTCGACCATGAGTATGCCGTCATTGCAGACGAGGTTGAGCGCACGGATGCTCTGCAGCAGAAGCAGGCTGCCGTTGCATGGGTTGAGGTCTTCAGGGGCGCCAACGCCCGCCGCACCTACATCTCCTTTTTGCCGCTGGCCACGCAGCAGCTCGTCGGCTCGGCCCTTATCTTCTCGTACCTGTCCTACCTCTTTGGCCTAGCCGGCGTCAAGAACCCCTTCCTTGTGTCGATTGCATCGAGCACCATTCTCATCGGCTTCTTGGTCATTGCCGCCTGCACCATCGACAAGGTCGGCCGCCGCCCCCTTCTTCTTACGACACTCACGCTTGTTTTCCTCTGCAATTTGTTCATGGGCGTCGTCGGTACTCTGGCCATGAAGAATGGCAACCTGTTTACCTCGAGCCAGTCGGCCGCAGCTGTGGCTCTCTCCTGCATTTGGGTCGCCGCGTACGCAATGGGCCCTGCCCCAATGGGCTATGCCTACCTCGCGGACACGTCGACGCCCGTCCTGCGTGCCAAGACCACCGGTTTTGCCTCCGCTCTCACGGGCCTCTTTGCCCTCATCTTCAACTACTCCACGCCCCTCATGATCTCTACTCAGAACGCTGGCTGGGGCATCCGCGTCGGCTACTTTTATGCGCCACTCTCCTTCATTACGCTGGTCCTGACCTACTTCACCATCCCCGAGACCACTGGCCGCTCCTTCCAAGAACTGGATGAGCTATTCGAAAACGGCACGCCTTCGCGCAAGTTCAAGCAGATGAAAACGTCTGTCCAGCTTGCTGAGGAGCGTGCTGCTGGTGGTATCTAAGTCTGCTTTTGCGTCAAGTGGCATGGCCCATGGCCCAGGAGATACGATACGAGTTGCAGTGGATTGTCATTGTCGGTTTGCTTGTCAGTCGAATGCGGTATTTAATTGATACAAAATATTATGAATGGAAGTTGGGAAGTTGCCTTCAGCTACACAATTTTATGAAAACTAATTCAACGTAAAGGAATAAAAGGTTATGAAAGAATGCCAGGTGGAAAATTAGGATTAGGTTAATTTAAGTAATGCAGTGACTTACAAGCGGAGTTAAACCGACGTTTAACACCACTTAAGGCCGCGATGTGCTGGGATTCCAAATGCACTACGGAGTACGTCGTAGAGAATGGATAAAGTCGCCTGAACGACGGATGAGGGGCAAAATATACAACTATATATTGTAAATCCAGCCTTACAACTCGACTTACACCGGGTCACACAACACACACACGCACACACACAGAATCAAACTACACATCGCTCAACATGTCCGGCATTTTGGTACTCGGCGCTGGCGAGCTGGGCCTGGCCGTGCTCGAAGCACTCGCCCGTCACCCAAAACGCGGCGACGAAAACCTCGCCGTTCTCCTGCGAGCGTCTTCCTCCACCAACCCCGAGCGGGCCAAGCAACTGGCACACATCACGGACGACCTCCATGTCGAAATTGAAACGGCCGACGTCGTCGCAGCCTCCGTCGACGAGCTCGCCGCTCTCTTCAAGCACTACCACACCGTCGTCTCCTGCAACGGCATGGGCCTGCCGTCGGGCACGCAGACAAAACTCGCCCACGCCGTTCTTTCTGCTGGCGTCCCCCGGTTCGTGCCGTGGCAGTTTGGCATGGACTACGACGTCATTGGCGAGGGCAGCACCCAGGACCTGTTTGACGAGCAGCTGGCTGTCCGCAAGCTGCTGAGGTCGCCCGACAACACGTCGACCAACTGGATTATTGTGTCGACGGGCCTCTTTATGAGCTTTCTATTCCTGCCGGCCTTTGGCGTGGTGGATGTACCTTCCAAAGTCGTACGCGGTCTCGGGCAGTGGGACAACACAATTACGGTGACGACGCCGGTGGATATCGGCACCGTCACGGCCGACGTTCTTCTCGACCCGCGCGACCTCCAGAGACAGGTAGTCTATGCCGCTGGCGACACGGTTTCGTACGAGCAGGTCGCCGACCTTGTCGACGCCCACTTTGGCGAGCCGTTCAAGCGCGAACTGTGGGATCTCGAAACGCTCCAGAAGCAACTCGCTGAATCGCCCAACGACACAATGGTCAAGTACCGGGACACGTTTGCGCAAGGGAAGGGCGTGGCCTGGGACAAGGCAAAGACGGTCAACGCCCAGAGAGGCATTCCAGTGACGGATGTCAAGAAATATATCGAAGGTTTTGAAAGGTAGACGCCGTTGCGCGGACCAATTAAATAATTAAATAAACCACCGTTTTCTGCCCCCTCCGCCTGACTCCGTTGGAGAATAAACAGCCCGGGCCGTAGCGGCCGGCTGCTGTACTTTGGGTGCTGCAACAGCGCTATCGAGCGCTAAACCAAGGACAGCAACTCCGCAAAACTTACATGATGAAAATATGCCCCCATCTTAGACAGGACAGCATCACGTTCTAGATTTTTTGACATTCTCTCCAATGAAAAGTTCAGACTATATGTCTTATCGTGCTATTATGTGGCCTTGAATGTCGACGGAACGGACAGACATGGGCCTTCCGTCCTATGCTCCCCAGCGGACACGATATGTACCGATAATGAGTACGTCGTACTTGAAGGCAATAAACAAAGCCGGACATGCTCCATGTAGAAGGCGCCGACAGTCTTGTAGTTTTGAGAACTCCGCGATGGAGGGGCTTTTGAAGATGCTTCTCATAAAGAGCCGGGAAGACTCACACTTTAGGTAGAACTTGTTGTGAAGATAGAGAGAGGCATTCACATTTCAAAGGGTCAGCATCACTACACACAAACTCACCATGTCGTCTCCTCGTCTCGTTCCACGCTCCCTCGAGGGCAAGTATGCCGTTGTGACCGGCTTCTCAAGAGGTGCGTTCTCATACCAGTTACTTCACTTTAGAGATATACTGACCCTCTAGGCATCGGCGCCGCCATTGCTCGTGACCTGGCCAAGAAGGGCGCAAATGTCCACGGCGTCTACACGTCCGACTCGTCCACCAAGGCCGCCCTCGAGCTGGCCGAGGAGTTCCGGAAAGACCACGGCGTCAAGATTGCCCTGACAAAGGCAGATCTAGGCGAGGGAGAGGCTGCCGCCGCCAAGGTGGCCGAGGACTTCAAGGCGTTTGCTTCGGCTTCCAAGAAGGCGCCTCAACTCGACATCCTCATCAACAATGCCGGCATCGGCGGCAACCACCGTCTCGGCGAAATTCCCGTCGCCGATTTCCACCGCCAATACGCCGTCAACGTCTTGGCTCCCATCCTCGTGACCCAGGCACTCCTAGAGTACCTGCCCCACGACCGCTCTGGCCGGATCATCAACATCAGCAGCGTGTCCTCGACGATCGGGTTTGCCACCCAGACCGTCTATGGCGGCACCAAAGCCGCCCTCGAGAGCATGACGCGCACGTGGGCCCGCGAGCTGGCCGAGCGCGCCACCGTCAACTCGGTCAACCCGGGCCCTGTCGAAGGCGACATGTACTATGAGGCTGGGCCGGCCATGTGGAACGAGATGGATCCATTCCAGCAGGCGTGTCCCCTGAGTGTCGTACGCCCGGGCATTGACGACCCGGCGCTCGTGAAACTGGCGACGGAACAAATGAACGGGAGGCGGCCGGGGTATTGGCACGAAGTAGCTGCTGTCGTCGGGATGTTGTGTGGTGCAGATTCAGCGTGGACAACTGGAAGTGTCATTAACGCCAGCGGTGGCCTAAAGTTCCAGACATAGAGACATCAGATGAAAGGCGCTAAAGGCACTGTCAACATTAAGGCGACGCCACCTTTGTGAATGATACACAGCTTAAAATAAATGATACAAATATGAGAATTGAATTTTTAATCTTGTCTCTGACATTTTAAGAACATTAAAGAAAGCAAGAAGTCTCGACGACAAATGGTGCACCTCCGTATATGCCGTCTTCTTAACGAGCTTAAACCAGGCTGCCCATTATGTAATCGTCGCGGCCCGGCACAGCTTAGCTCCAGGGCGCGTCATCCAATTTACAGGGGAATGGGAATTGGCAGGTGCTTCCCATCATTGCCAAAACAAAACAATCGTCAACCTCCAACATCCCAACAATGCCAACACCAACGCCATAGCCCGCCATGTCGTCGTCCTCGACCTCGATCGCGCCCGCGGCCACCACCCGCGCGGCTTTCGGCGGCTCCTATGGCGCCTACAGCCAAGCACCGCCGGGCTACAAAACGCCTGCCTTTCCGGGTCTCTACTGGCCGCCGCAGACACCGACGCTGCACGGCAGTCTCTACTATCTCTACGACATTTGGCGCTTCACGCTGCTGTGGACCATGATTCTGTACGCCATCTTCCACGCCGGCGCAGCCTTCATTGCATTGGCGATGCAGCTTATCTACTCGGGGCGGCCCGAGTACTGGCGGTACCTGTGGACGATTCCGGTTGTTTACACCGTCGTGGCCGGCGTCGAAGCCCTCTTTGCCGGCAGTTTTGTTGGATTAATGTAGGTCCTGTCCCTACTCTAGTTGTGTTGACTCCTGCTCACCGTTTAGCATCGGCGCTGCCTACTTGGCCGGACCGTTTTGGATGTCGACGTGGATCCCCTTCATCTGGGGCTGGGCCAACCTGCTGGTCATTGTCATTTCCTCCTTCTCCATCCAGGGCGGTTTGTGAAGAAAGCGCTCAAAAACAGAAAAGGCTTCTATTCTATTATATCTATCGAACCTCGAGGCGAACGACGCTATGCGATGCGATGCACGAAACTATCCAATCCGACCATCCTCCCTCTGGCCGACTTTATTCTTCCATCCAGCCGACCTACCCATCCAGCTTCCGAATCACCCGCGCCGGGTTGCCCGCGACAACAACCCGCGGCGGCACGTCCTTGGTCACGACACTGCCTGCGCCGACCGTTGAGCCGGCACCAATCGTCACGCCAGGAATAACGGTCACATTGCCGCCCAGCCAGCAGTCCTCCCCAATGGTGATCGGCTTGCCCGACTCGGGGCCCTTGATGCCGTTCCGCACCGCGCCGTCCAAAGGGTGCCCGCCGCTGTAGAACGAGCAGTTGGGCCCAATCAGCGTCCGCGCGCCCACCGTGATCGGCGACGTGTCGATCCACGTGCTGTTGGCGTTGACATAGACGCCTTCTTTGAGCACAATATTATAGCCGTAGTCGGCGCGCAGCGGCAGCTCGACCCAGGGCTCGTCGCCAAACAGGGCTTCGTCGGCTTCGGGCGTGTCAGCGACCGGAGGGAGGGCCGAATCGTCCATGATCAGGTTCTTGTAGAGCTTGACGAGCTCTCGCCGCGGCGCGTCGCGCGGGGCCTGGTTGAACACGTGGCAGGCCTGCGCGCAGCGGCGGCGCTCGGCCACGAGATCGGGCGTAAAGGCAAAGTAGAGCTCGCCCTCGAGCATGCGCCGGCGGTTTTCTTTCAGTTCTTCGGGCGTCGAGGGGATCTTGGTCGGCACCGTCTCGGCCGGGACCACGGCGCTGTTGTTGGGGGCGGCCATTTTGACGACGAACGAGCGAAGCGAGTGAGTGAGTAGCGTGTGTAAGGAAACTATTAGTTTACAATCCAATTCTTCGTCCACGGCGGCGACAGCTCTTTTATAACTTGAATCCGTCTTCTCTTGAGTCTTGTGAACGTGTCCAGAAGTGCAAGTGCGGAGTTGGGCCAAGAAAGGCAAGTGAACGCTCGTCAGAAACAGTGTAAATTAGCCCGGATGGCAGTGCTGGGCGAGATTCCCGTATTCCATCAGCTATTTACAGTCCATTTTCCCACCACTATTTCCACCTTCCACCGTGCAGAACCGGGCAATTGGTGCAGACCAGAGGGGTTGTCCCTGTGGATCGACGACCGACCTGGATTGTGCAGCGACCTTAGTGCAGAAACGCACCGACAAAATACACTTGGCATACGTCGTTAATGGCCTTTACTGGCCTCAGCGGGTAAATTTCGGGGAGGCCAAAATGCATGGCATCGGCGCAAGCCGCGGTGCAAGCCGAAGCCACGAGACGGCTACGAAAATGCGAATGTCAATTCATGATTTGACATGAAATTATTCTAGACCAAATACATCAATTCTATCCAGACATTAATGCGTTGAGTTGACAGCAATTTGTGCAACCTCTGTTGGGTTGCATTTATTAGGTAAGACGGCCAGGACGGCAGAGCGACAGCGACCGTTTTAGCGCCACCTATTCTTGTCTCCGAAAACAGCAAGCCAGCGCTCTCCAAAAATTTAGAGTCGCGCCAACGCACGCAAGTCGCGATCGATCTCAATCAAAGACCAAAAAAAGCCAATACCAACACCAACAGAAACCCCAATTCTGCATTATCCCCATTCAACATTCAAACCCGGTCAGGGGAACAATACCAACAATACCAACGCCAGAAGGGGCTGGCGAAAACAGTCAAAGAAATATCGCGGGTGCATCACTTCACCTCATATCCCAGCAGTGACTGCCCAATTGCCCCTTCATGGTTTAAAAGGGGCCTGTCTTCCCGTCTGTTTCTTCAGATCTGGTCAAGTCTGAGACAGAGCAGACGCACGCATAGACTTTTGTCACTTTTTATTCCGAAATTTATCTTTCGTCATTTCGTCATATTTCATATCAGCACTCAGCCTCCTTCTTCGTGCCCATCTTCATTCTCCCTCTCACCCCACTTCCTCAACATGGAGAGCTCAACAGGCATCGATATCAGTGCCAAAGGCGCAACATTGCGGCGGCCGAGGTGAGTTCCCCTGTGTCTCCGTATTTATCAAAGTTGGTTCTAACACCATGTAGCCCCATTTCTACAGCTTCGGCTGCGTCGTCTGCTTCGTCGCGGTCACGGGCAAACGGAGACTTGAATGACGCCGTTCCTCCACCAGGCATCGGCTCGCCAGAATCGCCTGGCCAGGAAAAGAACTTCCCGCCAGACTCTCTCTCCTACCCGGGGCAGAAACGCTCGCTCGCCGGTATTGCTTTGAGGGCGTTCTGTCTGGGCGCGGCTCTCGTTGTGGGCATCTTCTTGTCGACGCTGCTGGCCGTCTTGCCTCGCCTGTTCCCCGGCGTGGCCGCTATTGAATATGTCTCTCCCCTCTGGCGCCTCCCATTTTTCCTCGGCGCCCTGTCCACCTTCCACTTTCTCGAGTTTTGGACAACGGCCCGCTACAACACCCAGGCCACCAGCGTCGACTCGTTTTTGTTGACGGCCAACTGGCCCGCCTACGCCATTGCCCACCTGGCGGCGTCCGTCGAGACGCTCGTGCGGTACACTCTCCTCAGAAATGTGGACGTCTGGCAGTACCTCCCGTTCTCTGTCCCGCGCACATGGGTCATGGCCGCCGGCTTCTTGATCGTCGCCGTCGGCCAGACGGCTCGCTCGGCCGCCATGATCCAGGCCGGCCGCAGCTTCAACCACACCATCCAGCACAAGAAAGCCACGAGCCACGCGCTGGTGACGGACGGCATCTACGCGTGGTTCCGGCACCCGAGCTACTTTGGCTTCTTTTGGTGGGCGCTGGGCACGCAGCTGGTGCTGGGCAACGTCGTGTGCCTGGCGGGCTACACGGCCGTGCTGTGGCGCTTCTTCTCGATGCGCATCCGGCACGAGGAGACGCTGCTGGTGCGCTTCTTTGGCGACGACTATGTGCAGTACCGCCAGCGCGTGGGCACCAAGATTCCGTTCATCTAGGAGGCAGGCGGAACAGACGAAGTGTGTGATAGAATGTGCTTGTTGCAAGGATAGAAAGCACCGTGTGTAATTATTTGCCAGGATCATATTGTGTTTCCATTACCATTTTGATTTTCCCACCATATCTATAATTCTATAAGCATTGGGCCGTGTTGGCCATTATTGAAACTATCCCAAATATGACAGACATATTGCGAATTGACCATCTTATACAGTCTGTATCCTATATCCTTGGGCCGGTACAAAAGAAATCAGAGTGCAAATTACATATCAACGAGTTGAAAAGACAAAAATCATCCATCACGCATGCAGCTGCTTGCTCACGCTGCCGTACTTGGCCTGCCAGGCATAAAAGTACATGAGCGCTGCAAACGGCTGTCCAAACACAGTGAACGACACCCAGAACGTGGTGTTGCCAATCAGCCGACCTGTCGCCGAGTGCATCTTCTCCAGTGGCATCGTCATGAAGATGAGCGGCAGCTGCAGCAGCATGCCGAAAAAGGCAACGCCGATAATGTTGTGCGTCGGGATGCCGACCGCCAGCTCGTGCAGCAGCGCCGAAATAAAAAAGACCATGAGCGAGGCCGCCATAGGGCTCCAGCCACGGCCCAGCAGCGGCGAGTACACGTGGCGACGGAAGAAGTGGTAGACGGGCTTGTTCCAGGTGCGCCAGTAGGCGCCCAGGCTCGGGCTGTTCCACCAGTCGTCGTAGAAGCCGCGGTCGCCAAAGCGCGTAATCTCGGCAATCGCATTGAGGAACGACTGGAAGACGGCAAAGAAGCCGGCGAGCCAGACGACCAGCGAGATTGTGGACAACTTGAGGAGCCGCTCGAGAATGGCAAAAACATCGAGAGATGCAATCTTGGTCAGCGAGTTTTGCAGGACGGGCGCGGCGTACTGGGCACTACAGAACCAGATGAACACGCTCAGTCCAAACACCTCGGCCATGCGCTTGGCCACAAACATCCAGCGGATCGGGCCGGGTGCACGTGGGTACGCGGGCTGGTACACGAGAGTGGGCGCCCACCAAAAGTAGATGAGATTGCCCATGGTAATGTTTTCCGGGTAGGGGCACAGTGCGTAGAGGGCTGGTAAAGCCTCACGTTCGCCACGCGACGGGTGCAGGTAGGCGTGGCGCAGATCACGGTTCGTGAAGGCGTACGAGAACGTCTTGAGCCAGACGACAATCGCATGGACCTCGACGAGCGTGCCAACAAGCGGGTGGTGGATGTGGAAGTAAACGACGTAGGAGGCGATGGCGAGAGCCATCGAGATGTTGGCCGAGTGCAGCCAGGCGACAAGGTGCCACATGGCCGTGAAGCGCCGGGCCTGGTCCTCCGTCGGGCTCGAGGTGCCCGTGCTGTTCTTGTTGCTATTGCTGCCGCTGTCGCTGCCGCCATTGCTATTACCATTACTATTGCCATTCTTCTTGTGGATCTTGGCCGCGGTCATCCGTTTGCGCCAGATCTGTGCCTGCTGAGCGGCGCCGAGTTCAATGAGGAAGGCGACGAAAAGGTGGAGGGGAATCGAGAGGAAGAGGACGAGGCCAAGGAGGACGTCGTGCCGGCGGAAGTCGTGGCAGCGAACACAGATGAGAACGCCGTACTTTTGGATGTTCTCGATCATCAGACGAAGATTGCCGGCGACTGGTAATTGGTCAGCATTAACGTTCGCGTTGCACAAACAGTTGTAAGTGGGCTGGGATTGAATCTCCCAAAAGAAAACGCACCAAGAACAATCACCATGAGATTGCGGAAGCCGAGGAAGCTCGGAGACACCTTGCTGTCGTGGCTCAAGCAGGACGGCTGCGTCACGGAGTGGATGGCCGCGACATGGCGATACTTGCGCTGGAAGGCCTTGCGCAGCTGCTGGATCGTGGCGTCATCGTGCTGTGGTTCGATCGGGGCGCTGTCGTTCTCGTTTTCCTCAGTGCCCTTCTTGCGACGCTGGGTGAGGCCACTGGCACTCGCTGTTGCTGGCGAAGCAGCTGTCGTTTCCGACATGTTTGTTTTGAGGTTGTTTTCAAGGAGTGCTGATTTTTCGTTCGTATTTGAGATTATTGTGTTTGGGTCTGTGTTGTTTGCATTGACATGTGAAGTTGCGCTGGTGGAGCTTGCTGGGGTGCCTTCGTCATTGGCGGCGCAGCTCTCTGAAACTGGGGCAGTGGGCGCTGGGCGGCTTTTGGTCGAACTCGAAATGACGTCCGAGTTGGCGTTGGCTTTGTCGTTGACAGGATGCGAAGTCAAGGAGCTGCGTCCATTGCCAATTGCAAGATGTGCGAGGCCGAACGAGGAATTCATGACGAAGGAGAGAAACTAAAAAACGAAGCGGAGAGAGGGAAAGAACGAGAAAGTAAAAGATCCAGGACGGAAGGAAGCAACGGACAAACAAAGGAGCTTCGTTGCGTCGCTTGTCGACGGCTGAGACTAATAGACGTAATAGCGTTGTATTTTTGATCGAATGGGACGAATTGGGTGGTCCAACTCTGCTGCAATGCCTGTGACAGGCGGCCGCCAATGCAAAAACGTAAAGCTCGGCCTGAAATTTAGCGAGCAAGAAAGTTTTTTTCAGACTTGTTGCAGCGGGCCGAGGCTGCGCACTTGTTTTTCAGTGGCGATTCTTACGCTCTCACGGTCTGGGCAAGGGTTGAATCGGAACCGAAGTTCAGAAAAAGGGAAAGAGCGAGATGAATGATGCAAGAAGATGGAGTGTGTCAGGAGAACTCCGAGAGTAAGAGCGACTGGGAAAATATTTTCGTATTGACAAAACAAGCAGGTGTTTGAAAGTTGTCTTATGAAGAAAAGGAAAGAGCGAGAAGAAGACAGGATGGAGAGAAAGGGAAGGACCAGACGGACGTTTATATCAATGGCAGCTCTCAGGAGGACCGATAACACTTTACACGTCGGACAATAAATTGAAAATTGAAAAGATAAAAAGTAAACGCGAAAGGGTGAAGAGTCAGCAAGGTTGCAATATACTGTGGTGTGGCATGGGATTTGGAACAGGCACATATCTCGCCATATCTCTACAGACCTACCGTGCCTGCCTCCTGCCAAAGTCGACCAACAGAACAAAACACAGGCGACGAATTAGGAAAGAAACGAAACAGGCGAGACAAATCCGACAGGGTGGAAAGACAGTGGAAAGACTTCCCACATTGAGTGACTGCCAAAACCGAAAGAACCAACAGAAAAAGAGCAAGACAGTCGCAGCCGCTGACGAATGCAAGCAATCCCAATCACATACTCGCGCAAATGAGCAATCCCTATCGCGCAATCTTGACACAATGACGGGGAGCGTATCTTTGCAGACACAAAAAATCACCACTGACATATGCGAGGTTCTTGTTCATCTGTTGTGCTTTGTTTCCTTTCCTGCGTTTGCCCGATTGATTGCCCGCTATCTTATCATGGAAAGAGTGATACAGCCCTGTAGCTCGGGGAACTTCGCTAAAGAGTTCCACTAACACTGCGGGGATTTACACTTTTTTGGCGCCAGAGGTTGGGTATTTTTGGACTTTGAAAGAACCAACCCACACTACCTCGAGCATCTGGGCTTGATAGGAATGAAGCTAGCCATTGAGGCGTTCACTAAAGGTCGTAGTTTTCAGACGGCGGCCGTTTGGTGTATCACTCACTCACTGTAGAAAAAGAGAAAAAGTAAACGGTGGTGGGATCTTCAAGCGAAGGTGGGCAGAAGAAAATCTCGGGGAGGAGGGGGAGACAAGGAAGGAGATACGAGAAGACGCGGAGAAGATAAACCAAGAGGTCGAGACAGGGAAGGAGCTACAGGTCCGAGGATGAAGAAATTAAGCAAGTAAGGGAAGAACTGGAGATAGCAGCAACAGTCGTAAGATACGTATCGAGGTATCTTGTTGACACAAAACAGGGCAGGGCAAGGCAGGAGCAACCAAGTGTTGATTCTGCATCCAGGCTTATGCAAGCCCGCAGCAAGCCGTTCCAGTCTCCCTTGCACTTGCCCAGAATATCTGCACCGGCTCACCGGCTGCACACCTATTATGCAGCTTGCATCAATTAGTTGTATCTTAGGGCCAATCATAGCATCCGGCGCAGACACAGGCCGGGGTAAAATGGTTGCAAGTCGAAACAATAAATGGCGAGAGAGGCAGCGAAGGTGTAGTCAAACTAAATTATATTGGTAGTTTAAGGGATACACGTACCTAGATAGATAGACCAGCAATGTGACGAGAAAATAGCATTCGCAACCGAAGCAAGACGCATGGGGGAAGGAGTTGCATTCATAGGGAGCATAACAAATGAGGCAGGAACGACCGCCGTATCTAGCAGCACAATGCAATTAAGACATGGCGTCCCTTGGAAGGTGACTTTGAGTTGGGTGCAGAAGTACAGAAGTGCAATGTACTTGGGAAAATAATATTGGAAAAGGAACAAGTTAAGACGTGAAAAAAGAAAGCAGAGTGCTCCCGGATTTCATTGCCTGTCTCATTCACAGTGATGAAAGCGGATTTCTGGTAGCTCAAAGCTGGCCAATCAGAGGCCAATCCCAGTGGTACCTACAGAAGCAAAGCTCAGGTGGCCCGTGCTTTCCTTTTGGCTGCTCGTTCGAGGCTGAGACCCACTATTGCATTTCAACCCCAGTTGCATCAAAACGCGATCAACTGCAAAAAGCGCGGCAGAACTGAATGCAGCTTCAACGAAGGGGCACATCACCGACAACGACGACCGCAATTACGACGACGCGAGACCCCGCAACCCACCACGTTATCCCACGGCGACGGTACGCTTGTACATACAACAACGATCACGACCACTACGAAAATTAGCGATCCTAAATCTAGGATAGCTCTCATCACATAGCCGGACAGAGCTCGGCCTCCGTCCTATCGGGCGCGTGCGCAAACCATGGCGTACGATCCACGAGGGGACTATGGCGGTGGAGGAGGTGGAGGCGGAGGTGGCCGGTTCGGGGGCCAGGATGGCGGACGGTTTGGCGGCCAAGGCGGCCAGGGTGGTCAAGACGGCGACGGCTTTGTTAGGGCACGAGGACGACGTGAGTTGAAGTTCAAGCTGAGATACCTCCAGTACGACGAACAGCTTCTAACAGTACAGGACCGGTAACCGACTACGGCGCAAGCTTGGTGCACTGGATGCGCCATCGGCAACCAAAGTACCGCAATGCCTACGGCGGCGAGTCCGAGCGGCCGAGCGTCAGCTACATTGTTGATGTAAGTCCCCGTCAACCACCCTCAATCCAGAAGACACTTGCTAACGATCCTGTCGCAGATGCTCCCTCCTGTTTCTCGCATTACAAACGCTGCCAACACCGTCCCAACTCGCCACCTCCACTCGTCTCTCAACAAGATCAAACACCCCGTCAACGTTGTGCGATGGACGCCCGAGGGCCGCCGGCTTCTGACAGCCTCGAGCAGCGGCGAGTTTACGCTGTGGAACGGCACCGGCTTCAACTTTGAGACGATCATGCAGGCGCACGACTCGGCGATCCGCGCGCTAGCGTACTCGTACAGTGACGACTGGCTGATCTCGGCCGACCACGACGGCAACATCAAGTACTGGCAGCCCAACTTCAACAACGTCGAGAACCTGTCGGCGCACACAGATCCGATCCGCGACCTCGCGTTTGCACCGACGGACGCCAAGTTTGTGACGGCGTCGGACGACTCCACCCTAAAAATCTATGACTTTGCGGCGGCGCGGCCGGAAGCGACACTGACGGGCCACGGCTGGGACGCCAAGACGTGCGACTGGCACCCGACAAAGGGCCTGGTGGTGTCGGGCTCCAAGGACCATTTGGTCAAGCTGTGGGACCCCCGGTCAGGGCGCTGTTTGACGACTCTGCACGGCCATAAGAACACAATCACAAAGACGTCGTTCGAGAGGGTGCACGGCTGGTGCCTTGCGACGGCGGCGCGCGACCAGACGGCGCGCGTTTTCGATCTACGGACAATGCGCGACATTTGCTTGTTGCGAGGCCACGAAAAGGATGTGTCAACACTCGCGTGGCACCCCATCCATGGCAACCTGCTGAGCACGGGCGGCGGTGACGGCGCTCTCTTCCACTACCTGCTCGACGAGCCCAACACACCGCCAGGACAGGCTGTAACTGTTGCTCCATACGACAGCACGGACCCGTCGACAGCGGCTGCTCAGAGCATCTACCCAGCTCACCGCGTGCCTTTTGCGCACGACTTTGCCATTTGGTCCTTGGACTGGCACCCGCTCGGCCACATCCTGGTGTCGGGCTCCAACGACCGTATCACTCGCTTCTGGACACGCGCACGGCCTGGTGAAGACGTCTCTCGAGACAGATACCATATTGGCGAGGCTGCCGCGGAGGCCCAGGGTACATGGGACCGTCGCGGCAACCGGAGGCAGCGGCAGGAGGAGGAGGAACAAGAAATGGAGGACGAGGCCGAGGGGCTGGTGGACCAAAAGATGCCGCTCAAGCAGCAGCAGCAACTGCAGCAGCAGCTGGCGGCCGATCTGGCCAATGGCGGCGTTGTGCCGCCACCGCCGCCCATGCTTCCCGGCCTATCCATGCCTGGCCTTGGCGGTGCTACCAACAGCAACAATACCGGCAACTTGATGATTCCTCCACCGCCACCACCAGGTGTGTTGGCAGCTGGCGGCGCTTTCCCACCCCTGATCCCGGGTGTCGATATGAAGAACCCGCCCGACCCAGCAACAATGCTCGAACTGATGAAAAAGGCCGGTATCCAGCTGCCGCCGCCACCACCAGGCTCAAACTTCCCGCCGTTCCCACCACCACTGCCAGGTACCGCTGGCGCGGGTATGGTGCCTCCACCGCCGCCGCCTGGGTTCCAGGGGATCATGCCAGGCTTAGGTGGTGCAGGTGCTGGTGGAGGTGGTATTCCTGGTCTGCCAGGCCTTGGTCTCGGCCAAGATGCCGCCGCGCAGCGAAACCGTGCACCGCTCCCTAGTCAGGAGGACAGTCTGCGGGAAGAGCAGAAACGAGGCCAGTACACCCAGCGGCGGTAGGTCGTCCAGCGGCAAAGAAGGTCGCGGGACAAAGAAGGTCGCGGGACAAAGAGGAACTATACATTTTATTGTGGAAAATATGGCAAGGCTTGGAGTAACGGTCTCTAAATGGGTTTTTCCTTTACATACTCTTGATTTGTTCGTTTCGTAACTGTACAATATAATTGTCACCGGCACCGTTGGTGTTGGTCATTTTACTTTATTTCTTTTATTTTCATTCTCATTCTGGCTATGCAGTGCTTGGTAGATGCTAAAATACAGTCGTTTCCGTATCACATATTACATTAGATACCCAGTTAAGCATGCGTAAATCACCGCCGTCCACCCTTGGCCGCCTGCTTTTGCCGGTCGCCGTACTCCTTGATGACCAGCGAGCAGTTCGCCTCGGCACACAGCCGGCGGCGGCGCTGCGGCGGCAGCTTGGCCGCAAACTCGAGACCCGACGCGCGCTCCACGGCCTCGAGGGGCACCTCAAAGTCGGTCAGGGGCTTGTCGTTGGGGATCGGCGCGTTGGGCAGCACGAACGCGCCTAGGGCCACCGGGCCGCCGGGAATGCCGCCGGGCCCCGTCGAGGGCGCCGTCTCGGCATAAATGACCTTGTAAAAGTGCGTGGGGACGGCGACGTTGGGCGGGTTGCCGATCATCTCGTACTTGACGTACCACTTGTTGTCGGCCGGGTCACGCTTGGGCAAATACAAGGGGCCAGTGACGACGCGGACGCTCGGGTAGCGCTGGGTCAGGCGCCGACAAAAGTCCTCGAAATGGGCCCAGTAGTCGCGGTTGAAGCCCTCGCCGACCTGCGGGCACATGTTTGTGAGGAAGAAGGTCTCATTCATGGCGTCCTGGCTCCACTTGCAGTCGGCAGCCGGGACCTGGTGGCCGCGGTCAAAGCCCGACCGGAAATAGTCCTTGAGCTTGGCGCGGAACTGCTCCGGCACGGCCGTGTCCTCGACAAAGTTGGAGTGGCCGCGGTCGCCGTCCCTGACAGCGAGGGACTGCGGAGTGATATGCTCAGCGACCCAGTGGGGGTTGCGGGTGCGGCGGTCAAAGGACGAGACGAGAGCGCTGCGGGTAGCCAGGTCGTTGATCGGACCGGGGAAACCGTACTGGAAGAGACCAGCCGGGTCGACGAGAGCCGCCGTGGTCGAGCCCGCAACAGGGACAGGCGGCAACGGCGCTGGTGCTGGCACCGGCGGAGGTGCCGCAAACACCTTGGAGGCCGGCACGGCCGGGGACACAGATTTCGTGGTCGTGGTCGTCGTGACGGTCGGAACTGCCGTTGGAAGATCGGCCGGTTTTGTGCGGAGAGAGTACATGGCGGCGGTCACGGCAGCGCCCGTGCCGGCACTGACGGCCGCAATGACGGCGATGGTAGCCTTGGACATGGTGGCGTTCGGAGTTGGGGTCCAAAGTCCAAATATGTCCCTGTGTCGCAAGTGAGGTAGAGGTCAAGTCGGCAAAGACGGACGTCCAACTTTTTCTGCCATGTCGATTTTTGGCGCCGGCTCGTGGTCGGGGTCCCCTGAAATTATTTTTAGCGCGCTGGAGCCCTGAAAGCGTGGAGTTTGACAGCCTTCTCCCGCCAGGCACGGCTGTAAATGCAGCGCCAGCCAATCAGGCGCTGTAGAAGCCCGTCATTAACCGTCGAAGGCCTCTCAAATGACAAAAGCTCCCAACAGGGCACCTCGTTTAATGATGCCACCACACAGAATATACAGAAAAGTCACATGAATGCAACACACTTCGGCGTCTCCTTCTATTCTATATCTTTTGTTTCATTTCGATATTGCGGCAAAACGATATGCAATGTCCTTTTTGTCGGTGAAAGCCTCGGGGCGGTCTTTTTCAACATTATGGCGGTCAGGTGCGGCAGAATCATCCCTCCCAGCACTCCGTCCAGCACTCTTGTCCACCGCCCTTGCTTTGGGGCGTGTTTCGAACCGGTCGCCTGTGGTTGGCTGGTGGGGTGCCTGTACGACATAGTTTGTAATAGATAATAGGCGCACTGAGTCGTCCACTCGATCGCACCTTCCACCACTTCGTCGACTCGAGAACCCTGCTGGCCTTACCTTTTTGCCTTGCCTTACGTCGCTAGCCCGCGATCTAGAGTAGATCCCGCCTCTTTTTTGCGTAGTATTGAGAACTAATCAATGAACAATGAGCACTTGAGGCACTTAACCTTGACGACTTTGACAGGTCGGCTCACATCACTCACATTGGCCTGCCTTACTCTACTTCCATCAACCACCTGTCGTCCACTCGTCAGCCCTCCCTTGCTTGCATCCGACCGGCCGAGCGCCTTCTCGCCGCCCTCTCCACTGCATTCCGACACCCTTTTTGAGATTTCAAAGCAGAGGAAAGGGAGTCTTTTGAGTTGAAGTGAAGACCGACTGTTTCGTTGATTTGTCTCAATTTCTGTCGCATTTCTTTCCCTTCCTCTTAGAAGTTGCGACAATACCCCGTCTGCACGTCATCCAGCGCCACAACGTCATCAGCAATTGGCCTGCATCTTGGTGATACATCATTTTCTCGACAACAACAATTGCAAAAGCATAAGACAAGAAACTCGACTCATCTCGACGACAACAGCATCTTTATCGTCTCCCCCACGCTAGGCTGCCCCCCCTCGTCATTCGCCGCGCCTCGTCCATCTGCATTCTGCATTCTCCATCCTGCCACTTGGCGACCTGCGCACCTTGACGGACACCTGAAACGAAAATCCACACAAATCCACGGTCAGCGCAGCCCAGTCGCAGCACGCACAACACACACCGCAAGCTGTCTGACCAAGCCTTTGTGTCCTCTCCTCCTCCGCCTGTCCGCTCCAGCTCCAGCTCCAGCTTCCCGCCACTCGCCGCCGCGTCCCGTCTGCGACTTCCTCCACTGCGGGCGCTATCTTTCGTCTCGTCTTTTGTCCTTTCCCTTTGTTTCCTAGATCTTCTCACTCTCTTGCTTTGACATTATTTTACATCAACCTAAACCCTTGCTCCTTGTTCTTGCCTGCAACGCCATGGTTGTGACGTCGTGTTGACGACTGACGGACGGGTAGACCTTTGGGCTTTCCTTTTTCACCCTTATTCTTTTCTTTCTCTCACCTCACACACCTCCCCACCGGCCACCATGGCCTCCACGGCCAACATGACGTCTCCCGGAGACAGCATCTCCAACGACACGCGCGGGTGGATCTTGTGCGCGATCAGCGCCATCGGTACGTGACACGAATGTCGAGATGCCGTCAGCATCGGCTTCAGCCTTATCAGCCTTGCCTTCCTATGTGGCCACCTACTAACATATCACAGCCTGCGTCGCTGGCGCGTGCATCGTTTGCGTCGATGTCTTCATCCGCATGCTGCCGGGCAAGAAGAACTTTAACATCCAGGACAGCAGTGCCTTTTTGTCGTCTTCGTTGAGTTTGAGCTTTGGCGTCATGGTGAGTCTTTGTTCTCTTATATATCCACGTGCCATGCATGATTTGACACCCTGATGGACTATGGGCTATGAACTCAACACTAACCGGATAGATCTTCTCCTCCCTTTACAGCATGCTGCCGTCGTCCAAAAGGTACCTCAAGGAAGACGGCAAGAACGACCAGATTGCCGGCCTGCTCATGGTTGGCGGCTTTGCTCTAGGCTTTGTCGGCATGCAGATTGTCTCTCGCATCATCCACCGCTTTATGCCCTCCCACGTTGTCGACTGCGATCACACTCACGAAGACGAGTCCGACGACGAGGAGCCAGGACACGACCACGACCATGGCCATAGTCATGCCCACTCTCATGGGCACAGTCACGGCCACGGCCACGGCCATCACCATCCTCCATCCAGCACTCATTTCCGTGTCGGCACCAAGCCCCGCTACGTCTCGCGCAAGTACTTCCGTCAGGGCTGTTCGGCACACGGTAACGCCGCCGCCACAGAGTCTACTCCACTCCTCGCGGGCGTCGAGACCGCCGAGGCAAACCCGTCGTCGTCCATCATCCGCCCATCTTTGCCACGACAGTTGTCAGCAAGAAGCGACAATGCCGTCGTGGCCGCCCATACCGCCGAAGACCAGCTCAACAACGCCGTGCCGGCACCGCCCACCGTACGCGGTCTCAACCCCAAACGCTCGCTCTCCAACCTGCGCCGCCCGTCCATGACCGAGGTCCGCAACCGCGTCATCTCTTTTGTCCAGGACGTCAAGTCCAACTGCGACGAGTTTGGCCCATGCTATGGCTACACAGACCCATGTGGCCAGGAGTGCAAGCGGACGATTGTCATTAGGACGCCAACGACCACCCGGAGTAACGCTCTGAGCAGCAATCCTCCCAAGCCGACAGGAGCTGCCACAGCAGGAGCAAACATTGCATGGGAGCCGACCACACTCGAAGTGCCCGAGGTGGTGCCCGAAGAGAGCAGTGGCGACAACAGCGCGTCTGTTAGCCGGCCCGTATCACCCCTAGCTAGTGGCACAGTACGGAGGCATCGTATCGACTCGCAAGACCACGACCATGACCATGATCACGATCATGACCAGGATGCTCACTTTACAATCAGTGCCGGCGAGTCATCGACCAACGTATCAAACGAAGAGGTTGGCAAGGACGTAGACAACCACAGCCATGCCCACTCTCATCACAGCCACGATGGCCACGATCATGACCACGATCATGACCACGACCATTACTACGACACCGACGGCGACGTCGAGGCAGGCGCTGCCACCCCTCACAGCCATGGCGCGCCGCACCACCACCACGTCCCCGCCAACGCTTTCTTGTCCATCGGCCTCCAGACCGTGCTAGCTATCGGCCTCCACAAGTTCCCCGAGGGCTTTATCACTTTTGCCACCAACCACGCCAACCCGGCCCTGGGTTTCAACGTCTTCATGGCCCTCTTTGTCCATAACATTGCCGAGGGCTTCGCCATGGCCCTGCCGCTCTACATGGCCCTGGGCAGCCGTCTGCGCGCCATCCTGTGGGCTGCCGCTCTGGGCGGACTGAGCCAGCCGCTGGGTGCAGCCTGTGCTGCTCTGTGGCTCAAGTATTTGGCGCGCCACGACGACGGCACCGACCCGAATGCGGGCAACGGTACCGCCTATGGTGTCCTTTTTGCTGTCACGGCCGGCATCATGGTGGCCGTGGCTCTCCAACTCTTTGTCGAGAGTCTGACGTTGCACCACAACCGGCAGTTGACCATTGGCTTTGCCTTTATCGGCATGCTGCTGCTGGGCCTGAGCAATGCCATTGGGACGCACTAGGAGTGATTCCAGTACACTCTATTCATCTGTTTTAGTATTCTTTGTTCCTGGGTTTCCTTTGTATTTTCCTTTCTGGATTTCATCTTTCGGTTCATGGCTTTACGGTCTTTTCGGCTCTTGGTTTCAATAGCATTTCTTGGTTGTTATTTACATAGTACGGAGTTTACGTGCACAGTCTGCGGCTGACTTTTAGTTCTTTTTATTTCGATTCATTCTGGTTTCATTATAGAGTATTGCATGAAACATACTGTTTGATTAATATATTGTTTTACAAGAATTTAATTATGTTGGATTATGCTTGTCTTATTTTTTATAAATTTCTTTTCGTGAATATAATATTCCCCCATCATATTCCGGTATTTTTTACATAAAAACAGTACAAAATTTATAAAATATCAATAATAACAAATCTTTGAAAATACTAACAACAAGTATGGAAAAAATATCAAAAAATCAAATTGCTTTTGTCTATGCTAATGGTCCGATGGGTATCTAATATAATTTTGAACGCCGAAATAAACACACTTCTTCTCTTTCGTCCTCTTGCTCCTACAAGAACAGATTTGGGTCGAGAACACCGACACCACTTCCGTTGTCATTCACATTGTCGCTGCCAATCAGCTGGCGCATCTCGGCCTCCTCCATCTGCCACTGCGGATCGGTGTTAACGAGTATCTGCGGAGGCAGCATGCTGCCGCTACGGCCGTCATTGTTCGCCGGCATGCCCATGTTAATGTTTTCCATGTCCATGTAGGCGCCAAACATGTCGTCGCTGACCAAAAGATTGCTGTCGACAGCACCATCGGGCTCGACATCATCGTCGTCCATGTGGTCGCCGCCGCCAATCCAAAACTCTTCTGGGTTGAAGAATTTGTCGTCGTTGTCGACTGCCGTCACAGGGTGATCTTTCTGGAGATGCAGGTTGAGGTCGTGCTGGCGTACAAACCGGGCGGCACATCCAGGCAGCGTGCAACCCAATGTGCGGTTGGTGCCCAGGAGAGCATCGATCAGCATGTCTGCCGAGGGTGTTGCCAGAGCGTCGTTTGTAACAGCAATATCAGCCATTCCTGGCAGGAGGGAGGCCGGTTGCTGCTCAGTGTCCAGACCAACGTCGAGGACATTGACAGAGACGGGCACTGGCCGGTCGTGCCGCAGGTGCACATACCGGATATGCTCTTCCAGCTTCATCTTGGAGACGAAGCCACGGCCACAACCCTCGCCACGAGCCTCCCATGCAATCAGGTCAGGGTCCGTCCAGCCGTTGAATGGTTTCCTATCAACCACAGAACCAGCACCTCCCTCAGCGGTCGTCATGCTCGCCATATCCGCAGCATCGTCGCCGCACACAAACCGCAGGCCCTCGTGGACTGCACGGATATGTACGTTGAGGTTGGCCCGCCGTGTAAACGCCTTGATGCACCCGGCGTGCGGGCACACAATCGTCTTCCGGTCGGCCACGGTCTTGCCTGAGTGGTGGATGTCGACGTGTTTGTGCAGTTCGGACGGGCTTGCAAAGCGAG
The DNA here is from genome assembly GCA_021396235.1 of Sporothrix pallida. Taxonomy (NCBI): domain Eukaryota; kingdom Fungi; phylum Ascomycota; class Sordariomycetes; order Ophiostomatales; family Ophiostomataceae; genus Sporothrix; species Sporothrix pallida. The sequence goes on from WNYG01000093.1 coordinate 51,400, forward strand.
TGTCGCAGAACGGGCAGTCGACATGGGCATGGCGCATGTGGGCTTCCAGAAGGGCACGCGTCGCAAAGCCCACCCCGCCACTCGTACTCGTGCCCTCATCCGCCTTCTTGCCGCACTCTTCGCACCAAAACTTGGGCGCGCCGTGCTCCCGCTCGACATGTCTCTTCAGCGTCTTTTGGCTGTCAAACACGGCCTCACAGGCCTTTTTCGTGCTCGGCGCCCCGTTGGCGCCCGGCACCGTGGTTTCGTGCGTGCAGACAAACGCTGGCTGGTTCAGGTGGTCGATGCGAATGTGCCGCTGCAGCGTCTGGTGCTTGCGGAACGTGCGGGTGCAGGATTCGTCATACCCCTTGCAGCGGAACCGGTCCTGGCCCTCGTGGACGGCGGCATGGCGGCGCAGGCGGGTGGCCGTCAGAAAGGCCTTGCTGCACTCGGTGCAGACATACTGGCGCTCCTGGCTGTGGGAGCCCTTGATGTGCTGCCGCAGATGCTTTTCTTCAATGTAGGTCTTTGGGCACTCGGGGCACTTGAAGGGCCGGTCGTTTGTGTGTGAGCGGAGGTGGGCTGTAAGACGGGCAGGACGATTGAATGTCTTGGTGCAGTTGGGCCAGGTGCAGGGGATGGTCTTGAGGTCGGAAGGGAAGCGGCGCGAGGCGGTGGACGGAGCAGTCGTGACGGGAGTCGTGTGGGCTTCGGACGGGGCCGTGTGTCCGTCCTGGGATTCAATGTCGTCGTCGGTGGGTATAGGGCGGCCTGGCCGGTCGTTCTCTTGTTTAGTTATGGCGGATGGCTGGCCTGGGGCGGGTTAGAATTGTCTTCCATCTGTCGTCCCTTATCTCATCCCATGTTGACTGACCTTTTAATTGATTGAGATCGAATCTTGGCGGGATTGGCCGATCCGCCAGCAATTCGTCGGTTGCTTTTCGTTTCAACATTTTGCTGGTCGTCGTTGTATATGTCCGAGAACCATCGTCGTCTCCTGTTGCCTGGATTGCAAAGGGACTGTCGTGGTTAAAGATGCTGTTGTGTCTGGGGAGATCATCCGCCGCTTGTTCCGTGCGGTGAAGGTCCAAAAATACGACGGGCAGAAAAAAAGTTTAGAACATGGGTGGGGGACGGGCCTTATCGATAAGACACACGCCTAAATCCAGCCACTTGTTTCTACAGGCGGAAGGGGCAAATTCGGCCAATCATAGGCCGCGCCGCCTCCAAACTTTTTTCTGCTTTGGCAAGCACGCTTGCCTGCGGCCTTCAGCCTTTTTGCCCTTCTGTTCGCATGCAGACATTCTAGGGAGACTCTTTGTCCTTGTTGTTTCTTTCCCATTCGCATCACGACCTCACGATCCACGATCGCATCGCAACCTCGCGACCACCCTTTCGTTCATTCCACACTCGTTTCGCGACCTTCTCTTTTCTCGACAGCCACAATGTCCGACTTTGGCGACGACGATGCCGGCGGTGCGCCGTAAGTGACCACGGCGCAAGCGTTTTTCTTCCACCAACTCAACCACCACTAACCCAGATTGCTTATGACAGCGACGAGACTTTGTACGATGACGACGATGCCCAGGAGTACTACGACCCCGAGGTGCTCGAGGGCGACGAGGACGGCGAGGGCAACGGCGCCGGCTTCCCCAACGGCGACGACGAGATGGACATTATCGTGTCCGGCGACCCGTCGGCGATTGCCAACCAGAAGAACCAGAACGGCGGCGGTGCCGGCGCAAACGGCCGCGTCAACAATGTCAAGTCGCACAAGGACAAGAAGATCCCCAACGAGCTGCGGACGACGACCCCGTTCATGACAAAGTACGAGCGCGCACGCATCCTCGGCACCCGTGCTCTCCAGATTAGGTAGGTGTCCTCCCTCCGGTCGATGCTTTGAATCACGCTAACCTATCAGTATGAACGCCCCCGTGTTGGTCGACCTGGAGGGCGAGACGGACCCGCTGCAGATTGCCATGAAGGAGCTGCGCGAGAAGAAGGTGCCCCTGATTGTGCGGCGGTACCTGCCGGACGGTTTCTACGAGGACTGGACCTGCGAAGAGCTGCTGCAGTAGAGGCGAGTCGTGTGACGGAGAGAAGAGTCTGCGGCAACGTGGACGAGACGGGTCTGCATTTAGCGAAGGCGTTATTTTCAAATTTTATTTGCGCAGGAAAACTTTCTCGGTTGGATCCTCAGAAAGCGGTAGAAAAGATAATCAGAAAAGGATCAAAAGGTTTATGGATATCAATATAAGAAACCAGGAGTTATATAAGCAGAGGTCATCTTGTGCTGGAGTAATTGTTGTGATAAAAGACGAGCAAGTGGTGACAGGGGGTCTACATATTTCACAAAAGGCGGAGGTGCTGTGTTATCATATTTTTTATCATTTTCTTCTCGAGTAGCAGCTGCCGTCTATCATAGTTTATTAGACGAAGCAGCTGATTGTAGTAATAAAGCAAGTTGAAAAGAAGCAAGAAAAAGTAAACAATAACGCCCTTGCCGAATGGAGATCCCTTTTCTTATCATCCCAAAGTTTGATCCCGCCTGTTTTCCAGCATCGTTTCTTTCTATTGATTGGATGCCAAAAAGTGAGAGAGAGAGCGAGAGAGAGAGGAAAAAAGCAGGAGCAAAGTCAAAGTCTTTTTATATATTACACGTACAACGGTCTGTCAGGGACAGCAAAAACAGACGACACCATACCCACGGCATCCGACCACAGCCCAAACAAGAAAGACATTGAAGACGAAGACGTAAAAGGCTTGGCCACCTAGTCCTCGTCCTCCGTGTCCGTGTTCGTGTCGCTCGTGTCGTCGCCCTCCTCGTCTGTGCCGCTCTCGTCATCGTCCTCCTCGTCGTCCGAGTCCACCACCTTGGCCTTCTTTACTGGCGCGCCCTTTGCCGCGTTCATAATGCCGGCAATCGAGTCCTCGTCGGGCTCGCTGATCTCGTCCTCATCGGCCATCTCCGCCGCCTGGCTCGCGTCCTTGACGACCAGCGTCACCTCCGTCTTGGTGTCGAAGCCAATGTAGCTGTCGCACATGACGTGCATCACAAACGTGTACTGGCCAGCCTGCGGCGGTGCCATAAACTGCGCCTTGAGCGTCTGCATGTTGAACGTGGGCGTCTTGCCGTCCTCCTCGAAAAGGGGACGGTCAAAGGCGGTAAAGGTAAACGGAGGGACGACCATCTTGCCCTGCTTGGAGTCTGTCAGGAAAACATGCCAGCGGGGCGAGTAGTCGCGGCCAAAGTAGGGGGCGTATGCCAATGGGGGAAGGTTGGCCTTGCCGTTGCCGGCGTCCGAGGTGATAGCGGTGCCGTCAGGGTTGCGGCCAACAATCGTCTTGGGTTTCCGGCCCAGGATGGCATCCAGATCGTCTTCAGCCGGGTCCGCGTCAAGCAGGTCGAGCGGCTCGACCTCGGGTGCCGACTCGGCGAAACCGGGAGGAATGAAACGACCCTTGACGACCAGGCTGACTAGCGACGAGGGAATGATGTGCTTCTCGCCGGGGACCTTGAAGAAGGCCTTGGCGACACGGAGATGGGGGAGCTGCTTGGCGACAGAAACGGCCTCGTCGTACTGCTCGGCAGTCAAGCGACCGCTGCCAACAGCAAGCTTTCTCCGCTTGGCATCGGGAAGATCCATAAGGCGCTGGATGGGCATGGTGACGGTAGAATCGCCCTCGATGGCCTTGGCGACGGCGGGCGTAATGTGCGGGAGCTGCTGGAGCGGCGAGGACTTGGGTGCAAGGGCCTGGATGAAGAGCTGGCCGGCCTTGAAGGAGGCAATAACGGGGGCAGTGTTGCCGTAGGCGAGAGCGATGGCGGTGAAGGAGCGGGTCAGGATGTTGGCAATGGGAGCAACCTCAAACTTGTGCTTTTCCAGGGTGGTGTCGCCGAGGTCGACGCGGCCAAGGTAGGCCCACAGAAGAGCCAGAACCTTGCGGCGGACGCCGTTGTCGAGCTTGTCGAGCTTTTCGCGGTCGGCCGCAGACAGGCCAGCGATCGTCAGGGAAGAGGAGGCAGTTGTTGCGGCGTCGGCATCGGCAGATGCGGCAGAGACAGCAGGGGCAGTAATGCGAGCTTCCACAGTGGCCAGGCCCGAGTCGGCCTTGTCGCCAGGCAGGATGGCGTCAAACTCCTTGCCAGTCGACAGCGCCGACACGAGGCCCGCCTCGTCAATGTCATCGGCGTACTCCTGGAAAAGACGGTTGGCGCTCTCCATCAGGACGCCCTCCTTGGACCGGCTCTGGGTACCGTACCACCAGGAGCCCACAACATAGGGCAGGAGGACGCCAAAGAGCAAAAAGTAGAGCAGCACGACGTACTTGCCGTTGCCGTCAGTAATAATGAGCTTGGGCAGGCCGATGCTGATGCTGGTGCCCTGCTTGCCGTCGGGGTGGCCGTAGAGCAGGTAGTTGTTGCGGATCTCCTCGTCGGTCAGCGCCTGGTACGCCTTGGAGATGTCGACGTAGCGGTCGTTGAGCATCTCCATGGTCTCGTTCTTGGACGGATCCGGCTTGATCTTGTCGGGATGGAACTTGCGCGAGAGCTGCTTGTACGCGCTCTTGATGGCCTTTTCTGTTGCGGACTAGATTTGTTAGGAGAGAACGATACAAAATAGCGAGTGACAAGGGGACATACGTCTGCAATGCCCAGGATGTCGTAGGGGTTCCAGATGCGCTCGATCTTGGCAGTCTCGGCGAACTGGATCAGATAGAGCATATAGCCCATCGTGGCCCAGCCGACGGCGACGGCCAGGATGAGGCCGAGTCGCCGCTGCTGGCGGCGGTACTTTGCGCGCTCGGCATCGACGAGGTCTGAGTGGTTGTGGCGGAACTTGGACTGCACACGGGGGAAGACAGCGGCCGGGTTGCCCAGGCCCTTGAGCAGGACATAGGTCAACGGCAGCGTGATGATGACGGCGAGCGTGAAGACGAAGAACGGCCACAGGTCGCCAGTCTCGTCGTAGTCGTAGTCGACGGCCATGGTATCGAGCGGGCGGCACGAGACCAGGTAAGGAGGGAGGTTGTCGAGAGATCACGGTCCGAATGAATCGAAAGGGGCTTAATCGTCGAAAGTCAAGGAATCTGGTCGATGGTCAATGGTCGATGAAGCTATTCACGACGCGCAAACAAACGTCGGAATCGACTTGATGGGGATGGGACAAAATATAAAGTAAGGAAACAATAAAAGAAGACAAAAGAGAGAAGAGAAGGAAAATGAAAAAAGAAAAACAGCAAAGAAACAGCACAGTTGGCTGGTTGCTGGATGGTTGGTGACGTTTCGCAAAAAGGGCAAAAACGAAGTGGATTTTGTGCAAAAGGTGCAAGGTGATGTGGCCTAGCAAGATACACGGCAATTTTTAAGCTCACAGTTCCATCTTGAATCGTGGCCTTCCCCAGCAGGGAGGCGCTCGTTGTAATTGGGGCGGGACGAGGCAAGAGCTAAAGTTGGTAGGAAGTTGGTAGTAATTGGTAGAAATTGATAGTTGGCACTGTGTGCCACCAATCAGGGCGCGCAGATCAGGGTCTGCTACAGTGCGTTTTCTGGGCCGCACTATATACGAGCACAAGCCTCCTATTTTCGAAGCGCAGAGAAAACCCCTGACTTGCCCAAAGCGGTAGTCAAAAAGACCCCTCCAAACCGCAAAGCAAGACTGCAAACTGCAAGTGCAATCCGACAGACCTTGGCCATATACAGAGTTGCGGTGCACCTTCCCTTTCGCAGGGAGACCAGAGCGCACGCGCGCACAAGACATGAGGTTTAGGAAAGAACAAAATATGAAAACGAACGAGGGAAAGACATGGAAATGGAAAGAAGGAAAGAACGACCCAAACCAGGAAAAAGCATACGTCGTCAGAAGGCTGAGAAAAGGATGCGACGGGTCATTCTGGATAAATCCATGTGCCCGTCCTCCGTTGCTTACATGTTTCTTCGGAACATCACACTCTGATCTTATGAACTTGGATAATTTTTATGATTTTTTTATTCTTCTATCCTATGGGACGCCGGTAGTCTACTTTGCAAATAAAAGAGGGTGTAAATGAGATGAAAGAAGACATGATGATGATAAAAGGACAAACAACAGTAAAAAAGCAGACAGGGCGAAACGAACCACCACTTTTTTCTAATAGTCTTTTTTCATGCTCAGTTCTTTCCATTCTGCGAGAAAAACAACGCAACAACAGAAAATGCCGTGATAGATGTAGATGACGGGTGCGGGAGAAGAAAAGGGAATGAAGAGGGAAATTACAAGCAAAAAAGGGGAAACAAAATGAAAAGAAGAAAAGAGAAAGCCTCCCCAGATGAAGGTCGGTAATATCGAACCCTCATCTGGTAAAGAAGAGAAAGAACCTTCCGGTAAGGGAAGAAGAGGAACCTCTCGACAAAAGCAACAAACAAAACACACAAAAAGCGACACCTAGAGGACTGGGGTGGGGGCCGGTAAATGCTGAGACCAAGAATGATGAACCAATGCTGCCAAAAGAGATCCAAGTCGGTTTATGCACGCGACACCAGTTGTGGGCGGACGCGTTGCAGGATAAGGTAGATCAGGCCAGCAATGACGGCCAGAATGGCGACCAGGACGGGCGGTAGAAGGACCAGGGCGGCCAAGACAAAGATGCCGACGCGCTGTACCATAGAAAGCAACTGCTCGTGGCGTGCTGTCCTCCTCGATGCAGCCGATGCGGCGTTCCATCCATAATCCTTTTCACGGCGGTCTTTGTGGCCTCTGTCATCGTCCTCGTCGTCATCATCCTCATAGTCTTCCCAGCCCTCATACTCGTCCTCTTCGTCTTCCTCTCCTTCCCTTGCGGGTTGTCACTGGAACTGGAAGCCGCCGGGGAAACCACCGCGCTGGCGACCACCGCCACCACCGGGGAAGCCGCCGCCAAAGCCGCCGCCACCGAATCCACCGCCGCCGAAACCACCACCGCCAAAGCCGCCGCCACCCTGGCCGCCCATCATGCTGAACAGGATCTCAGGGTCGATGCCGCCGTGCATGCCGCCGCCGCCGCCAAACATGTCCGAGGGGTCCATCAGGTCCTCGCCGCTGTCGTAGCGGGCGCGTTTTTGCGAGTCGCTCAGAGTCTCGTAGGCCTCGCCAATGTCCTTGAAGCGGGCCTCGGCGTTCTCGTCGCCGGGGTTCTTGTCCGGGTGGTGGACGACGGCCAGTTTCCGGTAGGCCTTCTTGATCTCCTTGTCGTCGGCGTCCTTGCTAACACCAAGGATCTTGTAGTAGTCCTTGCGCTGGCTCTTCTTGAGCTCGAGCTCGGCGCGCTTGACTTCCTTGAGGACGGTGCGGTCCTCGGGCTCGCGCTCGGCCAGCGCCTTCCACTCGCGCACGGCATCCTCCCAGCGCTCGGCCAGACCGTAGGCGTTGGCCTTGGTACGGCGCGCCTTGCTGTACGAGGGGTCGAGGGTAATGGCGGCGTCGCAGTCCGAGATGGCGTCGTCGTACTGCTTGAGCTTGAGGCGGCACAGGGCGCGGTTCTGCAGCAGCTTGGAGTTGATGCCGCGGTTCGCGGGGTCGATGCTGAGGGCGTCGGTGTACTTGTCAATGGCCGCCTGCCAGTTGCCGGCCTTGTACTCCTTGTTGCCCTCCTCCTTCATGCGGTCGAGCTTCTGGACAATGCGCAGCCACTTGATGGCGTCCTTCATGTCCGGGTCCAGGTCGATGGCGCGGCGGAAGTGGCGCTCGGCCTGGGTGTTGTCGCCCTGCGAGTAGAGGGCGCGGCCACGCAGGATAATGGCCTCGGGGTCCTTGTTGTTGTAGCGCAGCAGCGAGATGGCAATGTTGGCAGCCTCGCCGATGTTGTTCTCGCCGCCCATCTTGAGGTAAGCGTCACCGCGCATCAGCTGCCACTTGCGCGGCTGCACAGCGCTGGGGCCGAGCAGACGGCTGGCCATGTCGAGGGCATGCAGCACCATTGAGCCCGTAGTGCCGTTATCGAGGGCGTCACGTGCCGCGTTGACATGCTGGAGCATCTCCTTGGCGGGGGCCATATCCTTGGCCGATGGTGGCGGGTGGATGCGGCCAAAGGTCAGGATGGCATCCTCGGGCTGGCCCAAGCTGGTGTAGATGCGCGCCAGACGCAGCAGGATCTTGGGGTTCTGGGGGTCGATATCGGTGGCGCGCAAGCAGTCCTCCAGAGCGGAAGAGTAGTTGCCCGCGGACATGTATGCTGCCGCACGATTGCTAAGGTACGTAGCAGACTGTGGTACCAAGTTGACGGCTGATTGAGTTAGTGGGCGGTCGCCATGACAAGGCGTTATATATAACACTGATGCAGAATGTACATACCCTTTGTGTATTCGCCAATGGCAGCGTGGTAGCTCTTCTCCTTGAAGTACTTGTTGCCCAGGTTCTTGAAGGCCTCGGCCTCCTCCTCTGGCGTCGGGGCAGGTGTCTTGTGCGGTGGGGGCACAGGCACGTCACCATTGCTGGTGCCGTTCACTGGAACCGTGCCATTGCTTGCGGGTGCCGGCGACGAGGCAGACTGTGCATTGGAGGGAGAGGATGTGGACTGCGGTGGTGACTGAGAGCGCTTGTTGGACTGCGTCTTTTGCAAGGGAGTGGGGGAAGAGGGGCTGGCGGCGCCGGACGTCACGCCCGGCGTTTCACGGTCGGTATCCATGGATGTGCGGTTGGACATGGCAGAGAGAAGGGAGAGACGTTTGCGCTCCTCTGGGGGGAGGTTGAGAGGATGGGTGTTGGGGTCGATCTTTCGCCGGCGAGACGACGAAGACGAAGAACCAAGGTTGTTGGCGGAGGAGGACGAGGTGAGTGGCGAACCCGGTTCTCGGTCTCGTGTACTTTCTCGGTCTCCTGCTGTTGCGCGGTCGTAATGCCGTGCAGACGATGAGGACGTCGAGGTATAATGGCGCGCCGAGGAAGAAGACGAAGACTTCTTTGGCCGCGGGGAAGAGGCAGGCGAGCCCGAGTACGGCTGCTGCGCAGACGGAGACGTGGACCGGTGCTTGGTGGCAGAGGACCGTGCAGAGCCGGCAGCGGCGGTTGAAGAGGGCGGGAAAAGAGAGGGAGAGGCTGAGGAGGCTGAAGCTGAAGAAATCTTAGTGGGAGACGACGCTTTGGAGGGCGATGCCGTCGTAGCAAATTGCTTCGTGGGAGAACGGCTTGCGGGCGAAGCTGGTTCTGATCGTGCCGGCGAGGGAAGGTAGTCGTCTTCGTCCTCGTATGGTGGTGCGCCAGCAGAAGCGTTGGCAGTGGGTTTTCGGGAAGGTTTTTTGTTGAAAAACTTCATTGAGGCGGCTGTCGATTTTTGGGGGTGGGCTTTTTCCCTTTCTTTTTTTTTCCTCCGGCTTTCTTAGTACTGTACTTTTAGCACAGTGTTCTTCGAGATAGCGGGCAAAGGCGATCTCTCCAGCAGCCTATTCGCTGTCGCTGGACACAGGAATGGCGACTGCCAAAGTGGTGTCTGGTTCTTGGGAGCGTTTTTCGGCGTTATGAATAATCGGTGGCCGCACTAATTTTTGGCTTTGCCTTGCGTCCTGCCACGGACAGCCTGGCGTCGGGTAGTAAATTTTTGGTGCAAGACCGGCGAAGAAAAAAAGATGCAGCAAACCGGGTTTGGATGTTGGCTGCACTTCCGTGGAACTGGTTGCACTTCAATGACCGCAACTGAGTAGTCGCTGTAGACTGTAGCTATCCGTGGAACGGCTGCTGCCAGTAGTGCCACATGAAAAACGGGAGCTTGCGAATCCCGACTTTTGGCAACCGTTGGCGACTTTTCGACTTTCGGGTCTTTTGACAGCCTTGGAATGTTCGATATTCTGTTGCTCAACAGCCTTTTGTGGCTCTGAGGCAGAGGACGTCTCACACCGTTCGTTTATCTGGTCGAAGCGGCAGTCGCAAAAGCTTTGTTCGATTTTGACCTGTTCTTTTCGTTCTGGGTGGTTTTCTGGAACGTTTTTTTTTTTTTTTGGTGTCAAGTTTCGTATGTTTACTTTCGTCTCGTTGGGCTCCGGCGGTCCCTGTCTTGTCCAGCGGTCTGGGAGACAGATGTGGAAAGAAGCAAACTCGGAAAGAAATGTCGGAAGCAAGAATCTCGCGAGAGGATGTCGTGGTTTGTCGACTGGTAGAACTGCGAGAAGAAAAAAGGAGGGCAAGAACTGTCGGGGAGAGACTTGATTTTCAAGGCGCTTTTTCGACGACGGGTTGGCTGATGGGGTCAGGTCAAGCTGGGCTCGTCGGGCCAGAGTACATGGCGCAGCCTCGTTGGTAGGCGGCTCTAGGCTGTCGTCTTCTTGGGCGTTCTCGGGTTTGACTGGGCGAAGCAGAAATGTTGTTTGTTCTCAGTAAAGGGGTGAATGTGTAATTGTCCGATATGTACTTCTCGTCGATATTGTGTCAGGGCGTTCTTTCCCTTTTTCTTTCTCCAGCACTTTCCAAAGTTTCTCAAAAGAATAGGAGACACACAGCCAAGCCAGTCGCTCCTGCTGTGGGAAATTCTTACGTCCACCAAAAAACCAAACAGAACACAGTCACTGTTCTTTCCATTCCCTTTTCTCTCTTGCTCCATTACGAGAAAAGCCCATTGGACCCGTCACTGTTACCTGTGGGGGCCTGCAGCCTGCCAGCGGTGGCGCAGGTCACTGGTACAGGCGGCAGGGGAAGGGCCAGGTGCAGGGGGCAACGAAGAGAAGGGAAAGAGGAAAAGAGGAAAGAGAGAGGCAGGAGGGGCCAGAAAGAAAACAAAGCTCCATTTCCACTTTGAGAATTGAAAAATTGAAAAATTGAAAACCATTTTCACACCCAAAACGAGCGATGTGATCCAGGGTTGCAGACAAACCCACTTGCTACCGTTGGCTGGGACAACACGCTGTTCCCCCTCGTTCGGATCACCAGCGCGAACTGTGGACGACAGAAAGACAATGGATGACAGGATGGTGATCGTTCCCAGTTTCTCGAGAACCGACGCAGTGCCTGGCCAATAGGCCTTGCAGAGAGGCAATTTCTGTTTACTCTGGCAAGCCGGGGAGCATCGAAAAAGCGCCGCCTGACAGTCCACGAGTAAGGATCCAGCGATGCTGTTGAACGCGTCGCCAAGTCAACAAAAATGCGGAGAACGCGGACGTGGCGGTTGACGTCCTGCGGATATCATTTGAGGCAGGTATTTTGGCTCCGGAGAATTGCTCCGTTTTTAAAGATTTCGCTTGTTGTGTATCAAGATCTGAAGAGCAATTGCACACAGTATTGACTTAATAGACTGGTCATATCATAAAATGCATTGGCCAGCCAGACCCTGAATATAGATTCCCTTGTTCTGATATTCGGTCCTTAAAACACGGAATATTGACGGCTTCTTCCCCAGAGACCGGCCGTCTGTTTCTAGCTTGATAACTGCTGGCGTTAAATATCTAGACGATGTCAACCAAAGGATAGGACAGAAAGGTCTCGTAGTCGGTCATTTCCGCCGATGCCGCTGTCCCACGAAACTGCAAGCCACTCTCGCCACTATCAACAATGTCTCAGCGCCTTTGCTTCAGGGTCTTTACTGTCTGTTGAGAGAAGTCATGCAAGAACTTAAGCCCACGTGGTGAAGGATGTTCGCTTGGACATTCCACTGGAAGTTTGTACTTCTCTCGAGAAGGCAAACTCGTCGTGAAAACATATTTCATTACGGTCAATTGTTTTCTTTCTCGAAAACAAACAACCTGCCACACCTCAAAAGGCCCCATATGCTTGTTTAGCGCCGTTGCGCAGCGGGCACTTGTCCTTGCCCGCTAGGTGCCGGCAACGGCTCGGGCGGGTGCTGTAGCCTGCCAGGGAGTTGGGGGTGGGTGTTGACGGGCATTTTACAGGTACTCCAAACTTATCGTTGTATGCGAGTTTGGGATTTGATCCAGCGCTGTGGGAAGCAACGGCGCGGGATTCGTCAGGCTGCACAAGAACGATTCTCGAAGCTTCGGTGGGGCAGGCGAGCCAGGGAGTGAAAGAGGCCAAGCGGGCGCACTGTCCTTAGTGTGGAGCCTTGTAAAAACTACCCGCTGGAAGCGTCAGTTGTTAGGGAGAAACGGACCCCTAAAGCTTGGGCAGCCACAAGTCCCTGTAGGTGACCATTTTACAGGGGCCTTCCAGCGGTCTTACCGCTGTTGATATTACCAGCTCACCGGAAGCTCGGTTTCATCCCGCGTGAGAAGGAATATCAACAACAACCGGCACGAGGCTGGGAGTGATACTTGGCAACATATTTTGTCGATTTATGGTGACGGTCTTAAAAATCATGAGGCAGATATTCACATACGTTGATTATTGCAACACAAAATGCAGCCCTCTCGGCTGGGCAAAGCCGAATGGCCGCCATGTCGTACTGCAGCTAGAACTCTCCGATTGAACTGCCGTAACCCGAGATAAAGTGACTTTCAGTGTAAATAAAATTAAATCTACGAGAAAGAAATATACTCAGCTTTGCTTGTGTTGCGTTCTTTTTTCTCAAAACTGTCATAACAAGTCAAAATAAAATGTAAATAGCATTGCTGTCGATGATACCGTATGTCGTGCCAAACCCAAAAAGCAAACAAAAAAGACAGAACGAAATACCCAATAGTCCCAACAAATAAACATGAAATAACAATACAACATGACCTAATTGGTCCTTCGCAAGAGACCCTTATGCCTCAACATTCTCCTTCTCACCCTGAGCACTGCCCTGCCCGCTGCCGGCAATCGAGTGCACAAGGTCTTGGTACTTGAACACATCGCCGCGCTTGCCAAAACCGGGACCGGGCTTGCTCTTGTTGGTAAAGGCCCGCCGGCCCATGAAGCCCTGCATGACGCGGTTGATCTCCGACTCGGTCAGGGCGTGCTCGCCCGGCTCGGGTGCCGTGTGCAGAAGAGCGTCACGCAGTTCCGCTGCATCAATCTCGCCGCTGTCATCCTCATCGAAAGCAGAGAGGGCAGACAGCAGCTCGGCAGCAGGCGACAGTGCTGCCAGTGCTGATGCCAGACTGTTCAAGAACGTGCCCATGGTGATGGTCTGCGGCGCGCCGGCAGGGAAGAACTGGGACACGTCGGACGGTGTCGAGGGCAAGCCCAGCTGGTTCAGCATGTCGGCCACGTCTTCTCTACCGACCGAGCCGTCGCTGTCGCGGTCCAGGATCTGGAAGCCCTCGCGCAGGGTGCGGACCTGTGCGGGCTGCAGTTGGGAGAGAGCAGAGCCGTTGCCTGCCGATAACGAGGAGGAGCCGCGGTGGCCAATCTCGGCAGCGGGCTGGAGCTGATGTGAAGAGTTTTGCTGATTTTGCTGGTTTCTCGGCGTCCAGCTGCCGTTGGTCGGGACAGGCGTCGTGGAGTTGGCGCGGCCGTCATAGCGGGACGACGGCGTCGGTGTTGACGCCAGGTTGTTCTGGATTCCGAGGCCTTCGTTGGTGCCGGGCGTGTTGGGGCCCTTGAAGGGCGATGCATTCGGTGTCGTATGCCGCAGCGGCGACGGCGAAACAGGTGACTCGGGGCGGCGGAAGGGCGAGCTGCGCGGGGAGCCATAGCCCAGCGGAGACGGCTTGTAGCCAGCCGGCATAGCCTGCAGTTGTTAGTCAACAGTGTCAACAATATGAGCAGAAAGGCACTATATCAATCAAATCTCGTCAGATGGAGAGCATACCATGATGAAGATGGCCGATTGGAGAAATGTGTGTTGTTGGGGAGGGAGAGGTGAAGGCAAATGGCCTGTGCCGTGGTCAAAATTTCGTCGCAATCAACAATAAATTTTATTTCAGTCTTCAATTGTATCGTCAATGTATCGTTTGTCGCGTCGCGTCGTCGTCGTTGAAGTCGTCGTGATCAAATCATGAAATGTAGTGTGATTGGTGACGAAAGTCGCAAAGGGGCAGAATGTAAACAAACGGCCCAGCAACGGCCTACCACCAACACCAAAACGCGATAAGATAAGCAGCCTTCTTGCATTTGTGGCGGACTTGTGGCTGTTGGAAGGCGCTAAATTTTGGTATATTGACTTGGCCCGTGCGTTCCTTCCCCTGACCCCTGTTCATTGCAATTGCAGGTGCGGGATGGAAAAAGGGGTGCCACTTTGTCGTACCCTGCCCTTTTTTCTGCTTTTCGAAGAGAGGCCCAGCCCTGGTTTCGGATTCGCCAAGCCCACTTTCAACCCCCTCCACAGCACGTCGTTGTTGCTGGCCCCCTAGAGATCGAGCTAGGAGGGATTGGCTCAGGAGAGCAAAGTGAATGTGAGAATGGGAAAAGGGAGGGGAAGGCTGCGTTTTTGAAAATAGGAGGGCAATCCAAGGACGGTTCGACATTGTGATATTACGACATCACGAGAATTACGGCCAACGACGAACCGAGACGAATAGCAGCCGGCCATTGACTTACACCAGAACTGACACCCGAACACAGACCAGCGAACGGATCTTGTTTCGCCTTCTCCCGAAGCGGTGGACAGGGGCCATCTGAACGCAAGCAGACACAGACGCAAAGATACGAAGAGCATCCGAAAGGCGAGACAAGAGCACGAGGACAGGCACGGCGCACTGCTTGGCCAGGACTTGCAATACCTAAGGGGCCAGGATTAGAGACTCGGAAAAACGAAACGGGCACCAGTAGACCGAGAAACAGACGGCAGTGTTCCACGTGCGAGTCCGGCTTTCCGACAGAGCATGTCTCGTCTTGTGTTCTGTTTCTCGATTTGATTGTTCTGGTTGTGCTCTGAACTCGTTCTCCGCACTGATATGCGTTGAGACATTCTCGTTGTCCTTCCATTCTTCTCCTCTGCCCGCAATATCGACTTCCCCTCTCCACCAAAGAACACGAGCAAGAAAGAAACAGAACCAGATATACCCACACGAACCACACTCTGCTGTGTCGATACTTTGACGACTGCAACCTCGCCCACTTCTTCGACCACGGTTCGTCGTACGACTACCCACACCGTTCTTCGTGCCTATCCTCAGTACATACAACGTCGCGACCTCTTATCCGTCTAAGACATACTGCCAAAATAGGGCAATAGGGTGTCCTCGCTGCAGTGTAGTTCCTTGGCGATCGCCTGTCCTTCTGCGACAAGATCTCACCTTGTTCTGCGCGGCGCGTTAATACCCCCCCTTTTACCCTGATTTTCTGAGGTCGTCTTTGCGAGCCGCCCTGGGGTCGACGCGGGAAGTCGACTGCTCCAATCTGCCCGTGTCTTGAGGTCTGTGTCACGCTGTAATACCAGCCGTCCAGACCCAGAATAACCAGATTCCCCAGAGAGACACAGGCCCAGAAACCGGAGACACGCCGGGCACACCTGTAAAAGGGTTTTAGAAGGGTCCCTCTGCATCTGAACGAGCCTTTTGGGCGAATCAGCAGCCATGGCGTCGGCCCAGACCGCCGCGCCCTCCTACACCTCCTCGGGTCGCAAGAACTCCAATGCGAATGTCCCCAACTCCAATTCCAACTCGCAACAGCACCGACAAGGCCACGGCACAAACGACAGCGTGAGTGGCAGCTCCATCTCCACCACCGGCGGCAGCCCCGTCGCCCACGTCAAAACCCCGCGCCGCACATCGCTCTCGTCCTTTCCCCCACGAACCGGCGACGCCTCCCCTCTGCTCCCATACAACTCCGGCCGCCGCCCATCACTGTCTCCACAACCTCCACTCCCCTCACACTCGCCCGCCTTACCACCCGGCAGCGCCCACTTTGCCGCCATGGCCTCGACCGACCGCACATCCAACCAGAGCAACAAGTCCACCAAGGCGTCCGGGTCCTCCCAACACTCTTCCCTCTCGGGCCCTGCAGGCGCCGCTGGTGCTGCAGGCGGACATCACGGCCACGGCCACGGCAACAATTCCGATGCACGCTCGCGGCGACGGCTGCGATCACAGTATCCGCGGGGTGCGTCGGCCGAGAACCATGTCGAGTATATTCTGGTAGCGTCCTTTGACGTCGACAAGGGCCCGATTATGGAGCACCAGTACCCGGTCGCGATCACAGGCGACGAGCACATGCTGGCAGAGCTGATGTTGCCGGACCAAACACATCTGCGCAACCAGGACTGGACCATGTTCTTCTTGCACAAGGACATTTCACAAGAGGAGGAGGAGCAAGAACAGCTTGCCAAGGAAGAGCGCAAGCGGCGGCGACAGCGGAAACGTGCGCGCATGGCAGGACTGCCCTATGAAGACGAAGACAAGGAGACGGGCGCAGGACTAGATGACGACGAAGACGAAGACGACGATGACTGGGACGACGACATGTCCACGGATAGCGAACCCGAGGGCGGCGAGGGCGCACCTCTGATCTATGTGCTGAACCTGGTCAACACCAAGCAGGACAAGACAAAACGACGTGGTGCCGTCGTCAAGTCCATGGCCATTTGCACACGGCACCCCTTTCTACACATTTACAAGCCTCTTCTACTGTTAGCCCTCGAGGAGTACTTCAAGTCGCCCGTCGTCGAGACCTTGTCCATGCTCTACGATGCAGTCAACGCCATGGACCTGTCGCTTATGCCCCGCCTCAGTCTGTTGGAGCGCCACTTGCTGCAGGCCAGCGACAACAAGGACCTGTTTGTCGAAAAGTTTGAAAAGATGATCCAGATGCGCATTGCCGAGGAGAGCGGCGACGGCGTCACGGACCAGCCCTTTGATGCCAGCCGCAGCCCACCAAAACCCGCGGGGATCTTGCGAGCGGGTACAAAGGCACACTTTGAAGGCCAGGCGGCCGCGTATTCAGTACCGCGCGACACGCACGAGTTTGAGAGCAAAGTGTTTTACAAGGGCATCCCGATCCCGATCAAGGTGCCGGTGGCCGTCATGCCAGAGACAGTCGGCGACTTCTCGCTTATCAAGCTGATCCAGAACTTTTCGGACACCCACGCCAAGTCACCACAGCCTTTCCCGTTGCATGCCCATTTGACGACGAACGGACCCAACACACATCCCATTATTGTGCTGGTCAACGCCCTGCTCACCCAAAAACGCATCATCTTCCTCGGACACAACATGCCCTCTGGTGAAGTGGCCGAGGCCGTTTTGGCGGCATGCGCTCTTGCTTCGGGCGGTGTTCTGCGCGGCTTCACACGTCACGCTTTTCCCTATACTGATCTCACAAAGATTGATGATTTGCTGCTCGTTCCGGGCTTCATTGCCGGTGTTACCAACCCAACGTTCGAGCTGCACCCTGAATGGTGGGACTTACTGTGCGATCTGCCGTCGGGTCGCATGAAGATCAGTAGCCGCATCGAGGAGGCGCCCATGACGGAGGGTCTCGTGTTCTTCAAGCAGCAACACCCATCGTGTGCCAACCTAGTGAACACAGCCACTACACCCAATGTCAGCTCGGCGAACAGCGATCTAACGGGCGACAATGCCTTTATGGCCGACATTCTCAAGAGCGTGCAAGCACGGTTGGGTGAGCGCGTGATTCGGGCCAAGTGGCGCGACTGGGTCGTCAAGTTTACGCGCATTGCCTCGGCATTTGAAGAGAGCGTCTACGGTGCGAGCGTGCTGCACATGGGCGGTGGCGGCAGTAATAGTGGCGGTGCCAGCACGAACGACCCCAACGGCAGCAACAGCAATCTCAACGACTTTGACAATCTCGCCATCTCGCCCACCACGACCACTACGGGGACACCCACAGCCATGTCCCCGCCGACAGCCGTCTCGGCAGCCAACGGCCACGGCTACGTCTGGGCCGACGAAAACGCCAAGCAGCGCGAGCTCGCCGGCAACGCCACGCGCGTCGAGGGCTGGCGCGTCTCCCGCAGTTACTTGAGCTTTATCAAGGATGTCGCCCAGCTCTACACTGTCCGCCCCCTCAAGGGCCTGGACCTGCACCACATGCACGACCGCCTGCGCACCCAGCGCCTAACGCCCGCCCAAAGCCGTGATATCTTTTTGACGTTTGCACGCACCGTGCACTCGTATGACGAGATCTGCCTGCTGCTGTCCGTCGCGCCAGAAGCCCACGGCGGCCTGTTTTACGTCGCGCTCGGCCTCTTCCACAAGGACCGGGACGTGCGCACCAAGACCACCGAACTGCTTGAGCGGCTGGCCGAGCACGAGGCCGGGCAGCACTGGTGGCGCGGCCTGAGCCGGTTCGAGATGCTGGCGTTTGCGCGGATCCGGCGCGAGGCCGAGGCGGAGATGCGCAACAAGCTGGAGAAGGAAGGGTTCCTGCAGCCGGCGCCCGTGCTGACAGCAGCACTGGCGGCCAACAGCGGCACAGGACGGAGTGAAAGCCGGGGCGGCCGGGCGATTACGCCGATTACGGGCGGTCTGCCGGCGGGCGTCGTTGTCGGCGAGAAGCGGGCCAGCTAGGTGCGGTCTCTGCTTTTCCCGATGCCAGCTCGGACCAGGGATAAGGGGCTAGAGTGGGTTGGTAACGAAGGAAGCCACCTTCTTCCACGGTCGTCAACGTCCTCGATACTGTCGACGGTCCCATCGTCTATCCCAACATCGTCGCCGCGGCGGAGCGTGTCCCTATCCACGCCGTCCCTTATCCAGTCTCGCTCGCTGTCCTCGTTTACGTCGTTGTCGTCTCTCTCGTCGGCCGCGTCGGCTGCTTCGTCTGTTTTGCGTGGGTGGCGTTCTCCGTCTTCATGATTTTGGATGGGTTTTTGTTTCTACATATTATTGTTACGTTTTCGCATTTTTGATGTTCTTGTTATGCTCGCGTCTCTACTTTTGTTATATACGTTTTATATTACCACATTCATTTCATAGTATCAATTTACGAGCGGCTCTGTCTGGCGAATATTTGCAGGAAAAATGTCTTCATTCATATTACTTTTGCTATACCAATTTGTACATCTAGTCCCATCCCTCCACTTATGCCAACAGGTACTTGGCGGCATGGTCGACGTGGTCCTGGCCGAACGTCGAGATAAAGTAGTACGAGTGGTCATAGTCCTTTTGGTAGCGCAGCGTCAGGCCCGTCAGGCCAGCCGCCTTGACGGCCGACTCGAGGTTCTCGGGCAGCAGCTGCTTGTTGATGTAAAAGTTGTCGCCGGTGCCGACGTCCACGAGCATCTTGAGGTCGCCGTTCTTCCAACCCTTGATCAGCTCGGTGGCATCGTGCTCCTTCCAGGCCGCAGGGATCGTGCTGTCGGACGCGGACTCGGGCGTGATCTCGAGATCGGCCGGCCCCAAATAACCCTTGAAGGCCTTCTGGCCCCAGGGGCAGCGCGAGGGGTTGGAGATGGGCGCAAACGCCGACACCGACTTGTAGCGGCCCGGGTGGCGCAGGTACAGCGTCAGGGCGCCGTGGCCGCCCATGGAGTGGCCCGTGATGGACTGGCGCTCGCCGTCGAGCTGCTTGGGGAATTCTTGGAGGAGGAGACTCGGCAATTCCTCGGTCAAGTAGGTCTCCATGCGGTAGTTGGTGGCATAGGGTGAGGACTTGTCGGCGTCGAGGTAGAAGGAGGCAGCCTCGCCGAAATCCCAGCTGTCGTGCTCCTGGGGCAGGCTCAGGCCGCGCGGCGAGGTGTCCGGGTAGACAATGGCAATGCCGTGGCGGGCGGCGGTGGCGTGCAAGAAGCCCTTTTCGGAGCAGTTCTCGGGCGAGCAGGTAAGGCCCGACAGATAGTACAAAACAGGGGCGGGCTTGGAGGCAGAAGCAGCGTCGGCGACAGGACCCGGGAAAAAGACATTGACGTTCATGTCGGTACCAGTCGTCTTGGAGGCGTGCGACAGCTTCAGGAGCTTGCCGCCAAAAGTGGCAATCGTAGCCTTGGTGGTGAAAGCCATTGTGCTGGTGATGTTGGTGATGAGGGGTAGTTTCGAAAGGAGGGAAGTTTGTCGAGATGTAAAGATGTCGAGATGTCAAGACGAAAAGTTGAGTCAAGATGGAAGGAACAACGAGGGCGGCTTCCCGTTTTGTAGATGTAGATGGACACGGCTTTATGCGACCGGGGCGGAGTAAGTCCCCCAAGATCCCCTCCACTTTCCTATCCGACAGCCAATTCGCACCACCGGGAAGGTGCAATCGCTATTCACAGATAGCTGTTGCAGTCTTGGCTCTCTGCTAGTTGCCGCTTTTGGCTTGTTTCGTACTCCAACATGCCGATACAACCCCGAGTTACGGGCGGCAGGCGCAACCCCGCCTTAGCTGTAAGTGGATGACGGTGTGCTGTGAAGATAGTAAAAGCTATGGTAAAGAATTCAAAATGCACTGCTAGGAGCATCTTCCCGCACCAGATCGTCAAACATCTACAACTCCATCTCACGTTCCGATTGGCGGGACATAAACATATCACGAGTGAATTACGATTGGAAAAGCCGTAAAGTCTAAAAAAATGCAATTTTAGATGACGAGCTAGACGCCCGCAAATGCTAGAAAATGGGAATACCAATGCAAAACCAAACGAAACAAAACAAAACAAAATCATGTACAGTATTTACACAGATAAAACTCCACTCTCATCTCCCCTACTGCGTCTCGACCGTCGTGGTTGTCGTCTTGGTGAAGCACCGGAACGACTGCACGCCGGCCCACGACACGGCGCTCAGGTTGAACTTGTTCTCGTAGTCGAAGTCGACGGCGCCCAGCGTGCAGCCCTCGGGCGATGTGCAGATGCCGCCGCAGGCCATGGCGTACGGGTAGCAGGCAAAGGCCTCGCCGTCGGGTGCAAAGGTGTTGGTGTTGCCGAGGAAGGGAGCCGTGATGTTGACGCAGGTGTCGAGCGGGTAGACGTTGTAGTCGCAGGTGCCCGTAGCATTTGCGCCCGTGCAAAGGAGAATCTAGACTGTTAGAGAGGTTCCTATTAGATTATCTTGAGTACGGGCACTTACACCTCCTTGTGCGCGCTTCTCGACGGGCGAGGCGAGGGCCAGAGTGGCGGCAGCGATGACAGCGAAAGACTTCATGGTGATGGTGTGGCTGGAGATGTTTTTATGGATGTAGATGGGCGGTGATATTAATATTTGACGCTGTTATGATGTGTTGATCGACTTATATTTGCGCGAGTATCTGTTGCTGGGGATGTCTTGAAAGTTGCGTGTCAAAGATTGGATTGGATCTGCTGAGAGTTGTATATATTTGTCCCGGTTTTGTGGTTTGAGATCTTGGGATATTATTATATATCGATTAGGTTGCTGGGTTGGAATGAAGATGGAAACAGGGTTTGGATCGAGGGTATTGGGGTCAAGTTTAGGTATCAAGGGTATTTGGATAAATGGTAATGGAGGGGACGAGAAACAGAAACACAAAAAAAAGAAAGTGGCGTGTCTCGTGAATATATATTCAGTCCGTCGCAAGTACAACTTGAAAGAAAAACAGCGTTGAGAAACTCAAACAAAGAGGGATGACTAGTCCACATGTCGACTTCTTCTTCGGTTCCTCGCGTCTTGTCTCACACGGCCAAGGACGGGGCCGCCAAGAACGAGACTGCAGGGAAATCGTCGTGTTGTTACTTTGGACCTTACTTTGGCCTTACTTTTCGGCCCTACGATCGACTGTTTTCTTTTTTTAATCCTCGTTTTCTGTAGGCCACTGAGCTTGCTTGCCGATCGTGAGGGAGGCCAAGGATACCGAGGGTACATTTTTACCTGCAAAGTACAAACAAGGGGGGTGAGCAGCAGGATTCACGGAACAAGGGCGAAAGTGCCGCAGAGAATGAACTTTGACGAATGGCAGAACAGAAATGGGGGGAATACCAAAGTCACCTGCATCTGCATACAATGCATACACAGTACAAGGCAAAAAGAAGCACCGATGCACCGTCGTGCATATCGTGTCGTGGCACAGCGACAAGCTACGAGTACAAAAATACAAAGTACACTGCACAAGTGGGGGACACGGGACACGGGATACGAGTCGATAGATGCAAGATGCCTGTCGATAGCTGCATCGATTGCATCACACAGGGGCGAGTACCCTTCGTTTCCATGTCCGTATCCATTGTTGCCGGTAGACGATCTAAAGCTGACATAAAATAAACCGGTTGAGCACAAAAAGGATCACCAAATAAAAGACCGCACAGCCACGAAACCGGCCAACAAATGCGATCGGTTGGGTCAAGTGTAATGTTACAATGAAAGGCAACACAACGAAGACGAGAAAAACGAAAAACGAGCTGGCAGATCGTGGCTGTATTACGTGCACAGAGGTGAGAAGAGACACAGTGCAATCGAAGCTTGTCGGAAAATAAAAGAAAAAGTGTGCAAAGGGCGGCAATTGCCCTGGGGAGCCCTCCAAGCAAGGAAAATGCCACAGACATAGCGAACAAAAAAGAGAGACATTTTGAGTAAAGCTAATTGCCCAAAAGAGGCAATTCGAGGTGTAAATCACTTCTGGTGAGGGATGTCAGATCCAAAAAGCGCGCCAGCAACTACCGACGTCATAAGGTGTCAGCGGCTCTTCTCTCTTGGCTCCCTGAGCTATTAGGCTCCTTTGTTTCAACAGCATTCTTCGTGGGTGGCAGCTTGTATTATTTCCTCTTGGCTTCCTGTCCCTAGGAGCTGTCAAGAATCTTCAACCCTTTGTAAGGAGATTTACTCTACGGAGTACAAAAAACTCTCTACTCATTTCTCTACATGAAATTGTAAGGAAGGAGGGCGATCGTTGATGTTTTCAGAATAAAACTATCGTGAACAGTAGACTTACTTTTCTTTTGTTCTTTTTTGTTCTCGCAACTCGCACGTTCCTTGCTCCTGAAAATCAAAGTACATCACTCAGCCTGTCAGCTGACTGAGTGACTTTGGAGACTTGTTCACTTTGTAGGGGCCGCCCCAGAAATGATGGGCAAAAGTGCCCTCCAAAATGTCTTGCCACAGCCTTGTTTTTGAACGTGTCTCATACGAGTGTTCTAATGGGACAGCTGACCGCACCTGTTTTTGCGTCACAAAACCTGTGCAAGTAGCCGCTCTTAACCGCACTAATCCAAATACAGTAATTATCAAGCCCATCAACAACACAACGTCACACCCAAACGGGAGATGTCTGCCTTCAGGCTACTGGCTGTCAAACAGCCGGCAAGCAAACAACAGACAACCTTGTCCAATTGTCCGCTAAAGATAAAAATAAATAATCCCGACAGCTCGTGTTCACAGCTTTTTTAGGTTTGCAGGGACACAAGGGGGTAATACAGGTTGATGTATCTCACAACACGAACAGATCGTCCTCCATAACCTTCCACAAAATCTGACAACTGGCTCAGCACACAAAATAAAAGTGGCAAAATAAAATACAGTAAATGGTACATGTCGGCACCACAGCCGATACATGTTAAGAATTACGCGTCGGACGTGTGCACCGCCTCTCGGAGACGGCCATCGGAAGCAAACTGCGGCCGCCCGGGTCCGTGTCCCGTATTTAGTCGGTCACATGGCTACGCCCTGTCGTCATAGTGTGTTTGGAATAGTTCAATTTATTTTTTTGTTATCTTTTGATAGCTGCACGCTCACTACATGGCCGAAATAGCATCGCTTGACCTCAACGGCCTACATACGCAGATACGGCATGAAATGCTTTGTTGCCCCAAATGGCACGATGGATGAGAAATGAGTGACAAAAGACCGACCTTGCGGTCCTCCTCTATCCCCGACTCTGCATCCCCTTTCTTAACCCCCGATCCCATCTCTCCGCGATCCACAACGTCATTTTTATCTTCCCCCTTTCCTCGCATCTTCGATTCATCGCCTCCGATCTCAAAAGCGTTGTGCCAACCCCAAATGTAGTCGTTTCCACCACGGCCAACAAAACAGCATGGATTGTCCACATCACCTCACCCTTCACCGCCTGCCGTTGTTGCCATTGCCAGTGTTATTGGAATTGACATTGGTGCGGCCCTTCTTGCGATTGGCCCGGTAATCAGTGTAAGAATGGTAGCCTGAAGGGGCCACTGCCGGTACCTGGTCCAGCTGGAGAATCTGCTGGTGGAACTGGCTGTGGGAGAGTGGCACCTTGCCCGTGTTCAGATTGTATTGCACACCAGCAATGGGAGCCGTCTTCATGGACCGCACCGGCGGAGCGGGCGCAGGCGGGGAAGCACGTGGCTGCTCCTGCTCTTGCACGGGGTACGACTGAACCTTTTGCGCCTCATGCATCCGGACATTGGCAATAGTAGGTGCCTCAGAGCTGGGGTAGGTCGGCATTTGAGAACTCGAAAAAGCAGGCGCATCTGGAAGCTCCTCGACCGTGCGGGTTGTCGCGAACGAAGTCTCCTCCAAAGGGCCGTCGACGACCGCCTCAACGGTCGATGGGAGGGCGAGCTTGGCGGGCGCCTCAACAAATGCTGCGCACCGGCGGTAGAAAAACAGGCGTTTCTGGACGTAGG
Source organism: Sporothrix pallida (assembly GCA_021396235.1). NCBI lineage: Eukaryota > Fungi > Ascomycota > Sordariomycetes > Ophiostomatales > Ophiostomataceae > Sporothrix > Sporothrix pallida. The sequence continues at coordinate 75,625 of WNYG01000093.1, forward strand.
GGCCCTTGTCGGACCACTTGATAGTGTCCAGGATCTGGCCAAGACGCTGAAAGCCAAACTTATTCACCAGGGTGCCAATGTACTTCTTCTCAGCGAGTCCCTCGTCGCTGCCTCCAGCAACCTCGATGAAGCTGAAACGGGGCTTCAGGTGTGGCAAAGCCGACTTGGCGTCCATCGAATCCAGCATACTGCGCAAAAGCTCCTGCCCAATGCCCCGGCAGCGTATCTTGGGATGGACAATGACAGTCAGCTCCGCGCAGTATTCGCCTACATGCCCACTAAAGCCAAGGCCGTAACACGGACGAGCAAGGCCATATCCGACGACATGCTCAACTCCATTTTCGGTGACGGTTGCCACAAGAGCCGGCAGTTCGGCATAGTTCCCGGATTCGTACAGGCTGGCGAAGCCTTCCATCGTGACGGGCTCACGTGCATCTGCCTGCGTACCGTACATGATCTCCAAGTTGTACAGCTCGCGCATCTCGGGGAGATGGGTCTCCATGGCTGAAGTGATGTGAGCACGAGCACGATTGTGAGGTGCCAGAACAGGTGCAAGTTCTGGTAGAGGGACAGACGCGGAGGCGCTGAGACCAGAATAAGGAGCAGGAGTGGGCTGGGGAGCAGGAGTGTTCCGCATGTCACGCTCCATCTTTGCCATCAACTCCCGCTCAATTTTCGCCTTCATCACCTGCTCGATCTTGGCCTTCTCTTCCTTTTCCTTCTTGGCCTTTTCCTCAGCCTCCTTTTTTGCCTTCTTCTCTTGCTCAAGCTTCTCCATCTTCTCCCGCTCGAGCTTCTCTTTCTTCTCCCGCTCAATCTTGGCTTTCTCTTCCTCTTCCTTCTTGGTCTTTTCCTCCTCCTCCTTCTTTGCTTTCTCAGCTTCGGCGGCGCGTTCTTCGGCTGCGACCTTCTCCATGTACTCGGCGCAGGAAAGTTTGGAGGTCTGTGTAGCAACCCGTTCGTCAAGTTCCTTGTTGCCCGTGGGCTCGACCTTGTCGTAGGGGACGTAGGGCGGCTCCACCATCTCAATGGTCAGCAGGTCCGGGATGGTGTTGTACTTGACCCAGAGGGCTTGGTCTTTTTTGCTCAAGGCCGAGACCTCCTTGTGGTATTTCACCAGCCAATCCGTGATCCTGTCGCGAAAGTTGGCCTCGGAGAGGTACAAGACCGCCGCCTTCACTGACCACATTCCGCAGCTCGAGACGACAGAACCTTCTAGAGAAAAGGCATCTTCGTCAGGATCAATGTCCCGGGCACCGTCAAGAGAAAAGCTGTCTTCGGGCGGCACCTCCGAGGCCACCGAGTCCCAGTCGTTGACCTTGCGGGCCGTTCTGGCAATGCGCGTCTCCACCTCCGTGACGGGTTTGGAAACTGCCTTTTCTTGCTCTTGCAGGGCAGCCAGAGCATCGCCGGTCAGTGCGAGACGCTGGCGCGGGGGCTTCGGATCCTCGTGGGCATTCTGCTGGATCGAACGACGCTGAGTCTGTGATGAGATTGTCAGATGGAACTCGAACTAAAACGAATGGGAAAAAATAAAAAGAAAGTAGAACGTCTGGGCGGAAATCACGGCAGCTTGTTTACATTTCCGGAGGCCTCATCTTCGACGAATTCGTTCCATTTCTGGACCTTGTCGACGCCAATAGGCAAGATATCCGACGGCCGCTTGTAACTATACGGGAGGCGTGGTCCCGAGAACGTCTCCGTGGCCCAGTGCATCTTCATGTGGGCTTCGATGTCGCCCTGGAAAGTAGGATCCATCTTGGCTAGAAAGCAAAGGTTGTATCCTCGAGAATGTGGTGTTTGTGTGGACGCATCAAGAATGGGTTGTGCGTGATGTGGGAGGAAAGGGGAACAAGAGAAGAAGGATGAGAGACAGAAGTGAGAGGGCACAAAATTTTTAAACCAAAACAACAACAAATTGTGAGAGGAAACTGGCAAATCTGGAAAGGACGACAGTTTCTACCATTAGGGAAGGAGCGATGGTGCAAGTTGCTGGCCAGGAAACAATACACTGAGCCTTGGTGTGCAGGATAGCATCACGGTTCGATATAATCAAGCTCAAAACTCATGATCTCGATGATTACCCCTTGCAACTCCATTTTGTGATATTGTAGATTTTCGAGTTTTATTCATCTAAATTATGCTTCTAATAATTCCAGTCTTTGTTTAAACTTTTGCCACGTTTTTTATTTTCGTTTATTTTCGCATGATTTTGCCGATTATTATTTTGTAAAAAATAAAAGAAAAATGAAGAGAAATAGCAAAGATAGTACAAACTAAAATCAGATACCTTCCATTGATTAAAATTACTTAGAAAAGCAGAATCTAGCAGATGTTTGCGAATAAATGACTGTCACGTTGTTGTTGTCAAGTGAAGTAGACGTGATGCTGTAGATTGAGCCTAAAATGACTAAGCCAAGAGATGGCACTACTAATTTGGTGTGGTTTCCTGCATCACGGTTGCCAGCGGCCAATCGCTGGTGGCATTTTGGTGGAAGCCTAGAGGGGAGATTGATTGATTGCACAACATAACGCCTTGTTTTTCTTTTTATATCAGGCCTTGCCTCTCCCACAGCGCTCTCGATGGCCATGGTGAGCCGTTCCCGACACGACCATCTGCCACCATGTTGTCGATTTTGAGGAAAGCGAGGCTCAAGGACAAGGAGTTGAGGATCTTGATGCTGTTCGTCCACCCCTAATTCTTGACTTTTGATCATTCTGCACTCTTTCACATGTCACTAATACACACACGTTTCCAGCGGCCTTGACAATGCCGGAAAGACGACGATTGTCAAGCAGATCATGGGTGAGGATGTCAATACGGTGAGCCCGACGCTGGGCTTCATTATCAAGACGATTGACTATGAGGGGTAAGTGTCCGTCCCAGAGACGTTGATTTGGACACAGACTAACACGGTTTGCAGGTATAAACTGAACATCTGTGAGCTCTTTCCATTGCTGCATTCGTGTTCTTGACGACTGCCATCTAACACAATCAGGGGACGTCGGCGGCCAGAAGACCCTGCGGTCGTACTGGCGCAACTATTTCGAGAGAACGGATGCTCTCATCTGGGTCGTCGACGCGACGGACCGGCTACGCATCGACGACTGCCGCGAAGAGCTGCACGGACTGCTCCAGGAAGAGGTGCGCACATCTTGATGCTGCTCTGTGACAAAAGGAGTTGCTAACGTCAGTTCAGAGACTCTCCGGGGCCAGTTTGCTGGTCTTTGCAAACAAGACGGATGTCCAGGGATGCATGGACGGAGACGAGATTCTGCAGGTGAGAATCGCAATGTTGCGCGATATTGCTGTCCCTTTGACGTCCAATTTCGATCAACCATACTCCGTACATTGTACTGACCACTATCTCTCTTTTCTCGGCAGGCATTGAAACTCGACGAGATCCGCACACATCGCTGGCACATTTTGCGGTGCAGCGCCATGACGGGCGTTAACCTGAAAGAAGGCCTTGCCTGGGTCGTCGAGGATGCAAAGGCAAGACTGTTCCTGTACTGAGTTTCCCGTACTGGACTTGCCGCTATGTGCCTCTCCTTCCTGGAAACACGGATGGTCCCTGACGGTCGATCGTCCGTCACACGATAATTTTATTGTGTCTACAGAGCACCTCCTGTCAGACCGCACATGGCCCTGCATTCCGCATTCCGCATACCGTCGCACTTTTCATTGCACATGTTTGACTGGAATTCGTATTCTTAAAATTTCTCAAAATTTTAAATAGGATATCCGCTGCACTACGGCGCACAGGAAATGCTGTCTTGGACAGTTTGGCGTTGTCTCTGCCTCATCTGCGCTCAGGGGCAATTGTCTCACAGAAGAACACCCAAAAAAAGGGTCGAGAAGAGCGAACAGTGCCAGCTTAAAAGGATCTAGAATAATCCAGGAAAAATCTCAAAGTACCCGAACATGTTGACATTCATTGTGACCCGACGTTGCACTCGTTTTCGTCGCTGTTTCTTGTGTTTATCAATTCATGTTGGATTTTGACAATATTGGCTTTAATTGCATACTGTAAAACCAGGATACAGTGATATTGCGACGCCGGGGATGCGCTAGGGGCACTCGGGATGGGCACAGAGGGCGCTAGGAACAACCGGCAAAAGCCTGGACGAGCCTGGAATCAACGAATCGCAGCGCGCCCAAAGCGCTGTCAGCTCAGGCCGCCCAGCCGAATGACGCTAGCAGCACTCAAAAGCACCCAAAAGCACCCACATGCACCAAAAGTAAACACCCAAACCCCCACAATCGCGTGTGATTAGTGGATGACGGCGAGAGTAAACAGAAGCTCACCCGCGCTAATGTTGACCCCGTAACACCTCGACTTTTTGGTGTGTTTTGGTGCGTTTTGGCTCTTTGGGCGAGTGTTTTTCTGAGTTTTCGTGACATTTGAACAACCCTTGGAGCAACTTTCTTAGTCATTTAGCAACAAAGCCCCCTCCCCCATCGTGACTTGGTCTTTGGCGCGCCCGTTGCTGTTTCTTGTTTCTCGCGATTTGAATCTTGTCGTCAACACGCATTGCGTTGTTTATCCCTCCATTGACGTCGACATCCCAACACCCGACTATTCGCTCAGCAGTACTCGACATTTTCATCAAACACTCCCACTTTCGATTCTCGACACAGCCCAGGGCTGCTCTCTTTCTCCCACGCCTCGATCGATCGATCTTCTCACACCCCTGGACGGCCCATTTCAGCCGCCTCTCGACGTCCTGCTTCGTCCCTTCTTTTTCTATCGTGCCTTCCACCACCAAAACGTTCCGAGTCTCAGTGTGTCATGTCTGCGGGTTCGCCTCGTGCCGGATGAACAACAACCAGGAGGATTGGCCACAAGCATAGAGCCGCTTCACAGCAAGCCGCTATTTTGACGAAACAACGAACTACAACAACGATCCGAACAACCATCGATAAGCATAAACATGTCGGACGAGGTGTCCAACTTTCTGCGCTCGGTGGAGCAGCTCAAGGATCGCCGGCTGGAAGAGGATGAAGCCCGATCACGCGAGTTGGAGGAGCGAATTCTGCAGGACAAACGGGAGCGCCAGGCGCGCCGAGCAGGTGAGTGAGCTTCTTTCGTTGCTGCTCTCGATTTCTCTTCATTCGCGGAACTGGGTGTTGGCGGATTGGCCGTTTTGGCGATGCGCATCATGGCGATCTTGTCGTGGAACGCTCCTTCCTCGTCTGTTCTCTGTTCCATGCCCGGCACATGATGAACACGGGATGCATCTCTCCTTCCGTTTCGTCAACTGTCTCCGTTGCACTTGCCATTCTACTTTCAGTTCATCTCTTGCCTGTTCTGCGAATTGCATCTAACCCCCCCTAGAACGAGCCAGGTCCATCTCTCCCCAGAAATCTTCTCCCGCCAACACACCACCGCCGCCCTCTTCCCACCACCGTTACAACAGCTCGCAAACATCAGACGTTTTGAAACTCTCGTCCTCGCCTCCCGTCCTCGGCAGCCCGCGGAGTCCCACGTCTCGTGCCTCTCAGCAGCAGGGCAGCAGCAACGGAAACGGCGTGTCGGCCAGCAGTGCAGCCTTGGCCTCGGCTCTCGACTATTCAGCTCCCTCCTCCTCAGACTCCTTTGTGACCTCATCCTCACCGACCAAGGAGAACGAATCACCTTTTGACGCCGACGCCAAGACACCATTGGCCGGCTCGTCTCTTACACGGACACCCACGCTTTCCTGGCAACAGAGACGTCCACCTTCGAGCAGTGGCCAGCCTGGGCCTGATCGGTCGTCTCGCAGCCGCCCTCTCTCGATTGTTGCCGCCGAGAACGCTGCTGCCCGCTCCTCCATTTCCCACGCCACCTCGCCGCTCTCGCCCGAATCTAAGAACATCGACAAGAACGACAGCGACGCACCCATCTCCCGTGACCAAATCGCCCAGGCCCTGGGAGCGAAGGACCCCTCCTGGTTCCGCCAGACGGCCGACCGTGGCGCCAACTCGGCTGCCTACCGCCGCTCGCAAGTCGAGGACGAAGACCGCCAGGACCTGCACGCTGCCAGCTCCCGCCTCCCTGGCCTTGGTCTGAGCCGTGGCCCGTCTGCCGAGCCTGAATCGAGCGCCTTTTCTCCTCCGCCGCCCGTCCATTCACAATCAGCCGCCCTGTCTGCTCTTTCTCCTGGACTGCAGGCCAGTATCGCCAGAAAGACGAGCCCTTCGCTGCCCCTGACGCCCACACAGAAGCTTGACCCGCCACGGGAGTCTTCGATTGTGTCACCACGGGACTCGATCGTCTCTCCGCCGTCGGGACGCACGTCTCCCATTCGGCCTCTGTCGCCGACCAAGGGTGCCGGTGGCTTTGTGCAGAGTGCTATGATGAAAAGGAGTGACAGCGTGAAACGTTGGAGTGTCACATCTCCGCCTGGCCTGCAAAGAGCCGATTCTATTGCCTCGAGCCGCGCCGCCCTCGACGGACCCCGCCGTTCGGCCACTACCGCCCAGACCAAATCAACATCTCGTCCTACCTCGAGCCACGGACGCGAATCTGCCAATAACAGCCGTCCATCGACGCCCACTCGCCTTCAGACGACCTTCCCGGACGAAGACAAGATCGCACCGAAAGAAGCACCGGCGGCCGCTGAAGAAGAAAAGAAGGTCACGCCGCCTTCCAGCCCTTCCAAGACCATGGACCCCCGCCGCTGGAGCCCTACAAAGACCTCGAGCTGGCTGGATGCCGCGCTCAACAAGCCCGAGTCGCCCAAACCGAAGACCGCGCCGGCACCAAACAGCCAGCCGTCCTGGATGGTGGAGCTGAACAAGGCCAAGGCACACAAGGCGAGCAACCCTAATGACGCGACACCAACGCCGCCGCCCGTGGCCCGTAAACATGAAGTCAAGACCGGCGGCTTGATGCGTTCAGGCCCCATGGGCACAGCTGCACCAAATGCCACACCGTCTCCAGCTGCAGCACCGCTGACTGGCCGCAGTGGCCTCGGCATCTCTATGCACACGCCGTCTTCGTCCATCACCAGTGTCTCCGGCAAACCGACACTTCCCAAGGAGAGCACACCGCCCAAGGGAGATCTGCGTGCCAACTTGAAGCCAAGACAGCCTCTGCCGTCTGAGAAGAAGGATTTTGGTGGCAACAACGAGCTTCAGAGCGTCGTTGGCGGCCTTCGTCGGACCAAGACACAGAACTATGTGGCCCCGGATGTTCTCAAGGACAACATTACCAGGGGTAAGTCTGCCCTGAACGTCACGGGCGGACCCAAGCCGCGCGAAAAGAAGGACGAGCTCAAGGACGCCATCATGCAGAAGAAGGCCGAGTTTAACCAGGCCAAGTCCGAGGGCCGCGGGATATCAACCAACGCGCACGCCCGCGACAACAAGGAGCCCGTACCCGAGGGTGTAGCCAAGAGGCTGGTGCTCAATAAGACGGGCGGCTCGCAGACTTCGACGGGCTCTCTGGCACCCTATACACGGCGAGACTCGTCTCCCTCCAAGGCACTGGCGGAGTCTGCCGTTCGCTCCCTTTCTTCTGCTGCTCCTTCTTCCTCCGAAACCCCGGCCAGCTTTAGCCGCTCTAGTACGGCATCTACACTGTCTGGGTCAAGCACGACGGAAGTTCCCGAGACACGCGAACCACGTGAAACACGCGCCGAGCCTGAGCCTGTGTCGTCGCCTCCTGTAAAGAGCAGCTTCAACTCTATTGGCCGCGCCGGTGTCCGCGTAGGCGGTTTTGGTGCCCCCGGTGGAAGCCCTGGCGGCGCTGGCAGTGCTCTTGCAAGCCGCTTTAACCCAGCCCTTGCCGGCATGCTGGCTAGAGGACCTCCTCCCATGGCCTCTGGTGGTGGCGGCTCGCCGAGCGAGGACTCTGCATCGGCATCTTCTCCCATTGGTGGTCGCGGCTCCCCATCGGCTGGTTCCTCGTCAACAGAGCCGCCTTCGGGTACTGGCCCGCAGCTGACGCATATGACTAAGGGTCGTGCTCGTGGCCCGCGCCGCAAGGCCCCGTCCAACCTGCAGCAGACCTCGAAGCCAGCTGAAGAGACAGTCACTTCGCCCAAGCCTATTGTCACAACTCCCAAGAAGGTGCCTCCACCAACGACGCCCAAGAAGGCAGACATTGTCGTTCCGCAGGTGGTGTCCCTGGTCGATTCGACCAAGAAGACGGCCCCCGAGCCGGCACAGAAGCCCGCCAGCGTCCGTGGCAGCCCCGTGATCTCGCTGGTTGACTCGTCCAAGTTCAAGTCGCCCGTTGAGGACAGCTCTACACCCACCAAGGCCAATGTGATCTCTCTGGTCGATTCTTCGTCGAAAAAGTCTCCGACGCCCAACTCGTATGGCATGCCTACCAGGATCCACGAGCAGGTGGCAGCCGTTGCACTGAGAAACGGCAGCAGCCAGCCAATGAGGCCCGCTGTGGGCAGCAAGCCTGTCATTGACAGCAAGCCCGAGCCCGAGAAGAAGGCGGTTGAGGAGCCGGCACCGGCATCTCGGCCGTCGTCTCCTAGCAAGATCGACGTCAAGAGAATGTCAAAGTTCCTCGAGCAGTCGGCCAATGCACCGGCCGAGGTCCCTCGCCCCCTGTCGCCCTCTAAGACGGGCGGCGCGCGACCGCTCCCTGTGCCTCGGCCGCTGTCCCCGCAAAAGACCGGCGGCAGCGCTCGTCCTCTGCCTGTCGCGCCCGTGTCTCCTAAGAAGAACGAGTGGCAGCCAACCAGCCCGGCTGTAGGTGGTGTGACCTCGCCGGCATCTGTCTCGTCCGGGACCTTCCGCCGGTCTAAGGTGTTTGGCGATACTCCCGTGCTTGCGCCTTCCTCTCCACAACAGCCACCCAGAACACCGTCGTCATCGATGCGTATCGAACCGCAGGTCTCTGCTCCTGCATCACCTGCTCTTCCCTCGCCCATGCGGTCCCCGACCAAACAGGCCCAGGAAGTGAGCGTTGTTCTCAACGACTTCTTCGGTACCGACCGGCCCAGTCGTACATACCGCGCCGACACGGCCGATATCCTATCCAACCGCCCGCACACGGATATTAAGATCAAGACGCTGAGCGCGCAGTTGTACCGCGTGGGTGCCGATGGCAAGAAGCAGACTGTCCCGGCTCACTACGAGCGCGTTCTGTTTGAGCGTGAAATGTACCTGTGCCCGCACACCTTCACAGACAGCGGCGGCCGCAAGGTGACTGAAGTCTACTTTTGGGCCGGCGACGACGTCCCCGCGGCCATGATCCAGGATGTTCAGGTGTTTTTGAGCCGCGAAGCGCGTGCTGTCGGCGGGAAGCTTGTGCAGCTGCAGCAGGGCAAGGAGACGCCCGAGTTCCTGCTGGCACTGGGCGGCATTGTCACGATCCGCCGCGGGTCTAGCAACACGTACGACTCCTTGGCGCCGTCCATGTTCTGCGGCCGCCAGTACATGGGCCAGATCGCCTTTGACGAGGTGGATTTTGAGCCGGCCAGCCTCTGCTCCGGTTTCCCGTACTTGATCACAAAATCCGGCAAGTGCTACCTCTGGAAGGGCAAGGGCAGCAACGTCGACGAGCTCAGCTGTGCACGGCTGATTGGTATGGACTTGGCCCTCATGGGCGAGCTCGCCGAGGTCGAGGACGGCAAGGAGTCGGCCAACTTCTGGGCGCTGTTCCAGGGCAGCGGCAGCAACTCCCGCGGCGGTAAGCCCGGCTCGGCAGACCACTGGCGCCTGAAGCCCAAGTACGACCGCTACGCGCGGCGGCTCTTCCGGTCGGATGCGTCACATCCGGGGCAGGTAAGAAACAATTCGCACTCTATCCAGTTGAACGCACCGCTAACCTCTAACCATTAGATCCACGAAATCCATCCCTTTGACCAGCGCGACCTGGCGCCAGACGGCATCTACGTCTTGGATGCCTTTTTCGAAATGTACATTATCGTCGGCCGCCAGTCACAGTCGCAGTACGCCGGCTTCCGCAACGCCCTCGACTTTGCCCAGGAGTACGCCATCCTGGCCGCCGGCATGGAGGACCGCCCCTTTGTGCCCATCTCCACCGTCGTCCTCGAGGGCATCCCGCGCGACCTCAAGAGCGTGTTCCGCAAATGGAGCGACGACCTGAGCCCGACGCGGATGGCGACGGCAACGCCGAGCGTGACGAGCCCCAAGTCTGCGACGTCGACCATTAAGCGTGGCCGGAGTCTGCGGATTGTGCCCTTGACGGTGGCTCTGCAGGCCGTGGCGGAGTAGATGGAGACCGTGAAATAAAAGTTAATTATTGTGTTTATATGGAGAACGGGGAAGGCTGGAGCTTGGCATTACTTATCAGATGGGGGCGTTTTGTTTATTTTCAGTCTCTTTTTATCTGTTTCTTCTTTCCTGTTATTATTATCTCTTTCTTGCATTGCATAGCTCATCATTTATACCCTATGGGCTGGGGCATTACTACTGTTCATCTCCTTTTCCTTTTGGACTCTTCCGAGCAATGTAATATCTGTCACGTCTCAACAATTCGACAAAGAGACACGCGTGTCTATTGGATGATGTTGTTCATTTAATGGTTTGATAACGAAGTTAAAGGCGCCTTCCTTGACGCCTCTGGGTATATATTACAACGTTCACTATTGTACACTGGGACAACCTTCCCATTTAACAGCCATTACCACCTACGACGTCTCCATCGCGTCCTGCCCGCCACTGCCACCCTCCCCAGCGCCTCCTGCACCACTCCCACCTCCTGCTCCGCCGCCTGCAGCGGATATCGGCTGTGGTGTCGACGGCAAGATGCCCATCATGTCGATTGTCGTTGCGGCGCCAGAGGCCGCGTTAGGGCCGCTGCCCGCATCCGAGTTTCCCGATGGTGTGCCGGCCCCCGCCTGGTTGCTCCCGCTTCCCGGATGGGCTGACGGCGACGCCGAGGCCGAAAGAGACTGGGAAGCAAGCGCTGCAGCGGCGGCCGTCGTCCCTGAATTCCCCAAAGGCCCGAGCGTCTCGCCATGGCCAACAACGGTCGTCTTAGACCCGTCAAAGGACGTGACGCTCGCCGACGTGGGCACAGCCGTGGAGGCGGCAGATGCACCGACACCTCCCCCAGTCTCCGCCGTCGCCCCCATGATGCGGTCCACGTCGCCGCCCAACTCGGGCAGCGCCGACCGGATCTGCCCGGCCAGCGTGTCCCGGAACTGCGCAAAGGCGCCGCGCTTGCCTGCCCGCAACTGGTTGGTGCGGCGCACGAGCTCGACAAACTCGCGGGTGTAAATGTCGGGGTTGCGGCCGGCCTCAACGTACTGGACTAGATCGCGGGGGACCGACGGGAGGTTGCGGTGGCCCTGGCCTGTGCTTTCGAGGGAGACGGGCGCGTCGCCGGGGTCGCGGTCGTTTTCGGCGACGGTGTTGACGTCTCTTAGTGCTTGGGACAAGATGCGGACTTCGGCGACGAGGGCATCCAGCGAGGTGTGTGATCCGGCGGCGTCGTAGGCGCTTGTGTGGAGCATGACATTGTAGAGGGACTGGATGGTATCGCGAATGGCAGCTAGAAGGGGAGTTAGTGACGATTAATTGAACGGCTCACAAAGGAGTGGATGCTCACTCTCTGCCTGCGCGGTCGCAGAGTGTCCTATGGGCGCCATGATTGCGGTGTGTGAGGGTGATGCGCACACTCGATGGCTGGGTTGTTGAGGTCGCGACGGATTGAAGGTTAGAGGAGGCTGTTGACAAAGGCCTGACGTTGGTTTTAGTGGGGAGCTGTCACTGGCAGTGCAGAGAGCTGGACGCTAGACGCATGGTCTACAATTTGCACGTGACCATGCCAAACTCAGTTACACGAGACTTGGCTATTTGGCACAATTTCTCAACCGCAAATTTCGCGTTTCTATTGATAGCTAGCTGTGCCGTTAGTTGTTTTATCACCATCGTAACTGCGACTTTCATCGGACGAAAGAACAAGGCAAGAGTATTTATGTTTCTTACGAGTTCACCAATTTTAGGAGAAATGCTTAGATGTCAAAAAAATCAAATTACTCCGGGACTAAATGCCATTTTCGTGTCCCCCGTTTGTTGGCCAGTGAATAAAAACAAGACCTCCGTTTCCGTTTCCCAAGTATGAACCGAGCTTCCAATCTGAATAAAGAGCAGAAAGTAGCAAAACGCAAAAGAAATGAAAAACAAAACGACAAAGAACAAAGAACAAAATCACAAAAATAATAGTACACAAAGCAGAGGGCAGCTGACAAAACAAAAGGAGACTAAGGTACCAAACACTTGAAGGGTACTCTTTAATATCACAACACTGAAAGTGATGCTATGCTCATTCACGAGACTCCAAGTTGCCAACGCCATGCTTACAAAAAACCATATCAAAACAATAAACACCTAGTCGTCTCTCATGGACCCTCCAAAAGCAAACGCCATGGAATGCCCCAATACCATGCAATGCTGTTGCAAAAAAAGACGACATGATCAAGTGCAATACACCGTTTACTTCCGAAGCTTCGGCCGGGCAAGGCTGTTCAGACGGCTCATGCTGAGAATGGGCCGCTTCTTGGCTGATGCTGATGCAGAGCCGGGCGTCTTGCTAACCGTCGGCGCATGTGTCTTGCTAGGAGTGGGCGCCGCCGAGAATGAGACCGTCTTGTGCGGCGATGACTTCTGTGGCGAAAACTTGTGAGGAGACATCTTCTGGGCGGACATCTTGTGAGGCGAGTTTCTCAGGATACCGCCAGGGGTAGGAGTGGGAGGAATGGTCTTGCCGGCCAGGCGGGGTGCCAGGAGAGCCTCGCCCTCAGGCACAGGCGCGTTCTTGCGCTTCTTGGCGGCCCGCTGCTCTGCCTCCTCTTCAGCCTCTTCGACTTCGCTAACCCGAGAACGCTTCTTGTTGGTGATGCCGTGCGGGATGATGCTAACAGCCACAGGGCGGGCATTCTCCTTGTTTGATCCTTCGGTGGCGACCAACGCCGTGAACATGTCACCGGGGAAGCTGCCGGGGATCTTGGGCATGGCAGATGTCGACTGACGAACCTGGCGGACACTGGCTTGGCCAGGTGACGAACCGAAACCAGTCGGCGACGTCTGGCCAAAGTTGATTGTCTTGTCGCTGCGGAAAGTGAATGTACCCGGGACCGAAGGAGGAGGCGGTGCCGGAGGTGCCAGAGTCGTTGATACAGATGGCGAGAGAAGCTTTTCATCCTTGCTAGCAGAGGCAGCAGGACCAGAGGAGCCGCCCAGCAGCTCATGGCCTGAAAGGTCAGGATAAAAGACGGTAGCGCCAAAGCGACGACGAACACTAGGTGAGGCTTCGTCCTTGCCGTCAATCTGCATCTCAGTGTCCTGAGAACCCGGCTGGGACTTCATCGCAGAGCGCGGGATACCTGACCGGAACAAAGAAGGCGACTTCTCCGACATCACAGCACGCTGAGTACCTGGTGTAAATGCCACCTTCTTCGACAGCTTACGACGAGGAGTAGTGGCCGGGAAGCGTGGTGCCATGACACGGTCGCCAACACGAGGAGGTGCAGGTGTTTTGGAGAATGCCATAACAGTCGGGACAAAAGAAGTCGCAACCGGAAGAACGCTGCGCGCAGCGCTGCTGTTTGCTGTGGTTGATGCTTTTGCGGCCGCAGTTGAGGATGTAGGTGCAACCGTCTTCTTGAAGGTATCGGCAACACGCGACATAGGTGGCTTAGGCTTGCTCGCGGTGGTCTGTTTGCTAGCGTCCGTCGTAGCGGTTGAGGTGGAAGCAGCAGGAGGCGTACGAACTGATGACTGCAGGCTGCTTGTCGTGGCTGACCGCTTCAGAGCCGAAAACAACTGCATGGGCGTCTTGCTAGGTGTCTTATTGGGAGTCTTGGGCTGGATGTGGCTAGATGTGTTTGCAGCAGCGCTTGCACCCGACCCCGGTGCCTTGACACTGGCAGAGCGTGCGAGCGAAGACGCCTTTGTCGGGGTAAGAAGTGAGGCAGTCGTATGTGAACGGGTCAGGCTGGACACACTACTAGCCAGCGCAGGCCGAGGCAACGAGCTGCCATCGCGCGACACAGGGCGACTGCTTGACGCGTCGTCACCAAGGTTCTGCTTGATACGCTTGGCTGCCGACATGGGCTGCTGGGGCTCGTCGTTTGCGCTTGAGGAAGCCGGCGGGAAGAGCAGGTTGCGCTTGCGAGCAGACTGAGGTGGCTTGCCGTTGACGCTACTGCCCATACCGCCATGGCTCTGCTGGTTGCCAAAGAGCGGGTTGTAGGCCTTCTTAGCGGTCGACGTCGCGCCAGCAGCAGGCGTTCTGGCGGGCTTGGGGAGAGGCGTCTCGTCCAAGTTGGCCTTGGATTGGGTCCGCTTAAGACCACGCGCCTGGCTGGAGATGGCCGGCGTCGCGGCCGTGGTTGTTGTTGTTGTTGTCGAGGGCACTGCCGGCGTTGCGACCTTGACAGGAGTGTAGCGCGACGCGCGGAAAGCTGATGGGTGGTTGGCGATGGAGTCCATCTTACTGAACTCGGCCGTGTGCGCGGCGCTGTAACGACCAGCACGGCTCTTGGGCTTTGCGATCTTGCGCCCACTGGCAATCTCCTCTTCCTCACGCGCGCGTTCCTGCTCACGTTCAACTTCGAGGTCGGCGCGAATCTTTTGCGCCTCCTCGCGCAGCTCCTCCATCATGCGACGCGCTTCATCGCTCAGACCTAGGTCTGGCGTGCCAGCCGCTCTCTTGGGGCTAGCACCAGCATCTGTGAACGTCTCGTCCGGGGTTGTCTTGCCCTTGTGGCGAGAGAAACGGAAGGTAAAGGGAGAGATGGCAGACAGCGGCGACCGCTTCTTAGAGGGTGTCTCGTTGTCTTCGGGGGAGACGGCCTTGAGTGTGGCCGACGCGGCAATCTTGTTGGTCTTGGTTGTGGTCGGGCTCTCGAGTCTCGCGTCGCCAATGTCGGTGAAGCCCAGGCGGAGAGCGGAGGATGGGGGTGCCACGGGACCGCCAGCCTTGCCCGGGCGCATCTCCGACTTGGATGGCTTGACTGGCGATGAGCCGGCGGGTGTCTGTGGTGCTTGGACAGCCGGCGAGGATGGCTGCTCTTCAATCTGTTCGGTGAGGGAATCGAGGTCCGGCGTCGCGGCGACCCCAGTGGGCTGCGGACGTGGATGTTAGCAGGTCCATCGGACTAGCAGCATCGAGATCAGATCAAGTTCCTACCTTGGAGTTGCTGGCTAGCCGAGCCGAGCGGCGTCGTGTCAACGGCGCCATTGTTGAAGCTGTGCGAGTGACGGTGATGTCCGATGTGATCGATTTGGAATGGTACGTGCGTCGATTCGAGATGTTGGAGGTGAGAAGAGTTGAAATGAAAGAAGAGTGATGGTGGGAGAGTGGGGGATGGGAAATACGACACGGTAGTGCTGAGTGCTGGCCCAAGTAAACAAACCCTGGCAATAGGCAACCGAGAATATCACCCAACCTTTCAAAGTGCCGTCAATGCTCGTCGACCGGCCACAACAGCGATGATGTCAACGTGATGCGATGGAAGACAAGAGAATGACTCGAAATGTCTCCAGAAAAGAGAGCAAAGGGTAAAACGGTGGGAAAATGGTGTGTTCTGTTTTTGGAGGTGGCAAGTTGATCCCAGATCGATTGACACGCGCCGTTGGTGCTCTTCGCATTCCTTGTCCAAGGCAAGGTAAAAAAGAGGAGAATAGGATACTGGCAAAGGAGAGGAACGTGAGAAAGAAGAAAAAAAGAGGAGCGTGTCTGGATGGTGGGAGAGCTAGAGAGGAGCGGCGTGGGCAGAGCGAGGGAAAGTGCCAGGAAGTGTGGTGTTGTTTTTGTGGGCGACGACGTCAAAAATGGAAAGCGCGCGTCTGTTTGGCTGGAGCAGGAGGGTTTGTTTACTTTCGACATGGCCCAAGCTCCTTGTCGTGTTTACTAGCAACGAGGCGGCCAATGGGGGTGGACCAAGTCATATCACGTGACTGTGACTTGAAGGTCTCAGATATCGGCCTCTCACAGAGACCTCTCACAGATGTGTCTGTTCTTGCACTCAACCGTCATCAGTGGTTCGCCAATCCAAGCGCTTTCCACAGACCAGCGGGCTGCTGTGCCATCCTTGCGGCCTGGCCGGTGCCTTTCTGCAAGGGGCACGGCATTTGAGAGTGCAACAGCGGAACGGGGGACTCAAACCTCAGTTCCTCCGTTGGACAGTGCCAGCCTGCCCCTGTCAGCCAAGACCCGAAGACGACTTTGCGATAAGGATGATTTCGATTTGCAAATGTCATTTTGATTTGAAGACAGCTCGATCTGCTATGTCTCCATCTACGACCCCATATTTTGATGTTTCTTGTTCCACCCGGAGTTGACGAGATCTGACGAAGTGTCTCTCGGAGACTCGGCAGGGGGAGATGATGGAGCATCTTGATGGAAATGAGTTCAACTGACAACTAAAGTTAAAAGGAAATTGCTCATATTGCATATCCCATCTTGGCTGGCGGTTGTTTATTGCTTTCTCGTTTTATGGGCGTGCTTTATTGGCATCTTCATTCGTCCATTGCATCTATCGATACAATGGACTCATCAGACTTCGTACATCCCACACCCTCTCTCCATACGGTGATGCCCAGACGGCGCCCAGACGACAGACGCAGCCGACTCCGGGGTCACCGATGCGCATCAGGGAAGTGCCGGATCCGTGAGCACGGGGCACAAATATGGACGCAATGATACTCTTTTCGCTGCAAAAGGGGGCGTCAAGGCCGGCGAGATGGAGGGTTCGTGTCGCAAAAGGGGAAAGCTTCCAAAGCTTCTATGCATACTTTACTTCTAAGACGAGCATACCATCGATGGGATTGCCCTGTGCAATGCCTGCTCTTTTGGTGTTTGGCGCTGTGTCATTTTGGCCTTATCTGCGTTGTAATATCAGGGGGTGGATGAAGGTGGGTTGAGGTGGCTTACACTGTCTCTCACCGGCTGGCTTGAGATGGCTGCAATTCCGGCGAGCCCGTTATGGGCGTGTCTCCTCTTGCTCCTCTTTTTGTCCTCGTTATGTTCCGTTGGTGTGTGGCTCGTGCTCTCATTCTTTGCTTCTTTTTTCTTTAGATGACGTGGGGAACGAGTGTTGGACCTTTTTGTTAAAAATGGAACATCGATGCTAGTCTTTCGATGGCCGACCAGGGTCAACAATAGACGAGAAGCAGTCTGTTGGTCGACATAAAGAAGCAAGCTATGTTGTTCTTGCAGCCTATGATAAGACGAAGCGAGCAAGACGACAAACCACAAAAGAAAACAATCGAAATCTGAGAAATGACGATGTTCATATGCACCCCCATTTGCGCCTTCCTCAGGACATCGAGTCATCAAGTCCTATGACTTGGCTTGACTGCCGAACGAGGTGAAGAGGCAAGAGCTCTCGACGGTCGTCCATCATTCCTTCCTTTTCGCTCAATCACTCAAAAGATCAAAAGCCCCCTGTCAACAACTCAGAGAGTCCCCACCTTTTGCCAGCAGATCGCCCGCAACGGATGAAACGAGGCATAAATGTTCTCGCGCTAGAATCCTTCTAGAAGGTGTCGAGGGTGTCCAAGGGTGGTTCCAAGGCGTCAAAAAGGTTGGAAAGATGCCAAAAGGCGTCGACAAAAGGTGTGTCGCGTCATTTCGTTTCCCCTTGCCAGGTGTGTGTGGGTGAGCATATTATTGGCTATGGTTCAGTGGGAGTGTCTTCTTTTGCTATTTGGCAAGTGCCTCACCTGGCTCGCCTGTGGGCGCCGACAGGCAGACCAGGGAAGGAAGCTGGGAAGGAATGGGGGTCACCTTTCTGGGGAGTGGGAGGAGAGTGGGATGAAGATGAGGATGCGTCGACAAGGGCTGTGAATTAACAGCTCATCGAAGTGAACGACCATCTCTTCGGCAGCCGATCGGAGTGCCCAGAGTCTGTGCTTTCACATATTGTCCTTTTTCCTCTTTGCAAGAACCGCTTTGTCGCCAGGAACGTCGTCAGATACAGCAAGATGATGCGGCAGTTTAGTGTCAGTTCATGGAACGGACGAAGCAACTGTGAGAATGACGAAAGAGCTAGCGAGAACCGACATCTGACTGACGAGGAGAGACACAGGACTTGCGTACGACCTTTTTGTTTTTTCAACGGACGATGGACAAACAGGGCCGCCCGCATCATCCGACATGGGCCCAGGGCTGCCGATGAGAAGAAGAAAGCAAAGGAAGAGGAAAAAGAAAAAAAAACAATGCCAGCTCCATTGTCTGCGCCCTTTGTCGCCAACCATTACTGACCACTTTACATCCGTTTCCTTGTTTGAGACTCACCAGCCCTGCTTCCATCTTGTATTCTTCATGCCTCGTTCTCGCTTTATTCGAGAATCCTCGGAAATGTGTGTTTCCACATCCCACCTAAAAAGGCCATAACGTGCCTCCGAATAGGCCATATGCCGCTTGCGAGGCGGGAGGCGTCCAAAACACCTCACGGATCTGGCATTGTCCTTTGTCTGCTCTCGAGCTTGGCTGTGAAGGGGTGAAGTATGGGCTGAAGCTGTGAAGTGTTGAGCTGGCTAAGAAGGCGATGTCGAATAATACGATTATTCCAGTGTGGTATGGTGACGTTCTGGCGAGGTACTTTTGTTAAAGCCAAGTTTATGTGGCAGAAGAAGTACCCTCATGGGCCATCGGCGGGCTCCGCTACTGGGACTAGCCTATGCTCCCTATTGCCCCCTGCGCGGCAAGCGGGAAAACCAAGTGCCAAAGTGCCAAGACCCAATGGCTGGTCTGTTCTCCCTCCACCCCTTCCTCTTTTCTTTCCCCCCTCCCTCGCCAAATCCGCTCAGGTGACGTGAAAAAATATGTTGCGGAAAGGTGAAAAAAAAAAGCTGGAGTCCCGAGTCCATCTCCCGTCGTGCCAGCCTGTGATTGGCCCGGCGTATTATTGAACATCACCTTGTGTTTTCCGTGGACATCACGCTCATTTTCTCTGTATTTCTCCTCGAATCTCTGTTTTCCCTTGACTTTGTTAGAAAAGTACACAGTAAATCAATCTCATCGAATAAGGTCCTATTTTTGACTGGGACAGGAAGCTCACTGTAAAGTAAGAACAGCGTAGCTTTTAGAGAGAATATGGTGCCTGAAAAGGCAGACAAGGGTGAGAAGCAAGAGCCGGCGTCCCCGATCTCGCAGCGAGTGAGGATTGCGACGCAAGACCTTTTGGTAGGCTCACAGTTGCAGGCGTTCTTCTTCAGGCAATCCAAGGCCTGTCGACACGGCCCATGCGTGTTGGACAGCGCATTGCATAGACGTAAAACGGAGTATTCGCTTTCGCTTTTGCTTCTCTCGCCGCCCATCCTCCACTGCGAGCCAATGCACACGAAAGGAGAGCTTGTCAACGTGATGCTTTCCCCTCTTTTTGTTCTTTACATTCTGTTAGTTTTCTAATGTCTTTCCCACCTCTTCTCCTCTCATCTGTCCTCGTGGTCATTGTTGGACGAGATGATCTCCTCTGTAAGCGAAGTATTATGCAGTAAAAGTGCACTGTTCGCATTCTCGACGCCCTAGACCGCTGTAATACAGGCAAGAGACCGCCTAAATTCTCCAAGTCGCCCGTGGGACCTGCAGTTTGGTGTGGAGAAACAACCCGATTTCGGCAAGGTCAGTCAGGTCAGCTCCCCCCATTGCTACCCACTAACACTGAAAAAATAAATCAAAAAAAGACAAGAAAAAAAGATGCAAAGGCCGATGGAATGTTGGGGGCAGGCAGAATGGTGGATAGCCAGCACATCCCAGCCAGCACATCCCAGCCAGCACATCCCAGGCAGATCCATGGACAAATTGACAATGAACAAAGAGGGGAAATGGCCGACCGTTGCCCTCTTTTCACATCATGCGTACTTTTTTACATATTTTGTTGAGAACAGACAGGCAGAAAGAGAAAAGGTACCGCAAATTGAATGCGATGGTTGCACCTTGGTGAGAGAGTGTGTTGTGAAGATGGAAATATGGGAAGATGTGAAGCTGAGAAGCCGATATTCAGACGTCGTCATTTCCATGTCCCGTCCGCCGTTCTTACAGCTTTTGGCGAGTTAGCCGCAGGAGAAAAGCAAAGCGAGATCCGGCCAGGCCTTTGTGTACCTCCAGCCCAGCCAACCACTGAAAATGCAAGCAGGAGCAAGAGGGGAATACATCTGGGCATCTGACGTCTGCTGAGTCCAACAAGCCGCTATTGCCTACCGGGGGCCAGGCCAGCCAAGCTCGGGGTTGGTTGGCTGCTTGGTCCCCTGAAAAAGCAAAAAAGGCCAACAGGAGCGGCGACTGGACTAACATGAAAGGGAAAGAAGGAGAAAGGGGAACAAGGGAACCAGGGAGCTCCCACCACCACCCCAAAAATACGGTCCGTCGGTCGCCCCCCAAACGAATGAGATCAGCGAGTTTTTTCGACATGAAATTTTTTCATTCGTTTTTGCTTTCAAACTTGACCTGTTCGGACTGTGTGCATTTGAGCGAACGACCATTGTCCAAAGGCAGCCAACACGGACTGCATGTTGGCCTGGGTACAGAGAATGGGGGGCTCTTTCCCAGAGTGGGATTTTGGGGGGGATGGAAACTTGTTGCGTTGTATTTCTAGCGGACAACACAACGCTCCACGGCGCGGAGGAGTCTCACGGAGGAAGCAGCATTTTTGCAGGTGGAGACCGTGTAAAAGGCAGCACTAAAACGAACAAAGTAACAACTCTATGAGAAAGACAGCGGAGAAAACTCTGTAAAACGGCGGCGGCGTCGCGGCAAGTCTGGCTTCTGGCAAGGGAGGAGGACCAACCAGAAAGAAACGGGTGGGAAGAGAGGAGGACGGAAGAGGAGGAGAAAAAGAAGTCAGCTGGTAAACTGCAAAAGCCACCTACGCCAGGCGAAACGCCCACCACATATCCCGCCTGTCCGCCTGCCTCTTTCCCTCATGGTTCTTTCCGTCTTGGTCGTTCCGGCATGCTAGGAAGGGGCCATCGACGATGTGTGTGGAGTGGGCGAAAGAGGGGAAGGAACAAGGGGGAAAGGGCAGTGAATATGGCAGGCACGAACATGGGAAAGGGAAGGAAGCAATGGCAGGGCAAAGAAGAGCAAATGAGGCATGTGTGTGGTTCGTGGTCGTTTAGAATTCGGACAGCCGTTTCGCTCTCTTTTTCTTTTCTTGTAGAAATCATTTTCCCTCCGCTTTTCCCTCTGCTCCTCTTTCCATCCATATTCTTCAACCCAATGACTCTGTCAGAAAACAAACTCAACAAAGTTGATCCCCCAGATCTCCAGATATCAAAAACGGCAAAAGGGGAAAGTGCCATTGCCTATTGCCCAAAACGAAAGACCTGACGTTGCTCTTTCTTTTCTAGCATTTGCCTCCGCCTCCCGCGCGCCCTCGCTCCTTCCCCCGGACGGACAGCCCTCTTTTTATTTTTATTTTTGACTTTCCCCCCTCTCCTCCCCCCAATTCACATTACATAAAACCAAACCATTTCGCCCTTTCCTTTACTCACACACAACCTGTCATCGTTCTGTTTCTTATCTTTCGAAACTCGACAGCCAAAGCACACAATCGACCCTTTTCTTGCAGCCTTTCGCCTTGACGCTCGCCAGCCCTGTCTCTGCTCCGTACCGCCAGTCTCTCGCCCTCTGCCTCGACTGCAACGGCGCGGCTCTACCAGCGATCCAGTTATCATTACATACCGCTTTCTCTTGACAACACCCCCCTTCCCTTATCTCTCTCGACACTTCTTGACGACTCTGCACCCCCTTTCGCTTGTTGGATTTGTTCCTTGAGTGTTCCTTGATTGTTCTATTGTTCCTTTTTGCGTTCCTTTTGTTCCTTTTTCCTGTTCGAGCCCCCTTTTTCCTTGCACCCGTTTCCAAACGGTCGGGTCGCTCGCCGCAAATCTGCCACCCCCCCCCTCCCCTACCTCGTTGCACATCATCTCTATCTCACCTGTCGCTTGTTTACTTGTCGACAGACCTCGCTCGGTCTTCTCCGTGTGCATATCCCAACCCAGCCAGGACCCTGTTATTTCCCTTTTGGGCAGTGATCTTGGGAGAGCTTCCTGAGCTTCATCAGAAAAAAGAAGAAAAACAATCAAACGAAAGGGGCATCCTGTCATTCGTGCATGGAGATCGCAGCGCCATATTTCTTAAGCCAGGTACGACTACAACGATAGCAACGCCAACTTTACGCGACTACGACTGCATACATACAAATAATCGAATAATCGACAAACTATTGACCTCATCGACCGGCGAGATCGAACAACCGTCCTGCCCCTGCATTTGTGGCCTGTGTTAGTCGTTCGGGACTCGACAGGAACGACGCACGGAAACAACTGTGTCCCTGCACACCCCAGACGCCCCAGCCTGCCTCGTACCCAGCTTCCATGACCGGGAAATAATAAAGGGACAATTCCCAAATACAGAAACTCTAATAAAGCCCGCAACCGAAATCCGCAAAAAAAAGCACAGAGCCTCGCATCCCCACGACCTTTACGACAACCTCGACTTGACGTTCGCGCAGAGCAGCCTTGTTTTGTCTCCTCATTTTTGCGCTGCCTCTAACACTCTCCTTTATTGTCCATTGTTTCCCTGTCTTTATTATTTCTCATTTTCCCTCTTCTTTTATTCTTTTTTTCTTCTTTCATTTGGCTTTTAGCTTTATTGGCCCTTTTGTTTCTTGTCCCCTCTCTCCCTCGCTTTCTCCTCTTTCTGCTTCTCCTCTTTCATTCCCCCTCTCCTAATAATACGGCAAGACCCACCCCGCAAACTACGCAAACTACGTCCCGTGGCGAAAAAAAATTATCCAATTCTTTTTTCCCTACTATTCTTTCTGCCAAAGCTGGATCTGTCGCAACTCTTTTTCTCTGTGTATTATTTTTTTGTCACTCATTCCTGTTACTCAATCGTTTCTCGACCCTCGCTCCCTTCTTGGATCACTTCGCGCATAACACTTAACACTCGACACACTTACACACGTTCGCTTCTCCCCAGCCGCGTCCGCTTCCACTCACCTGATTCCGACTACGGCGCATCGCTTTGGCACGTTCGTCCTGCGTCTTGCGTCGCCTCGTCGTCCCTTTCGTGTCCCCCTCCCCACTTTCCTCCCATCTCACCCCATCTCTCGATCTGTTCGAGGCGCTCGCCGCCCACCGGCTGAAGCGTCTCGAATTTTCAACTCTGAGGATATGGCAGACACTATGTCCATAGACAACAATGACAACATCAAGCACGACTCCGACGACTCACTAGACTCCGGCGCCGAGGGCGACCCGGCATCCGCTGGCGGCTCCCACGGCGGCAGCAACGGCACCAATGCGCAGGGCGACGGCCAGCCCATTAAGCGCAAGGGCGGCCGCAAGCCCATCTACGCAACATCCGAGGAGCGCAAGCAGCGCAACCGACAGGCGCAGGCCGCCTTCCGCGAACGCCGCACAGAGTACATCAAACAGCTAGAGGAGACTATCCGGGTCCACGAACAAAACTTGCACAACCTACAGACTGCCCATCGCCATGCTGCCGACGAATGTTTGATGCTGCGATACAAGAATTCGCTACTCGAGCGTATTCTTCTCGAGAAAGGTATGCGCCTTTTTTCCCTCCCTTTTGCCTTTCATTGCCTCCTTTCCTCTTCTGTTGCCTTTCTTTGCCTCTTTTCCTCTTTTCCGCTTGTTCCTCGTCCCCCTTTCTGCCTATGACCCCCTTCTAACACGCCCAGGAATTGATGTGCAAGCTGAGCTGCGCGCCAAGACCGGCAGCCCCAACCTTGGCCCTACACACATGCCACAGAATATGGTGCAACCACCGGCCATGCCACGATCCATCATCAACCGCCACCATGCCCGCCGGTCAAACTCCAGCATTGCGCCCAAGCTCGACGTCGGCGGTACCTCGCTGCCAGGGTCTGGCCTCGTCAGCATCAACCCGGGCCATCCGACACCCACATCGGTCGTTGCGTCGCCCAAGAGCCGACCCACGCCCTCGTCGCACTCTGCGTCACCTGCCGCCTCCACCTCCGTCTACGGTCAGTCACCTGCTGCATCCGCATCCGACCCGTCCGCATCCATCCGCCCAGTCATGTCGGCCCCGGCGCCACCACCTCCTCCACCACCGCCACAAGTGCACCAAGCACCGCCTGTCACAGCTGCCGCAGCAATGAAGGCAGCCCAACTCGGTGGACCAATCCCAGGAATCTCGGGCCCCGCTCCGCCAAGAACGATGCAACAGCGCCAGCGCCAGCACCACGCACAGCAGCAACAGCAGCAGCAGCAGCAACAGCAACACCAGCAGCCGATACTACAACACCAGCAGCACCAACAGCAGCAGCTACCACAGCATCAGCAGCTGCCTCAACCGACACACTCTCAACACCAGCACCATCCCCAGCAGCCGCCACAACACCCGCAGCACCAGCAGCATCATCAACAACAGCATCCGCACCAGCAGCACCCACAACACGCACAGCACCGGCAAGCGCCACAGCACCAAGCGCCTCTGCCATCACCGCAGCCTGCTACGCCACGGTCGGCCAGCGGTGTGGGCGGTGCTCCGTACTATGCGCTGCCCGGGTTCCAGAACCACTTGGACCAACTCGAGCAAGAATACGATGCAGCCGACGACATTATGGAAGACCCCGCCGAGACGCCCGACACGCCCTCTGGACCCAACCACCCGTACCCCGTGACGGCCTTTTCGGCAGCGCCTCCACCTCTGAGCCTCGCGAGCCCGGCCACCAGCGTAGCACCCTCTACGGCTTCCTCGATGAACTTGGGCGCCGCAGCCGGCAATGGTGCAGCTCCTGGTGGTGCGGTGAGTGGAGGTGCCAACGGGTACCCCTCGATGACCCAGCTGCTCGACCCGGCGCTCGATTGGGATCCGTTCGGTCTCAGCGCCAGCATGCAATTCCCAACACAATTCTCCTTTGACACGAGCAACACGCGTTAAATATAATATAAAGCGAAACCAGCGATAATTGTTCCTCTACATGCGCCACACACATTTTATAGTCGGCTGATTCACCGCTGTCGTCGACATTGCAGCAACTTGATACCCCTCAAAATACGAGCCACGATCCGACGCCTGCTTTTTATTATGAACGAAAAAAAGTTGCTGCTTCTACTGTCTTTGCATAACAACCGGGGAGCTTGGAGAAGAGCTTCTCTTCCCAATTACATTTCCTTAATTTCTTTTCTTTGCTACATATTTTGTTTATTTCTCGGGCGGACAAAAAACAGCATCTGGGAGTAAAAAACATACTTTATACCACACAGGAAAAACTCACATATGGAAGGGGTGGATACTTTGATTATTTCTACGTCTGATTTTGGCCTATTTGTTCTTGCTTTTTGGGGGGTTCTGAAAAAACACACACATATCATTATTGGGGGCATGTTTCTGTTTTTTTTTTTTTGTCTTTTTTTATGTTTAACGGCTGGGTGTTCTACAAAAGTTCTTTTTTTTTTTCTCTTTTTCTATACGATTATGCAAAACTTGCTTTCTTTCTCTGTCGTCTTATTTGGGATTTCGCGTTTCGGCTGCATGGTTCTGTCTGTTTCTCTCATGATTTCACGCTTTCATTTTCTCGGCTACGTGGGGGAATGAACAAAAAAAAAGTTGAGTTTTTGCTTTCATTTTTGGATACGGCAAATAATGAATGATGTATATTTTACCACCCTTTCTGTTTGGTTGTTTTTATTTGCGGTGCAAGAGCAAAAGAAAAGAAAAAGAGGCAGCCCCTCCAGAACCACTACATACTACATTTAATAGAAAAGACAGCGTCTTTTGTACAATAAAATTTAAAATAATATTATTTTCAAAGTTGTTTCCGATTCCGTGAACATCTAGGCCCCAGTGTCCCAACAAAACCCGGAAAGCGTACAAGGGGCCACGAGGACGATGCACAGACGCAGGAAGCTCGAGTCAAAGGCGGGGGAGAAGGCGGGGGATCCGGTTCATGTTCATCGTGTACTCAGCCCACTCGATTTGTTATGCATGTTTGCCGTGTACGGAGTACAGAGCTGGCGACATTTCACTGGATACGGAAAGAGGTCACGTTGCCAATTTCTGTTTCTGTTTCTGATTTTCATTTCTGTTCCTCTCACCCATCCCAATGTCTTCATGTCTTCTGCTCCCGCTCCCCCGCATTCCGGACCCTTGCTCGCCTGCGAAGCATCTCCCCCCGCTGTGTGACGAAAAGGATTGGAGCGGGAGAGGAAACAAAACGTGGACCAAGCAGATGGTAGAGACAGCTTTCCTGCAGCCACGCATCCCATGTGCTCTATGCATCAAATCGTCTGCGGGATGCATTGTGCTGAAAGTCTTCCAGACTTTAAAGGTTGGGCATCCCGCCGCTTGGGTTGGGCGTGGGAGTCGAGCCCAGTCAGGACGAGGGTTGAAAAGACGCTATTACGTACAAGACTGCCAGTGCACCCACGATCATAAGGCTGAAAGCTTCAACGGCCAAGAGCCCAATGGATGATGACCTTTGAATGTTTGTCTTCATGAACACTTTTTTTTTCTCATAAAATGACGATGGTCTCAGTTGGAACGAGTTTTGGCTCTGATATTCACAAAACGTGGCCATGCATCACGAAACAACCTTAAATATCAAGCACGTGGGACAATTGTTCGACCACGGGAGCGATGCAAATTATTTAATTACTTGTCAAAGTTGTGCTTCGTTGTAGGGTAGGAACACAAACCGTGAAGCAAACTTTGTAAACAGAGGGAAAAAAGAGGCATATATCTACAGAGTGCTGTCAGGCCGTGTCATACAATGAAGCGATAGAGCCAAAAATGGCCTAGGACACAGGCTTACCATTACATCTCCCATGTATAAAATATGGTTAATTTTGCTTAGGTCTCATATTATTTTCTTTGTAGTCTGGGTATTTACAAATAACTCGGGGTACGGCTGTGTTTTCGTGCTCTCTGGCGGTATCTGCCCCTATTTTGGTTATCGATTGAGGCCTTATCGATACCGAAAGTAAACAAACCAGCTTGTAGCCATCTCCTCCATACGAATACCATAGAAAATGGTGGGCTCAATTCATCAGTACTCCATGCTTGTACAAAATGGGAGTAGAATCAACATAACTATTCACCATTTTCTGAGGTGACACGACCACAAGGCTTTTTGTGGACCCATCCTACTGACGACATCATCACTCTCCTCTCACCTTTTATTCAACTTCAGCCACAGCCGAGAGTATATTCTGTCAAAGTTCCATTGACAACATTTTTCTGTATGTCCAAATGCGAAAAATTGTTTTCAATATATGCTGCTGTACGATTATATTTAGTCGGTAATTTCAGTTGACCTTGGAGTGTCCAGTTTCGTCTCACACAGTAACGCAATGAAGCAATCACTTTGTCACAACCAGTGATTCACTGCACCTTCCCACTATTGTGTCCTGTAGTCTACATTTGTTCGTCAGAACTTGGTATTGTCTCGCACATTGTGGACCTCATGGAATGTCTTCTCCTTGACCACGGTAATGGCCACTACTCGGTCACCTACTCCACCTGCCCAATTCCGATATATCATTGGCCGCCTTGTTGAGATTGAGCTTTATTATCACTCGCTTTCACCTCAGATTAGATTATTCTCACCTTTTGACTATGTTCCTTCCAAATCTAGAGTTGCGCAAAGTGCGTTTTAAGGGCCTCGGATGCTGGGTCGGAGCGTGTTGCCGCAATTACGTGGCTGCCATCGTGCCTTCCTGATATGGTGCATCGTTCCTTCTTCATCGGGAACACGTTCCAACAATAGTGAAAACTTTTCACTGTTTTGTGGTATGTTCAAAACCTTTACATATAGAGGCCCCTGCCCTCCAAGGTGTCCAGAAAAATTCTTCTCCTTCTCTCTTCTCTCCTTCATCACACATAAAAGTCAATAACCGTTGCGTTTCTGGGCCGTATCTCAAAGCATCATACGTCAACCTTTCTCTTTCCAACCACAGCGGCAACAGAAAAGGAAGGGCGGTCCAACAACTCCAATATTTTTCATTTCCTCGCCAATCCGAAGCCAGTTGTCCGCCGCCCGGCCTCCTTCCTCCTTCAGCATAACAAACAACGCAAAGACGCCGACCAGAGGTGGCGAGCGAGCATCAGCATTACAGTACACCTTGCAGCACGCATGGGCTCCGACCCCGGTAACACGATTGCCTCCACGTATATCGGCCCTCGGAATGAAGACATCAGTTACCTGACCGCGCCTGAGGAAGGTGCAGAGGATGGGTTAGGCGCTCAGTCCTCATTCATCTGGGTGGCTGGTGGCCGAGCCGATAACTGCAAAGAGGTCGATGACATTGCTGATAGCGGGCTGGGCGCTCAGTTCTCATTCACTTGTGTTCGGGGGAATGCCCCCGACACAGGTGGTGAGGGTGGCGCTCAGTCCTCATTCATCTGGGTGCCAGCTTTCGGGGTCACCAACGACATCGAGGGCGGCGTCGAGAGCGAGTTGGGCGCTCAGTTCTCATTCATCTGGGTGCCGGTGGACGCAGGCAACGAAGATGAGGATGATGGGGATCTCGACTACGAACACATGTCTGACGAGGAGCTGACTGGTGATGCCGAGACTGCTCTACTTCGCGGGTTTCGCAATTCTCTTCACGGCATTGAGCGAGACCAGAAGGTGACTACGGAGACCGGCGAGCAAGATCTCAGCAGGTCATCAACACCCGACCTCCTCGTGGATGTGGGCGATACCAACGATCCTGGCATAAATCAGCCTGTCGTCACCGCCGTTGCACCGAAAAACACGCCTGAAATCGCTCTCCAGCTCGCCCAGCGCATTTTGGTTGCGGTCAGCCGCAACCTCAATCTCAACCTCAATCTCAACCCCAATCTCATCAACCAGAAGCTCAAACTCAAACTCAGTTTCAACAATATTGCCGACTCGGAGCTGCTTGCCCGTGTCATCAACGGTACTCCGGCCCAATTCTATTCTTGGTTCTCTTCGAGCTTCTTGTTACCCAGTGCCAACTCCAACTCTACGACGGACACTTCATACTTTGACATCAATGGCGCCGATGCCTTCCAGCATTCGGTCTCCGGTATGTCTCTCAATGCGCGACAAACGAGCGCCTCTCCTCTCACTCCGGACGTGTACAATACACCTCCCACGAGCTATGAGAACTCGCCAGACCCATCTTCAGATGACGGAATTAGAAACGGAGGGGAGACGGGGGAGGTGATGAGTTCCAGTCAAGAGAACGTCGATGGAACTCATGACGAGGTTAATAACAACGACAGCGAGGACTACGAGCTCATTTTTGCTATGGACGAGGATGATGCTCCTGCCCCTCTCACTGCTATGGCCTCCACCACCGCCTCCTCCTTTATCCATGACCAGGACCAGGCCATATGCGACGACTTTGATGTTATGGACGACACGTTTTTGGTCGTTGGGACATCCACTTCGACAAATACCACCAAGTAGCAGACGCCGGTGAAAGCTTTCTCGAGAAGAGATGCTCACCTGTGGCTTGGAAAAAATACCCTCATCTTTTCGAAGTCATATTTACGAATCTTTCATGCACAACAACAAAGGAAAAGGGAAAATGGTCGAGGGAGATATGAATTTATGAAGTGCTCCGGCGTTGAGTACAGGGAGAGGACATGGTTATGGCGTTACTCGATAATTTATTGCATTTCGGTTCATGTTCCGTTCATACTCTAAGATGGCTATGGATACTCTAGTTCATTTTTTTTCAATCATAAGTTACGAATTATCTTTGTTTTTTTATTCATTATGTCCAGGGTTGCCATGAAAGAATTAACCCAATGTCTCGTAAGGATGACATTTATTTGTGATAGGAATTTATGCCGGTAAGATAACAATGAATAGAACTGGGGTGTAAAGTGGAAAGATAAATACGGAGCTATGAGATCAGTCAAAGCTGATTTACGACAAATCTGAGCTGCATGATCTGTACAGATCCGATGGCTGATGCTGCACTGGAGATCAAACAATGGCACCAGTCAAGGACCCCAGTTAAGCTTCAATCCTCACCTTAAGCTGTCAACCTAATCAAAGTATCTTTGTCGAATCAAAAAGAGCTTCAGAATATTTCTCTGAATCTTCTTCGAAGCACTTTTAATCATCAGAATATTCGACAATCCCTTGCTTTTGTTGGTTGTTGTTGCGGCTTCTAGCCTGTAGTATAGAGCACGTGATATACAGTGCTAGTTACAGTGCCCTTTGTGACTTTGCACAGTCATTTTTCGAAGCCCTAACTAAGCGTACGGCTTGGAGAGCCCACACACAAATTATTTTGTGGGGTAGTAATTGCCCTTTCGCTGTCGGAATTGGGATAGCTCCGGCTGCATGGGAGGGGGAAGCTCAACCCGGCTACGGCTTTGGGGAATGACGAGCAGCAACAGTCACCAAAAATAAAGAAAAAGTGCGGAAGCAATAAAGCGGAAGGAAGCACATGGGGGTCAAATCAATGGGAAGGCAGTCACGGTCCTACGTACTCAAAACTCAGTACTACGACCGGGGGGCACGGCCGTTCGGTCTGTTCGGTTGGGAACAAACACGTTCGAGATGATCGCTCTTTCCTTTTCTGCGCTCGTTCCAGAGTTTCCTAGCCTGACGCGAGGTCTTGTGACGTGAAAATGGTCGAGAGAGTCGGCGGCTCGAGGAAAGAGCGACCGAGGCCGGTGGAAGATGGTTAGTCTCTTTGAGACTCGGAAGGAGACGCCGGCAAGCTCAATTGGCTTTGTAGACAGCTGGATGTTGAGTGAGTGGTGACAATCACCGAGTATCGAGCTGCTTTTCGAGGGCGACGGGTGACACGGTAAACAATGCACAACCGTCCTGAGCAACGAGTCAGCGGAGACTGAGGAGTAAGAGTAGAGGAGAAAAGAAAAGAAAAGAAAATCATCTCCGCTCATTCTCAACAGTGTGAGAAACATCAGTTGTTCGTTCCTTCCCTACTGGCTCCGCACCTGCCCCATGGCCGTGGCTTTCGCCGTTTTCAGTAGTAGCAACCAAGGACAGTGACTTGCCGTAGTATCTGGACGTGAAATTTTCCGCCATTGTCACGCAAAACGGGTACTTTTGAGCGTACCAAAATTGAACCGAAGAGCAAGTATCTTTCTCCAAATGGACCGGTCTTTTTTACTATTTTTTTTCGTCGTGCTACTTTTTTTTGCTGGTCGCTCCCGCCGTCCCATTTTTAGACTTCTTTTCGCGCAGAATTTAATTGGTTTATTGGCTTTTTGCTTAGATCCATTTTCCCACTTGCCTTTTTTCTCATACTTTGGTTTTTTCTTCCTTCCTTCCTCTCTTTTCCCCTTCCCTCTCTTTTTCCTTCTCCCCCCCTCCCCCCTTTCGAAGCCTCTCTTTTTCTTCTCTCTTCTCGCCTCTTTCGCAACGACGATAACGATCGATCTCTCCCCAATCCGAAACCCCTCCAAACCCATTGTTGCGATTCCGATTTCGCCTTTTTTGAAAGGCGAACCAGGCCAAGGCGACAACAATGTCTGTCGCCTCGAAGGTACGTTGCAGAATTTCGCTCTAGTTTTGTTTTTGTCCGCCTGTATTTTTTTTTGTCTTCGCCCTATCGCCGCTCCGCTTCGAGATTTCGAGATTCATCGGTGACTTGTTTGGTCCCTCGGCTCGACATGCATACGCCCCTTTGTCCTCGCGGAAAGAAGAGTCGCCGTCCTGGATCCGACCCCGGCCTACCGCTACTCCTCACCGGCTCCTCTCGCCTGCGCCAAGCGCGTCCCTCGGCATCTCCTCATCGCGACGTTGCCCCGGCAGCCGACGACGACCTTCAGCCATGCCATGCTTCGACATACCGATATCAAGCCATTGGATACCAGACGACATCCGTATCGACATCAGCTTCGTCTTAGTCTGGAGGAATGGCGTGGCTTATGGGTCTTCGGTTATGACATCGGGCCATCGGGATCTGGACAAACAATCACATCACCGACAGCTCACCCGTTCGCCTGAGCTCGACTTCGTCTCGACCGTTGCTTTACTTCGTGCACTATCTCAGCATATTGTCTCCCCAGAATGCTAACTTTCTTTCCTTCAACAGAACCCGTACGACCTCCTCGGTAAGAAACATCTCAGACCTCGATATATCCCGCTTACGCACCCAATCCGTGATGGCACAAGCCTCCCTTGTCTCTCTTCGATAAGCTGTCCATCCCATGAGACTCGCTCGACAGCTTGACACCGTGGCGCGACCACACAGAAAGCTGGGAAAGAAAGAGATGAGAAGGGAGCTTGGGCCATCTACCGGACAGGGGGCGTGGGCCACAACGCAATATATTCCGTATCCACGGCGCATCCACACCGCCATATGCGCCATACGGGGTGGACTGCATTTGAAAATGGCAACAAATTACTAACATATCTCTTTCCTTCGTTACAGGCAACGAGGATGGTGATGCCGCTGCCGCTGGTCCCGTTAAGACCGTGAAGGCCGACGCTAAGGCCCCGGCCCGCCGTACTGGTGCTTCCGGCAACGAGGCTGGTACGTTTGCCCCTTAATTCAGTCCCGACAGAGACAGCCCAAGTGACTTGGAACCCTGACTAACGCCAATTTCAGCTTTCCGCGACCGCAACGCTGGTGCCGACCGCAACCGGAGCAAGCCCACCGACGAGGCTGCCCGCACTGGTGCCCGTGGTGGCTCTGGTGCCCGCGGCCGTGGCGGCCGTGGCGGCCGCTTCCCCCGCGAGCGTGACGACCGTCACTCCAAGGGCCTCCCTGGGTAAGTTATTTTTAGTTTAGCCCTTGTTGTTTCATCCGCCCTTTGTCTGCCCGGTACTAACCATGAGCAGCGCAACTGAGAAGCACGCTGGCGGCCACACCGAGGGTGAGGCCGAGAAGCGCGACGAGGAGGCCGGTGAGGCCATTGCCAAGTCCGACGAGAAGGCTGCTGCCGCTGAGGACGCCCCCGCCGAGGAGGAGGCTGAGCCCGAGGAGAAGCAGGTCTCCTACGACGAGTACCTCGCCCAGCAGGCCGAGAAGAAGCTCGCCATTGAGGGCGCTATCTCCGTCCGCCAGGCCAACGAGGGCACCAAGACCAACAAGAAGTGGGACACTGCCAAGCCCCTGGTCAAGGAGGAGGACGAGGAGTTCATTGCCGGCTCCGGTGGCAAGGCCAAGCGCGAGCGTGAGCGCAAGGTCAAGCAGGTCGTCGAGATCGACCAGCGCTTCGTCGAGCAGCCCGAGCGCGGCCGCGGCGGCTTCCGTGGCGGCCGTGGTGGCCGTGGCGGCGAGCGTGGCGACCGCAGCGAGC
>WNYG01000094.1:0-101542 GCA_021396235.1 Sporothrix pallida
TGCGCGCACCACCGGGCGGCGGCGGCGGCGAGGACGACGAGGCGCGGTTGATGCTGGCGCCCGAGGCGGCGCCGGCCGGCGTGGGAGACGAAGCACGGGGGGAGGACTACAGGCACACGAGGTTAGACAAGACATGTCATTGCATGGGGATGGAGATGAGATGGCGATCGCGTACCATGATGAAGGAGAGTCGAGAATTGAAGTCGAAGAGAATTAAAGGAGTGTCGAAGAAAAGTCGAAAAAGAGACAGACGAAGAAGAAGAACAGAAACAACAAAAAGAGAAGACAGAAACAGGAGAGAGAAGGCGGAAGATGATGGTTGGTGAGTTGCTGATCTCGAAATCGCAAAGCAGAGGTCAGATGTAAAAGGGGGAGAAAGAGAAGGTCGAGAAGCAGAGAGCAGAGTGCAAGTTCGCGTGCGTGCTTTGCCTTTGCCAGCGAATTGAGGCCACGACTACCACACCTGCCAGGGGGAAAGAGCGAAAATGACCCAAAAAAGAGCTTCCACTCCTTCTTTCAGAGGTTAACCCCAGGCGTGTCCCAGCACGCTAGCAGCGCAAAAGTGGGTCTCCAATTGGCTCTGGACGGCCAAAGCCAGCCGCTTGCCGTGCTGCATTAATTAGCGCATGAATGTTTGTCCGGATCCCGGATTGGGCAAGAGGAAGGAGGAGAGGAACTCGAGGAGACAGGAGGTGGGAACCGCAGAGAAGGGGCCAGAAGCAAATGGGATAGCAGACTGAGCTATTGCAGATAGCCCCTGAAGCTATGTTACTTTAGGGCGCATACGGAGAGCTTTAGGGGCCTTTCAGGGATCCATTTCGACGACCCCTAAAAAGGAAGCTCTGGCCAGACGACGATAATTGAGCTGCTAAGAAGGAACACTCAGTAACGATTGTTATTTAATCAAGACGAGATTGTGATTTCAATTTTATTGTATTATTGTCTTTATTGTCCTATGCTTGACAAAGCCACGGTTCAGGTGATTAAGTGATACATCGAGACCAGCTTCCCATGTATCACAACTCCAACAGAGCTCAACCCTCGACATTCACATGCCGATGCAGTGGAAAATGCACGGTAACTGTGTTTAAGCTCAAGTCAGAAACAAGTGATCAGACAGACTGTCAAGTAGAGCGTAGTGTTTGCGATGCGTGGGAGAGAAGAGCAAAAAAATGAACAGGCTTTGTTTGTTTATAGAAAAAAAAAGAGTAATAAGATGAGTAGATAGAGGATGATTGAAAAGACCAAAAACTAATCAGAAAAAACAAGAAACGCGAGAAAATACAAACACACTCGAAAAAGACAAGGATAAAGAAAGCTAAGCTGCATGCAAAATCCAGACCCAGAAACGAACACTGAAGAAAAGCAAATGAAAAAGTAGTAGACAAGAAAAGAAAGGAAAAAAGAAGAAACAGTCGAAAGGAAAGCAGTTAACGCCGTCCGCTATAGTATTAAGAACTTTGTCGACAAAGGCCAGTAATAAAAAAAATAAGAGTAGTGGTAGGAGTAGTAAAATAAATAATCGTCCAGGTTTCTCAAGTCCTCACTGTCTTGTCTCTTCTGGAGATTGCAAGACGGGACATATAATGAACCAGAGGTTGGTTCGAGCGGTATATGTAAGTTCCGGCTCGGTATTGTTTTTGTTCGTATGTTCGTATGTGTGGTTTGGGAGTCTTGTGTGTGTCTTTCTTTTTGTCGTGTCAAACGTCGTTTGCTGGGGAGGGTGTTTCTATAATTGAAAAATGAATTTCAACCGCCGGGTCGCTCAACGACGCTCTCGCAAAAGCAAAACCAAATAATATGGCGGGGAGCAGCGGTGGAAGAATGGAAGAGACAAGAAGAGAGCGCGCGCAATGGTATCCGGAAGAGAAACAAGAATAAAAAAAATATGAGCGAGTGTGGGTGCAATAAAATGAGAATATGCGTTTTTGGTAAAGAAATAAGACAGAGGAAATTATAAAACGTCAAGACATCAAAAGAGTATGCCAAATTTGACGACGCGGTCGTGTTCTAATTAAAGAGTGACATCAAGGACAAGGCTGACGTCCTGGACGGTCGGGCCAGCCAGGTCTTCGAGAACGGGGATGAGGTCGAGCAGCTCGTTGTCATGGGCATCTGAGAACCAACTGCTAATGGGGACGGCGTGTTGCGGGTGGAAGATGTAAGACGTCGGTGAGTTGTCAATGATGATGGTGTCCTTGAGGTCACGGCCGATCATAGACAGATCCTTGACATAGTTGCCCTGGTGGTTGAAGCAACTCTCGCGGAACAGGCGGTGGTGCACGACGTTGTGGATATCAAGCTGGTCGAGCAACGGGTTGCCGTACTTTGAGACAGATGCCGTGAACACAACCACCTCGTACAGCTCGCCGACGCGCTTCATAAACTGGTCGACGCCGGGGCGCTTGATCACATAGATGTTATGGTAGTTGCCCTCGATCTCCACGGGTATTGTGAAGTCGGCCTGATGGAGGATCTGGAAGGTGTTAGTTAACGTTGCCATTTCATCTTATAGAGTTCGGATGGGAGCTTACCTTGAACGAACTGTGCACTAGTGTCTCATCGAGATCCAAAACCAGACATTTCCGTCCCTTGAGGTGCGGCTCGATCGGCGGCAGGAGCGCCTTTTGCCGGTGCTGCTCGATCAACTCCGCAATGTTATTACCGTTGTGGTTATCGACCGGCGGCAGAGCGCCTGTTGGGGCAGGGCCCGGGGGTGGTGGCGGGACGTTGGGGAGTGGAACTTCAGGCACCTGTGTCAGGATCTGGTTACTCCGTATGGCACCTGCGTCTTGCATCTCGACATCGTCGTCGCCGCCGTTGTCGCCTGCTTGTTCACCGTCTTGCTGAGAAGATGAACCTGCTGCGTGCTCCTCTGCGTTATGTGTCTCCTCCGACTCCTGTTGGCTTGGCGGCTCGACAGTAACGATGGGTGCACCTGCTACACTCCCACTGCTGCCAGTGGCGTTGTTAAGCGACGCGCGTTTTGAGTCGGAATCACCGAGCGTTGATGTGCCGGCAACGGCCGTTGACGCGGCGGTGGATGATGACTGGTCCTGCACCGACGTTGCCCCCGAGCTCCGCTTCTCCTTGGACGACGATGCAACTGCTGCCCCCGACCCTTGCGGCTGGCCGCCACCTGAGGGCATATACTGTGGCTCCGGCTGCCGTGTCTGGAGGAGGGGCTCGTCTGCGATGGCTTCCTGGCGGTGCTCGTCCTTTTCGTTGAGGGGGACGCGACCGGCGGCGCTGATCTCGTCGTTGGGGGTGGCTGTCCTACGGCTGGCGGTTGCGGGGCGTGGGGGGATGTCCTTTAGTTTGTTTGCGGGAAGAGGCTGGTCATCGACGTCAAGGGCGTTGGCATCTTCGGGGACCGTGCAGCATCCGAAGATAGCCAGGAAGCCGCCGCCCCCCTTCTTCCGCTTCTGGTGGGCGTTTGTTGCCACGGCGGGCGAGCTGGGTTGTGAGTTGCCGGGAGTGTTCGTGGGGCCGGTGACGACACCCGAGTGTTTGCTCGACACGCTACCGTTGCGATGGCGGCCCAAAAAGCTGTTCTTGGATTCTCGCGATTGGCGACCGATGCTATCGCGCGAGTCGCCGGCGGTGGCGCCGCTGAGGCCTGTGGATGTCGGGGAGGGTTGGACTTTCTGGGAGGACGAGCGAGACGGGACGTGGAGGAGGGAGCGGCCCTTTTTCGTAGTGGTCGCTGGGGCTTGAGCTGCGGCTGCAGCGTTGCTATTGCTGCTGCTGCCTTCTTCCGCAGAGTACGATGGCTTTTCGTTGGAAACTTCGGCCACGGATTGCGGAGGCGTCTGCGACGGTGTATCGCGAGACATGGTCTTGTAGGAGACAGGAGGGAAGAGAAGAGAGCCCAACAAAGCCGGATGGGTCGGCCAGGTGGGATTGGGGGAGGAGAAAGAGCGTCAGAGAGTCTGCGGGGGGTTTCCTTTTCAGGCGTCAGTGGCTGGTTTCGCTGCTTATTTTATTGTATTCAGACGGCTTGATCTCATTCGTAGGCGACAAAAGCGGCAAGGCAGAGGGAAAAGAGGAGGTGTGCTTTGTGGGAAAAGGGAAAAGGGGTGTGGGGGATCAGTGATAACGTGCGCCAGCCTTGTTCGGGAGGGAAAATGTAAAAGGGCAGAGAGAGTTGAGGAAATCGAAGCTATCGATTAGGCTCGAGGCAAAACATGAGGCAGAAGAAGATCACAAACAAGACACAGAGAAAGCCTATGATCTGTGTTGTGGAGGTTGGGTTGAATTGACGGAAGCCGACTGTCTTTGTCTCTTGCAATGTCTCTGCTGCTGGGGAGAGAGGAGACGAGAGCCAAGCGGATTAGGGGAACAATAGTGAGGAGTGTGGGTGAGGTAGCAAGCGTGGTTTTGGAGCAGGCAAAAGCGGTAGGCGGCAGGCGGGAAGACGCAAAGGGGGCTTTTGCGGATTGTGGATGGGGGTTTATGGTTATGGGGTTATTGGGATTGGAATATGGATGGATGGGGGTTGTATGGTCGCATGCGACAGCTGTCTCTCTTTGGTGCGTGCAAAGGGTGCTAAAACACAAAGAGGTGTAACACGAGCGGCAGCTGCGCAGTTGGTTGGGCGAGTCTGTAAGGAGAACCGCCAAGAAGAAGGTAGAGAAAAAGAAGCATATAGAGTGCACAAAAGTACACACAAAAAAGGATAACGGGAAAGGCGAGACA
Organism: Sporothrix pallida; assembly: GCA_021396235.1. Lineage (NCBI taxonomy): Eukaryota > Fungi > Ascomycota > Sordariomycetes > Ophiostomatales > Ophiostomataceae > Sporothrix > Sporothrix pallida. Next base: position 4,699 of record WNYG01000094.1, read on the forward strand.
GATGATAGACACAGGTCGCCGGCGGAGGCTGAAAATAGATAGATGGGCAGGGAGCAAGCAGGCAAGGTAAGGGAGCGCGGGAGAGGATAAATGGCGGCTGGCGGGCAGTAAGATACAAAATAAGATACAGAATAAGAGATCTGGATCTTGAACGAGGCAAGGAAAGGCGAAAGGCGGCGAGAACGAGAGGGAATGCAGCATGCGGCAGAGAGAAAGACAAGGCAATGGCAATACTATTGCACGCGGCGAAAAGGCGAAATAACGGAATGGGGAAAAGATTAAAGGGAAAGCAGGAATCGTTCAAGCTTTGTCTTGACGTCTGAAGCTGGGCCGAGAAAAAGGCTTGGAACTGGATGTTCGCGGCGTGCGCGTTTTCACTCACCCGTGTCTCTCTATATGTCGATGAAGGAGATCGATTGCGGGTTTCGCTATTGGTACTGGGTATTGCTGTTCCTTGTTCCTGATGCTGTCCCTTTGTCGTGTCTTCGTGCTTTGTGCTGTCTATTCGCTCCGGAAGAATCGAGGGAGGAAACGAGAAGCCCCTAATGCGCGGTTTGGGCGGCCCGAGGCAAGGCCAATTCGGGGCGAGTCAGCACCTCCAGCACGCGGCGAGGAGTGTCGATCGAGGAGATGTGAGGATCGAGGATCGAGGACGAGGCGAGGCGTCAGGGCGTAAATGTGTAAAAGTGTAAAGCGCGAGGCGGAAAGGATGCTGTGTATTTGGATGCGGAATAGGTCTTCGGGCTGAAGTCTCGACAGTCTGGAGTTTCTGGACAATCCGTGGATTTCGGAGGGGAGAATGTCGAGACGGAGGTGTATGGTGAAGAAAAAAAGAGGAACGCGACAACGCGGATTTGGCGAAAAGTAAAAAAGGTAATGTCGTTCGGGGGTTGGGTGGGTTTTCACTTTCCTTCGTCTCTCTTCTTCTTTGGGGTGTTGGGCGGGAAAGGATGGCGAGGAGAACGACGGCGCGCGACGGGGGGATTGGACTGTGGACTAGGGGGGTGGTCCAGAAATTACACCGTAGGAGGGAAATAACAGTGCAAAGCGCAGCAAAGGACGAAGAAAGAGAGAGGAGGCGGCTGGCGTTCGGGAATGGTTTACTGGTTCGAGTGGTTCAAGTGGTCTGTGGGCTGGAGAGTGACCGGCGAATTGGATTGGGTAGAGGATGAGACAAGAGAGATGCTCCGTAAGATACTTGTAAAGCAAAGCAACGGTGCCAGCGCAGGGCGAATAAGAAAATAAGAAAAACAAGGGCCCAAAACCAAAACAATGGGCCGCTGGAGACGTTATCAACAATGCACGAATGAAGTTTAGAAAAAGGGGTTGATTTGAAGAGATCGAGGGAAGGTTGAGATGGGGAAAATGGGCGAGGGAAATGAAATTGCGAAAATTGGGAAAGAGGCGGCTTTGGGCAAGAGCGACTGCGCAACTTCAGACAGAAGGAAAGTGAGAGAAAAGGCCTGGGCCTTTCTTGCCTTGGGAGTCCTTGGGAGGGTGGCAGGGGAAGCGAGATGATGGCAGGTGCGATTGGGGCGCCTGGATGGGCGGTGATGCTGGCGGTCCCCGGTTTCCCCTTTTGATTTGCTAGGGTGGATCGTGTGCTGAAAAGAGGAAAGGACGAGCGAAAGGGCACCAAGAGCGGGAAAGAGCAAAGAGACGGAAGGCACAGCACACCGGGTGGATCTAATCTTTGTGCGCTGTGTGCCATTCTACAGCGTGTTTAGTGAGTGTCCAGCAGTGCTGTCCAGCACAGGTGTTCGAATACGCGGCCAAATCACACAGCGCTTGCTTCTTTCCAGGATGGGGAAGAAAGGTCCGGATCCCTGCAACCTTGTGCAAAAGCTCCCCACATACGATTAGCGTGGTACATGTATCTACACGCATTATGAGAGGCCGGCTAAGTACCTCATAACAACGCATTTTAAAAAGCGGGTCTACCAAATAGCGGCCGTGGAACGCCGGCCAATGGCGCTGCGCCATTTCTAGAAAAGCGGGGTCTCAATGGACGGGCACCAAAAAGGACGAGCCAGGAACGTTGAGCCTGTGCTCAGCACAGCATGCTTTGTTGTGAGCCTTTTCTCTTGTCTCCCATGTCATGTTCCATGCTCCATGCTCCATGCTCCCGTTCCGTCCGTCTCCTGGTGTGAACGTGCAAGGTCGAGAGAGGGCAATGGGGGCATTGAGACCACTTGAAAGCGATTCGCGACCTCGGCGCGTTCAGTTGTCTGGACTCTGAAGCAATCTGGATCTTGGGGTGGGAAACTGAGAACAGCATTGACAAGACGGTGAATGCGTAGACAATTAGCGCTGCTCTGGCGGCAAGGGAACATCCACACAGTTTCCTTTAAAATGGCAAGGCCCCTGCAAAGAGCTGCCACTCACGCGGAGTGGCCAGCCCGCCTGTCCGCAAAAGGGTGCACCGGCCCAAGAGGGCAAGAGCAGAGTGCATCGTCGCTGCTTGTTCTAGACTCGGCGCGTGGCTATTGTGGGCGCTTCGCAGAACATCTGGCGCTTCACGAGTTCACGGCAAGGTGAAGTGTGAAGACGACGGTCGACGGCTACAAAATGCCCGAGCAAGCTCTTTGTTGCCCATGGTTTACAATGCGTCTTTTTGTTGTAGCTCTTTAATCCCTCTTCTCCTCGTCCTTCTCGAATACCTGGTTCCGTGCGCAGAGCTGCATGGGCGTCGTAGCATGGCATGGCACTCAGTAGCATAGCATGGGCCGTGAGCTGGAGCTCAGCGGCTGCAGCTGCATGCATGCTGTGATCTTGGGGAGAGGGGAAACAGCAAAAAGGACGAGAAAACACAGAACAGCAGAACAGCAACTGAGAGGTTGAGAGCGTGTGCTAAAAATAAGACTTGTTCCTCGCCCTTCCGTCCAAGGCTACAACCGGCCTTTGTGTGTGCTCGTCTTCTGCACTGGGGGAAGGCGCGAGGAAGCGGGGAGACGAGCAGTCGCAGGCTTCTGATTGGCCCAGCACAGCTGAGCTTGCCGCCGAGTCCAAAAGGTGACAACAGCAATCACAGGCAAGAGCGGGGGGTTGGCGAGGATGGCATTTGGCAAGAGCGAGTCTGGAGAGACTCAGACTGGGCGTGGTGCTTTTATGTCGCTGCATGGGCGAGTAATACAGATATCTGATGTTACGGCTCTCTACTGGAAACGCCTGCTTGTTAGCGACGACTTACGCGCCGACATCTATCCCATTCATGCAGGTGCCGCCGTTGCTGAACATCTTGTCCAGAAGCAGCAAGTCGGGTCAGAGAGTGTGAAGGTCGTATCACGCCGTATTCCAGTATATCCGGCCGCCGTACTGCTCCTACAGGGTATTCTGTACTCAACTCTCGACTGCTTCAACCACGTTTCCTCCGTCTCTTATTTTCCGGCATAAGCTTCGTTTTAAGTTGGTCGCAGCTGTACCGGAACGGGTCCCCGGTGGCCAGGCCAAAGGCTAGAAGAGCGGCCTCTTGTACTGGCCTCCTCTATCGGCCTACCACGAGCCTCACCGGATCGGTATGTCGGGTGGTTGACGGACCGTGGGTCTGTCGTTTGGCCATGTTGCACTTCGCAGTTGTGGTTGATAGAGTTCGTGTCCGTGAGATGTTGTGCTGCAATAAAGGTATAAGTCAAAGGTTTCCTATGCCACAGTCAGTTATGGTGCTTAAAGCGGCCCCAAGAGCCGTATTGTTTGTCATAACGAAGTACTGTCGTCGAGAGTCATGATCATCATGAGTATCAATCTGATTCCAGATGTTGGTGAGAATCAGATGTCAGCGAAAAGACAGGAGCTAGGCACTAACTCCTCTAATGGCACCTAAAGCCCGCCAACAGACAGTGGCGGCCCCTGTGGCTTTGGCGTGTGGCGCTGAATTTCCGTGCCGCCAGTCATGTGTTCAGCAATGACGTTGACCTTTTTCCTCTTTTTGGCCCCAGACTTGGCCTGTTACAGGCTGTTGGCTTACCATTTTACTGAAGAAAGGACCCACAAATCTCCGCAGTTTCCCAGTCCGCGTGCTTTGTTCGTGCCTTCCCCAGAGCGAAAAGCGCAGGAGGAAGGCAAGGAAGGCGCAGACAGGCGCAAAGACAGCGCGGCATGCCTCGGAGACTGGAGGAGGAAGGGAAGCGTTCTGGGGCTGTCACATGCCTTTTCCGGCCAACAAAACGCAACTTTCTTGGAATGAACCCAAAGTCTAGCACGAAAGACACATGAGACAGAGGGAAGGAGGCTTTTGACTTCTCCTTTTTCAATTCCATCGCTTTTGAGTCTTTTCCATCAATTCTGACGATTTCGACAATTTGCAACGCATCACAAATCGAATCGCCATTGCGACGTTACGCGACATCTATCAACATCGTCGTCAGCATAGCATCACCACTCATCAACATCCAACATAATCGTCGCGAGTTTCCGATCCCGAACGCACCTCAATTGAGGACGACTTTTCCAAGTCTACGGCCGACTCGTCGTGCCTTTCTAATAACACCCTAGCGACTCTTTTCTCGACACACCTCCCACGATGGCCGCGCAGTCGACACTGCGCCGGTCGGCCGCCGAGGCTGCCATTGCCGCGTTCATCGACAAGTACGGCGGCATGGTGCAGCGACGCCTGAAGCGGACGACGCGGACAACCCGTCTTCTGGCCACTCTAGCTCTTGTGGCCTCGATCATTCTGGGCGGCGAGGGCGGCCGTCGGTGGTGGAAGAAGCGGCGGCTGGAGCGCGAGCAAGGGTTCAAGCTGGTGCGGACCAACTCGTGGCTGCACAACAAGGACGGCTCGCGGACGATTTACGTGCCGTACCGCAATCGAACCAGCAAAGTGGTGATCCACACGACGAAGCCACTCACCTTTGAGGCGCACCGCCGACTGTTCCTGAACCCGCCGCGGGTTTCGGGGCTTGGCGTGCCTGGCGCAGAGGGCCAAGTGCCTGGCGCGCAGACCAAGCCGGGCCTGAACCTGGCCTTCCTGCATCAGTTTTTGAGCTTGATGAGCATCATGATTCCGCGGTGGACGAGCAAGGAGGCCGGCCTGCTGGTGAGCCATGCCGGTTTCTTGCTGCTGCGGACATACCTGTCGCTCGTGGTGGCCCGTCTCGACGGTGAGATTGTGCGGGATCTTGTGGCCGGCAACGGCAAGCAGTTCCTGTGGGGCCTGTTCAAGTGGTGCGGCCTGGGCGGCTTTGCGTCGTACACCAACGCGATGATCAAGTACTTGGAGTCCAAGGTGTCGATTGCGTTCCGCACGCGGCTGACGCGCTACATTCACGACTTGTACTTGAACGAGAACCTCAACTACTTTAAGCTGTCCAACTTGGACGGCGGTGTTGGTCAGGGCGCCGACCAGTACATTACGCAGGATCTCACGCTGTTCTGTGCGGCGGCGGCAGGCCTCTACTCGTCGCTCGGCAAGCCGCTGATCGACCTGTGCATCTTCAACTACCAGCTGTACCGGTCGCTGGGCCCGTTGGCGCTTACCGGTCTTGTCAGCAACTACTTCTTGACGGCCAGCATTCTGCGCCGGCTGTCGCCGCCGTTTGGCAAGCTCAAGGCGATCGAGGGCCGCAAGGAGGGCGACTTCCGCAGCCTGCACGCGCGGCTGATTGCCAACGCCGAGGAGGTTGCTTTCTATGGCGGCGCCGATATGGAGCGGCAGGCGGTCAACCGCGAGTTCAAGGACCTGAAGACGTGGATGGAGGGCATCTACATGCTCAAGATCCGGTACAACATGCTCGAGGACTTTATCGTCAAGTACAGCTGGAGCGCGTACGGCTACCTGCTGTCGGCCCTGCCCGTTTTCCTGCCGGCCTGGGGCGGTCTCGGCGGTGCGTCAGAACTTCTTGAGGGCACTGGCAGTTCCTCCGGCGAAGGCGTCCGCGAGCGCTCGCGCACCAAGGACTTTATCACGAACCGGCGGCTGATGCTGTCGCTGGCGGACGCGGGCGGCCGCATGATGTACTCGATCAAGGACCTGTCGGAGCTGGCGGGCTACACGAGCCGCGTGTACACGCTCATCTCGACGCTGCACCGCGTGCACGCCGACGCTTACTATGCGCGCGGCGGCAACCCGCACAACAGCGAGCTGTACTCGCTGTCGGACGTCCAGGGCACGATGCAAAAGGGCTTTGACGGCGTGCGCCTCGAGAACGTGCCTGTCGTCGCACCCTCGCTGTGGCCGCAGGGCGGCGAGGAGCTGATGGAGTCGCTGTCGCTGATTGTGCGCCGCGGCGAGCACCTGCTGATCTCGGGCCCCAACGGCGCCGGCAAGACGTCGATTAGCCGCATCGTGGCCGGCCTGTGGCCCGTCTACCGCGGTCTGGTGTCTCGGCCCAAGAACACGGGCGAGGACGGCATCATGTTTTTGCCGCAGCGCCCCTACCTCAGCATTGGCACGCTGCGCGACCAGGTCATTTATCCTGATGGCGAGGTCGACATGCGCGACAAGCGCAAGAACGAGTACGATTTAAAGAGAGTGCTCGACGATGCCCATCTCGGCTACCTGCCAGCGCGCGAGGGCGGCTGGGACACCAAGAAGGAGTGGAAGGACGTGCTGAGCGGCGGCGAGAAGCAGCGCATGGCGATTGCGCGGGTGCTGTACCACGAGCCGCAGTACGTTTTTATTGATGAGGGCACGTCGGCAGTCTCCAGCGATGTTGAAGGCCTCCTCTACGAGGTCTGCAAGGAAAAGGGCATCACTTTGATCACCATCTCGACGCGCGCCTCGCTCAAAAAGTACCACACATTCAACCTGATCCTGGGCATGGGCGAGCGCGGCGACGAGTGGTCGTTTGAGCGGATCGGCACGGAGCGCGAGAAGCAGAATGTGGAGCGCGAACTCCAAGAACTGCGCGAGCGGCTGGCCAAGGTGGGCGAGTGGCGGGCGCGGCGCGAGGAGATTGAGAAGGAGCTGGCGCAGGTGTGGGTAGAAGGCGGGGAGGCGCCGCTGGACCCACCGGCATATGCCGAGGTGGCGGCTGCGGAGGCCGTTGAAGTGAAGACGGAGGTTGAGGTGCCCGAGTCGCCAATGGGAACGCCCGTGGTGACGGATGTGACAAAGGAGACAAAGGTTGAGGAGAAGGAGGAGACGCCCGGACCCGAAGCGTCGGTCGCTTTCACAGAGACGACGGAGCCCAGCATTGTGTCTGTCCCGACGGAAGATGCCGAGCAGCCGTCTGCATAGACATACAGTGTGCTATGATAACCTTTCCTTGTGTCATATTATTATATCTCATATCTGTCCTAATTTTGTATAAATATATACACCGATTGCATTACCGTACACCCCACTCGTTCTCCTCACCAGCCTCTATTGCCAAAAAGCTTGACAAGATTCATGATGGAAGGCCTCTGGTTGGGATCTCGTCTCATGCAGGCCATGGCCACGTCTTTTATTGTCTCATAAAAGCCCTTTCCAGATGAAGTCCACTCAGGCCACTCAATCTTCATGTCGTCTGGATGTTGAACGTCTTCAAAGCCGCCAACCGTCTGTGTCAGCCTTTTAAGGTCGATGGAGATTGGCTCCCCCTACAGTTTGCTGCCTTCAATGGCCGCCGCCAGGCCGCCCCGGACACAAAACTTGGAGATGTGGCCAACGAGGACGTCACGGATAGCAACGAGCGCCACGGGCGGGGACTGTATATTGGGGTGTGGTGCCATCATGCACTCGGTGAGAGATGCGACGGGCTTGCTCGAGCGCCGCCACGTCTCGACCAGCGACCGCATAAACGCGTCGTTGTCGTCGTCGTCGTGGACCAGGAGATAGGTCTGGAAGTCGACCCCTTTAAAGACAAAGTGGGTGTCGGGCTGGCCTTTGAGGGACACTTTCTTGCTGCATCCTCTGCCGTCGAGGCTGGCGAGGCTGGCGAGGCTGGCGAGGAACACAAGCTGAGAAATGTCGACGATGGGGACGGGATTGCGAGGGTAGGCTCCCTTTAGCTCCTCTTCAGGCTTGACATCCTTGAAGAAGGAGAGGTATTGTTCAAACAGGGGCTCTTGGTAGGCTTTCCAGGTGACGTTTGCGTCCTTGTCATTGTCGAGGTCAATTACAGTACCCGTCTCAGCCGTCTCAGCCGTCTCAACGCCTCTTTTGACGATGCTGGGCCAGACAGACGCGATCGAAGACCATGTCGTGGCTCGCATAGCATCACGGTCGTCAAACCCAAGTGGCACATCATTTCCGCCCTCCTCCGCAATGCCGTGATAGTATCTGACGATGCGCGAGGCCAGCGATTTTCGAGGCTGGCTGTCACCGAGAGAGAATCTAAAAATGCACATCCTACCATCGCCAATGACTTGCGCGTAAACAATCGTCTCGTCGTCGTCGCCCCAGATGCAGTCAGGGGTGACGCCCAGTGCTAAGAGAGAGTCGGCCATGTTGATGCGATGATGAGGATGAAGGAAAGTTTACAAGAATAACGAGAGAACCGAGAACCCTCACAACTCTCAAACAGTGAAGAATACAGAATACCCCTCAGATATCGAGACGTTGTAATTGGACGTTGTTTGTAAAACATACATGACAGAACACGGGACCGTGAGTCATAAAGCTTCTTACGTCGTATTTTGAACCTGTTGTTACATATGCCATGCATGCTGTATTAAAAGAAACTATGCTGGATATATTGAATTCAATAAAGGTGATATCTTTTTTATCGTGTGCTTTTCTTTAAGAAAATAAGTGAAAGACTGGACGGGTTTCCATATTATTGTGATCAATATCGCCTTTTAGGATCTTGGGTACAATATCTTCTTTCTCTCACCACTAATGTTATCACATTTAAACCACATTTAAGCCACACTCTGTACTTTTTTTCTTTTCTTCTTTTCTTCTTTTCTTTTTTCAAAATTAGATTCAAAACTAATCTGATCAAACTATCCTTAAATATCCCTTCACTCACCCTCCGCCTACTCGCCCACCTCGCGGTCGTCCTTCCAGTGCAAGAACATGCGCATAATGGGCCACTTCCAGGTGGCGAGGCGGATCCGCTTGCCAAAGAAGTAGAGGGGGATGCTGCACAAAAAGATGGTGCCGGAGATGGCGGCCATTTCGCCAAAGGCAGCAACGTAGCCCGACTGGGCGATCCAGTCGTTTGTGTAGAAGCTCAGGAGGAAACCAAAGAGCGACTTGAAGGTGTACTGGGTCATGGTTACTTCACCCGCCACCGGGCGGTAGCAGTCGATCATGTAGACAATGGCAATGTTGGCGGCCTGGACGACGGTAAAGTTGATCAACGCTAAACCCATGACGGGGCAGATCCAATGCAGCCGGTGGCCGACGCCGACGCCGTAGAGGATGAGGGAGAGGGGGCCCGTAATCAAGGAGACAAAAATGGCCGGGAGACGCATCTCAGGCTCGCGGATGCCATTGTTGCGGCGGGTGAGACGGTCGGCGACGAAATCGGAAAAGGGACCGCCAAAAAAGATGGCGGCGACGGAACCAATGGCGCCGGCGATGAAACAGACGCCGACCTGCCACGTCGTAAACCCATAAACCTCGATAAACGCAGACGAGATGTTGCTGGACATGGCGACCAGGAAACCGATGGAGACAGCCATGACGAGCGAAGCCCAGAGAGCCGAAGGCAGAATAATGAGGACAATGGGCCGAAGGGACAGCTTCCACAGCGCCTCGGACGTGTACGACCGCGGGAGGGTCTTGAGAGTCTCGAGAATCGTGGGCCGCTGGCCGACGACCCTGTCGGCGTTGCCAGCGTGAGACGAGACTGCCGTGGGAAGACGCTCCATGTCGGCCGTGTCCTCCTTGGTCTCGACGTCAACCGTCTTGTCGCCGTTGGCGGAATCACTGCTGGCCATGGTTTGCGAGAGAGGGGGCTGCACTCTCTGATATGTTGTTTCCGGAAGAGTGAAAAGCATGACAACGGCCGTGCCGCCGACCAGGCCGCACGACAGCCAGTAAAAGTCCTTCCACGGCAGCGTGATGGTCATGGCGCCCGCAATCGTGCTGCCGATGCCCGTGCCGGCCGCCAGCAGACAGGTGTAAATCACCATCATCGTGCCGCGCTCGTGCACAAAGAAAATGTCCGAAATCGTCAAGGGCCCCAAGACTTCACCGGCGCCGGCTGCACATCCGAGGAGCGCCGACCCGCCCAGCATTAGGCTGTAATTGCCCGTGTCGGCTGCCGCCGCGCACCACGCCGCCGTGCCCGCAAAGAGCGTGTACGCAAAGATATAGACGGGCCGGCGGCCAAACTTGATCATCAGCGGCACCCACACAATGTTGGACACGCCCATCATGAGCGCGCTGACGGTGACAAAGTAGGCCGTCCGCGAAATGGCGTGGTAAAAGGCCGGGAGCGGGATGCCAAACTGGCTGAACAGCAGGTAGGGCGGCCCGAAAAACGACATGGCCATCTCCGTCAGGATCGACGCCGGGCCGGCCGCCACAAACGTCGCCAAAAAGATGGCCCACGACGACAGCGCCGCCACATAGTTCTTGTACCATCGCGGCCAGTTGAGCGGGTCGCGCGGGTCGTCTGACGGCGTCGGGATCAGCAGCACCTCGTTCGTGTGCTCATGCCGCAGCCGCAGCGTCCCCAGCTTGTGCGTGTCGTGCGTCATGGTGGTGGATGGGTGTTGGTGATAATTTGGATGATGTGTTTGAATTTCAAATCTCCATTTTTACTTTCACTCAAAAGGGATCTGCATCCTTTATCTATATTTTTGTCCCTCTTCAATTTCTGCCCCCTTTCTCTCATTTCTTTGATTTTGCGTGCTGAAACAACTGCCGTTGTTGATGTTCGGCTCCACGTGGAGTAGGACTCTTTCAACAGAAATCACATGTACGCGTATGGACCTGAAGACACCTAAAAAAATCTGGGGAATGCTTGGCTGTCTGGGGAGGCCATGGGGCGCCATGGGGAGGACATGCGGGGATTAGCTTCTTTCGTTTTAGTTTTAGTTTTATATTATTGTCGTCTCCTCTTGACAGCTGTCCGGGGAAGCTGAGAAAGCTGAGGAAGCTAATTGTTGCCGCCCTTTCGGGCCCGAGTGGAGACGAAATGATGAGAATGAAGTCGAGAAATCGGCCTCCGTCGTCGATGACCTACCGAATAACGACAAGACAAAAAAAGACAGAAAAGACAGACTACTCCTAATAATGTGCGGGGAAGTGGAATTGGCTTTGTTAAGAATGGAAAAGTTCGAGTCAAAAGGGATGGCCGAGCTGGGTTAGAGGGAGACGCCACGCAAATCCCCAACTATCCGCCTCCACATCCCGACATCCACGATGCACGACGCACCTTTATTAGAACTGTAGCCCTTCCCACGACCCAGCATTCCGGTTCATTTAATTGGTCGCTTCTTCCGTGTTATCTACCAGCAGAGTACATACTTTGATGAATGTTAAAGCAACTTCTTTATCGATATTTTCATTTGAATACGTCGTAAAGGGGCGAGAAATACATGGTACTGTGATCACGAATACGACAGTGACTCAATTTCAATTGACATGATGTATTTAAATGTGTATCCTACACATCACGCCGTTTCTTGGTAAATGTCATCTACAGATACAACATACACGACAAGCAACTTTGAGCCCTGCTTTATGAGGCTCTTCAATCGTATCGTCCAGTTGACATTGTCCACTTTCACACCTCACAATCCTAAACCAATGCATGCCGGCCCGGGCCCGATGCTCACTCCAGGGTGGCCAGTGATGATTGGCAGGATTCCGCCGTTACTTTGGGCTGAACACTCATCAACATTGATCTAGAATTAGGACGAAAGTGATCTTATTCATGATATTGACTTTCTACCCCAGTGCCCCGGGTTCTGTCTGTTTCCCCGGAACCTCATCGCATCTTTCTCCACATATCCGGTCGGGGCTTCGACGTGTTTTCTATTTTGGATTAGTACGCAAGGGTTTCCTGCACGTCGATGCTTTCACTCTGTCGGTAGGAGAGTTAACTCATTTTGTTTTTATTTCATCTATGGAAGAGAGGAATGTGGAACGTTGATCAAATCGTACGCATCCCTTTTTTGTCAGCCTCATCTCGTCAAAAAATGTCGGCACTTCTATCTAGGCGTGGCTCTTTTCTTTAACCTTTACCATCTTCTTGAAGATCCTTTTCCAACGCCGCACGTAGTTGGTTATTGTTGAAACGCGCTGTCTGGTTTTAGGTGCCGTGTTGGCCGTCTGTCCTGACTCTTCTTGTGGTTCTTTCTTTGGTTCCTCATCTTGGTTTTCTTTTTGTACTTCTCCCGGCTCCCCTTTCAGCTCCTCTTTTGAATCTTCTGTTGGCTCCTCTTTTGATTTTTCTTTTTCTTTCTCTTTAAGTTCTTCTTTTGGCTCCTCATTTTCTTCTTCTTTTCGTTTTTCATCTGAGCCAGCTTTTGACTTCTTTTCTGATTCCTCTTTTAGTCCCTTATTTTGTTCCTTGTTGTGCTCTTCGTTTTGTGACTCTTCTTGTTCTTCTTGCTGCATCTTTTCTGGTTGCTCTTTTCGACACTCTTCGTGTTCTTCTTCTAGTTCTTCTTGCTGTGCATCGTCTGAAGTCCCATGTCGTTCCTCATTTGGTTCCGTAACCTTTTCCACATTTTGTTCCTTTAGTTCCTTCGGGTTTGGCCCCACATAGTAGAGAGAGACGCCGCCGCCACAGAGCACCTTTTTGTGCTCAGCACGATATGTCACCCTGATTGGACTATTCATTATGTCGGCGTCACTCGAGTACTGCGGCCAACCTTTGCTGTCATGCTGTCAGATCATGTACTGCCAACATATGTCTGGTGTTTGATGGACTTACACAATGTAGCATCTGATAGCGTCTTTGGGTGCATTCCTTGAAGCCAGTGAGACGGCAATGGAATTTATCTCTCTTGTCCAAGATTTTTGTTCCGGAAAGAACGTTATCGTCGAAACGTCCAAGGCCTTCTTTGGGTAATCCGCGGTTCTTTTTGGATAGGCCATGGTAAGATATTGCGTGGATGTATATTTTATGATGAGCTTGGGAGGCAGATTAAGCGGTTGTGTCGATGGTTTTTGGAAAACCTGGGTTATATCGAGACGACTACCTCTTGATTTATATCTTGCTACTTTCTAACAAAGAATGACGAAAGTAAGGTGCCAGGAGTCGAGAGGCTGGCTACGTTTGTTCGTTGATTGTTTTTGATACAATGTATTATTTATATCTCAGGGGAAAATCTGAATGTGTTGATTTGTCGTGCATGCGTTCCTTTGGGGAGGGATATCAAAGGGTCAATGTTTGTTTGTGCGGGCCTTTGTAAAAGTTCAGACTGTATTTTATCTTGGCTTTATGTAGTTGAAAGGTATCGTCAGATGAGTTCTTTCACACAAGATAAGCACAAAATCACCTAGGTCTTTGTGTATCCTTTAATATGTCAACCTTGCAGCTGCCTTTTTGATCTTTTCCACTCTACTGATACATAGATAACGAAGTGTGATTGCTACGGGAAGCCTATTAAGCCATTTAAAAGTCAAGATGACAGAATACAGATCCTATAAGTTCCCTTTCCATTCAAAAGGACATGTAGCACCTGGTTCCTAGATTGTAGTGGTCTAGTAACAAAGGTTCAATGTGCCTGCTTTTGTCGCTTTGTTGAGTCCCAGCTGAGAAGTTCCCCATTTGAGAGAATTAATCTTAGCTTCTGGATAGAATTCTTTCCCTCTTTATCCGTACAGAACTCAAGAGGAATACGCTCTGGTCCAGGCGGAAAGTACGGATGATTGATCAACCCATCGCTTCTCAATGTTAGTTATTGTATGCAATAAAGAGTGGATGTGTGCCAGAAAAAAGCTTACAGGACAGTGGCACTCGCAGCACCCTCTGGCGCGTTCTTCGCAATGCATGACCCTAGAAGGTCCTTTCGGTCGGGTGAGAATGTCTCTGAGTCTCCGTGAAATCTCACCGGGAATTCCAGACCTCCCGAGCCATCCGCAGCTTCCTTTGGGTTGCCTGTGGGCGTTGTAGACGACTTATTGATGTCATTCTGAGACTCGTCCGTGGTGTTTTGCCGTCCGCCCATGATGTAGAAAGCTTGTTAAGTGGGCTAGTAGTGATGATAAAATTGGTAGTAGAAGAATATTGAAACGGAGTAGATTGAGCGTGTATGTTACTGTGAGGACTCTTGGGTGGACGTATCTTGAAGGTGATTGCTTGTCGATTTATATATTTAATGTCTGTAAGAAATCATGAGATTAGAGGTTTGAGAGATAAGAAAAGAAGCGTTTGACTTTTTGATACATAAATAGACACACTCCCTGCCATATTTCGAAGGGAGGTGCCAAGTCCGATTTTTTCGACACTCTTTCCTAAGATAGGGATATCAATGAAAGCATAAACTTGGACAGCAGGCACCGTAATTAATACACTGTCTCTTTGTATGTTTGCTCCCTGTCTTTATTCATTTTTTAGTATTCATCAGATCTAAAAGAAGAAGAAAGAAGCTATATATGGCACTGCCTCATCATTTTCGCTGCAAAAGAAGAGAAAAAAAAAGTGTTACTAATGCTTTGATGTATAAAATTATTTCGTGTGTCTCTTTTATCGTCTCAGGACTCAGGATTCCCAATTAGGGGTGTTACTCCACTGTTTCAAAACACTTGGTAAGGGATAATGCGCACAAAGTAAACAAAGCGCCTTCTCCAATGTAAAAATGGCGGTTACACAGGGCAAAGGGAGACCATTTAAAAATTATGTGACTGTTCCTGCCGTTTCATTCATGCAATATGGTGCCGTGAACATAGTAAGATATTTCTGTAGATTCCATTGCAATCACAAAAGCAGGGCCTCTTACTATCCCCGCACCCACACTCTGGCAAAGGCTGCCTTCAGAAACCATCTATCTTGACCCACAAAGTGGACTTTCTTCTATTTTTGTCCGTGATAACGACCACATCCGGTATGTTTTCTATGGCTACGTGAATTATGTTTCACTATGGTTATGGCAGTAAATACGAAGCCACAGAGTGGTCGATTCGGTGTTTGGTAGCCCGAGGAACTGGGGATTGGTTTGGACCATGTCAGACACATAGCATTAGATTATCCGGGTTCCTTCGCATTTCAAGTGTCTCCTCATAATCCAAATAAAATCTAGCACTAAACTTGTGGTTTATTCTCTAGTATCTCAAATAAATAGAAGCAAATGAATCAGGACAGTAGACCGTGCTGTGATGATGCAGGACTGGATGCCTTGGACGAAGAAGCTTTAGAATTTCATTCAAACTCAAAGTCCGCCCCTCAATATGGCACGTAGTTGAGTGTCAAGGTGCAGGGTACACCGTTCCTCCATCGACCACTGTCGCATTGTCATTTTTGTCAATTATGATCGTGATAAAAGGTTTTGTGGCGTTGGCATAAGAGTACTCTATCATAAGTGATCCATGTTCATTAAAATCTCGCTTCGGCCAACCCTTGCTTTTGTATTGTTAGAATGTGATTTCTTTTCTTTCGAACGGAAAAAGTCAATTAAAATACTCACGTAATTCTGGCACTAGCAGCACCTTCTGGGGCATAAGATATGGCGTAATCCTTTGCGAGATCGTTGACATACCCTTTAGTGTTCATTTGGATGGGATCAATGTCTACATCGTCTCTATTCATGATGCGCTGATTTCTTTCAGGTAGGATATAATGTGGTTGTGCTTGTGCTGTCGGTAACGAGGCGGATAGTATAAAGAGATGAGGATAGAGTTAATTGATTGTGTATATGGTAATAATGAACTGTCTGAAAAACGCTGCCAGGACAGTGGTCCTCCGGTTTATATATCTTGATGCTCCCACCAAGTCGGTAACAGGTTTAAAGTCCAGAAGACCAAAGAGACCGTGGTTTATCTTCCTCTATTATTTTAGTATATTTTCATTTTCACGTTCGACTAATGAAGTTTCTATTTTCGTGCGTTTTGACATGTTCCTTAGATAGGGATATCAAAGGGCCAGCACATATTCAGGTGTATCAGGACGCAAAAAGATTTAAAGGGTGACTTCATAGCTATGTAGACGGTGTTTCATTCTCTTTTACTCTAGTCAAATTTGAAAAATCACAAAATCTGGCTGTATCCCTTCAAACAAGACAGGCGCAAAGTTATTTTCGTTTACTCCTATTTTGAGCTGGCATACCCAGTTTTCTATGCTTGATGACATGTTGATATTTTACTCGCATGTGAATTGCACCTTTGACAGTAGCACCTTTACTATTCTATGAATTTCGTTCTTTAATTGTTGGTGGCCACTCAACAATAATTTGAGACACAGATAACGAATGTTATGGTTTGATTTCAAGCACGCACGGCACATAATGCTCGATATCACAGTCCCATGCTCCTCTTTCTCTTTAACTCTGGAAATGAGCATTTGTTGGTACGCATTACTACGTGATTGTGATAACCATCATATCGTGAGCAATCCACCCGCCATTTCTTTTGATTCCCCGGATCCCAAGAGGAGCGCCTTTTTTAGCATAGCAATTAACTTCAACGTAATCGTCAACATTATATCTGCAGCGTTTCCAGTAGCTTCTTTTTAAATGTTAGATAATAGATAATTTATAGTGTATCCCCGCAGTTGAAAGAATGTGAATTATATCACTGTACTTACATGACTTCTACCTTGGCTAAACCCGAAGGCTTGTCTTCACCAGATTCGTTAATGTATAGCTCAATATCTTCTCGCTCATCGAAGTTAAGGCGGGCTCCACCTCCTGTAAATGAGATTTTCAGCGTTCCAGATGTATTTCCCATTATATCAAAAGGCTGAGGGTCTAGCAGCAGGGCGTGGGGTAGTTGTGTTGTTGATGTGTGCTGAGCTGATTGCGTTGATGTGTGATATGGATTTCTCCAAAATTCTGTGCTGTCGAGATGGCTGCGTATTGGTATTTATACGTTCATATGTCTACAAATAACAAAGGTCTTTCATCATTCTGCCACGATCTTTCTCCTTGATACCAATTTAGAACGTTCTTTACCGAAATCCTCTTCTAAGTGTACTTGAGAACAGTATCAAAAATAGAATGAAATTATTTTATTTCAAGTACCTTCTTTCACTGGCGGGGTAAAGAGTCCTTACTTTTTATCTTTGTCCACATCCCGCAGCAAAATCCTCAAGGGGTGCTACAATATTTCCTGGGAAGGACCAAAATTTTACAACAAGTAACCAAATAATTGCTCTTATCATTACAGGGAGAAAAGAGAGACGGTTATAGTATTGCCTATTTTTATTTTTTGTTTGAGGTTCTATTTTAAAGCCAATCCTCCAAAGTCTTTATTCTTCTTGTTGAGTTACATGGTGTGTCCGTAAGCCTAACTATGAATATTTTTAAACCACTCGGTCTTTAAAAGATCCTCGGTTGTTGGCCGCTGTGCTGGATCGTACTGAAAGATCGACCGGAGCAGAGCTATGATCTGTTTTGCCTCATCTTCGCTGAGATCACTGGGGGCCCACTCTCTAAGTCTTTTCTTGAACTCCTCCGCGGGGGACCAAAGCAGATCCCAGATTGCCGAGTGGTGGTTCTTGTCTTGGTTCTCGTCGTTTTGATTATCAGGAAACAGACTACGGTCTGTGATGACCTCGAAGACCAAGCAGCCAAAAGCCCAAATGTCGAGGCTTTTTCTGTCGACGACGACAGACCAACTTACAATCAGCTCTGGGGCGCGTATTCTTCTTGAAGTCATTGATCTGACCTCGTTAACGTGTAGTGGTTTTTCTGTAAGATAGGCTGGTAGACATGGAATGGAATTGAGTGTTAGCAAAAAATGAAAAAAAAAAAGGCACACACACACAAGTCAAAATGTCAAATGAATAGGGTGCCCGAGTCAGTAGGAAACAGGATATGTAGGGGGCACGTACAACAGCTCAGGTCGGACAATGTGACTTGGTAGCCTTGAGTTTCAAAGCAATAAGGATCCAATGGCTTCGACGGATAGGGGTATTCTGGCGTCGAGCTTATGGCCTGCGAATTTGCTTGCGCCAGATGGCCACCATCTCTTTCTCCCTGGTCCTCATAAAAGTCCTCTTCAGCTGCATACGGGTCGCATTTGAACAGCACGTTTCCCGGTTGCAAATCGCCATGGACTATGCCTTCTCTGTGCAGTCTAGCTACTGCGAGCAGCACCTGTTTCAAAATTGACTTGAAGATTTCGAGTGGGTAGCGGTGAGTGGCTGGATTGCTATGGACGTCTGAATCGCTGTCCGTGGTTTTCTTGTTCGTCGTTTTGTAAGGAGGGGTCTCCTGGAAAAATATGTCACCCGTCGAGAGATCGTACACGCCCTTATTGATGGCTAAACTCCCTGGTTCAAGTAAGAGACAGGTGTGTTTGCAACTGATACCGGCGTGCTGGAAATCATGGCTAAACCCATAATACATGCTTGACATATCATCGTAATGTCTAGATATGTCCCGAGCCTTTTCTAGCATATCTTTCTCATTGCATGCTCTTTTTTCTTCGCCTGCCCTAAAGATTTTTAGGGCCCAAATGCAGTTCTCTGTCCTGTAGAAATTGTGAGAATAAAACAGTTAGCACCGCACATGAGTCTCTTCTGATAAAAATAGCAATGAACCCAAATCATTACTTACTCAATATCCCCGTCCCAAGGTCCTTTAACACGCCAGATGGTTGAATGCTTGCCATATGCCAGATTTTCAATGATCTCGATTTTATCGCCCTCGGAATTTTCGAATGTATAGCCCAGCATTACTGGGCACAGATCGCATCCGTAGCTATTGCTCAGGTCCTCCATGTTGTTTCCAGAGACTCCGTCGTGGATTGGTGTTGTAGTGTCGATTTTTTAGAATTGATGAAATGCTATGGTCGAAGAAATAAAATACAATAAATGTTGATAAGTAGAGGAAGAGAGCACAGTTGAAATTCTAAATGTGGTTCTTCTATCTAACCATATTTATATATGCTCATGATCCGAGTCCTCACTACATCGAGAGATGGTGACACAGACACAAATTCATCTATTGTACGGTATAGTATTTCTTCTTTGTTTGTGGCTATGGATAATGCTTAAAATTATATACATTTGTCAAAATACAAAATATCTGGGGTAATGATCAAGCCCATATCAATGAGATCCGCCACTCCAAAAATAGGGGCTTTGTTTACATTCCGGTAATTAATAATACTGTTTGAACTTGCTTCCTTTCCCAGCTAACGGTTTGTACCAGAATAGCTCTAGATGTATCAAAGACCGTCCGACATAAAGATAACAAAAGCCGCGTATAATAATAAATTTTTTTTACACAGTGAATTTTCTCACCCAACGCCTAGATACCCTGTCTTTGATATTCCTTGAGCCTCTTTGAAAGAAGTACGTATCCCTTTGGTCCTCTCGAAATGGTATAATGGGTAATAATTGTAATAAACGAGGGAACTGAAAAGGCCTTTTAACTTTACCCTCTTCCTTGGATTACGATACTGAAAATGGAGTGGTGGAGAAAAGTCTACTGGTAATGCTGCGGATATACAGACAAATACATGGCTCCGGCTGAACCCACTCCAAAATACTATGTCCAACATCGGTACTTACTACACACTTACAACACCTACAACACTCAGGACAAGAGTGTCAATATCTGTTAGGCGAAATGTATAGTAAATATGGAAATTTTGTGATTAGTTCAACGTGAGCTTGCCCTTTTTTTTTTCTTTTCAACTATGTGACCCAAGGAAAACAGGAAGTAAGAAGGGAAAAAAGTATCTGCTAACGTGATGCTCGGTTCACTTGCAGTCCGCTAGTTTGTACCCTCCAAACTCAGGTAGAGTTGGTTTATTATCCTTGTAAACAAATTTGAATATGATAAAGTTGTCCCCCTCTGCGTAATATTTGACTGATAGACACTCCTTGTCATTATAGCTGCTCGTGTGCCAGTCGTGGCTTTTGAGTAGGGACTGTTAGATATTGGTTTGATAGTATCTGAAGGGTAGACTGCTTACACGATAACGCCCAAGGTAGCGTTAGGAGGTGCGTTTTCCTGAACATGGCGCCTCGTTTCGTTATCCAGAACTCTTTTGTCAGGCGGGTCAAACGCCACTGTGGAACTAGACATGATGTTTAATCTGGCGGGGGAAAAAGGATTCGATGATTGTTTTGAAGGTAGACAGGATAGATAAACAAACAGACTCCGTAACTAGCTTTAGAATGAATTAGAGGTGGCCCCTTTTTATTTTATATACCTCTGTATATACACCCGATGCGTTACGTGTATAAATACAAAATATCAAAAGGGCGTTGCCACTCCTTGAAACTATCGCAGGAGGCATTTGTCTGCTAAGTTGAAAGAAAATTTCTAATTTTATGTATCGCTGGCACCTTTCATTTTCAATTGAGAGAAAGGAGGATTCAAAATGACACACGATCGTGTATTTATCGTTTTCACCCTAAATACCTTGGTAGTTTGGAACGGCTACGCCTAACACTTGAAGAAGAAACAAAGAGGAAAACATATATTCCTTACAGTACTAAGGGATGCTACATAAAAATAGACACTGTGATACTGTAGTTGCTGCACTGGAAAATTTTGAGTACTTGATGTGGTCATGAGGCCAACCATTATTTTTAGCCAATCAATCAGTGAGGGGGGTCTTTGTTACGATACACCAGACCGCCCTTTGATACCTTGACAAAAACGGCGTACAAAGACAAACCTATATATATCGTAGACAACAGCACTTCCCATAGTTCTTGTTTACGTTCGTCACATCAACTTCAAATCAACTTGCACACTTACAATGCCAGGCAGGGGCGTCTTCTACTTTCTCAGAGAAGATGAGAGACAATACCGCCACGGCGGCTTCCATCCTGTGACGCTAGGCAACGAATTCAAGAATGGTCAATACAAAATTTTGAGGAAGGTTGGCTTTGGTGCTTCCTCGACTGTCTGGCTCGCCAGGGACAGAGTGTAAGTCTCTCTTACATAGACTCCATTTTGGCATATCTCTAACAGCAATACTGGTAGAAACGATCGATATGTGGCTTTAAAGATTCTCACCGCAAACAACTCCCATAAAACAGATGGAGACACCCTTCAAGAGCTGAAAATGCTCCGCCATGTTGAGAAAACGTCACAAACCCAAGCCCACAGACACTTTGTTCGCTTACTCGATGAGTTCGAGCATACTGGACCCAACGGTGTTCATAAATGTCTTGCTTTTGAACCAATGGGCGCCAGTGTCAATACCATGGTCCATGAACTGGAAGAAGCAAAAGTGCCCATGTTGATACCCATTCCTGGCCGTCCCGACCGCCTACCATTAAGGCATACGAGGTACAGGTATCCTTTGTGGATGGCCAAGAGAATCTTGAAGCAATGTTTACAAGCCCTGGAATCTTTGCATGGACTCGGTATTGCTCATGGTGACTTACAACCTGGGAATATGCTTTTCACATTGACCACAGACATCTTTGACGACGTTGCCGAAGATGACCTCTTACAGAAAGAAGACACCGAGGGGCGATCGACGGAGCTAGTTCCACGAACAGTCGATGAGGCAACAGACAAGTCCCTGCCGCCGTACCTGTGTGCATCACAACAGTTGACAGCTTTTGCCGATACAAAGCCAGGCTTCAAGATCAAGCTTTCGGATCTTGGTGGATCCTACTTTGTCGACAACCCGCCGCCACCGGACAAGATAATAACGCCGACCGGCCTGAGAGCGCCAGAACTCATCCTCCCCGACTCGGTTCCTACTGGACAGTCTGTGACGGGCACGCATCTCGATATTTGGGCGTTTGGCTGCTTCGTCTTTGAAATTCTGACCGGCCGCAATATTTTTGTCGACTCGTACTACAAAGACGAGTCCATCCAAAACGATGACCATCTCTTAATGCTCAACCAGATCCTGGGTCCCTTACCCAATAGTTTGTACGAAAAGTGGATGACGTCGTCTCATTATTTCACTGCTGGCAGGCAACTGTATAACTGCTACCTTGGAGGCGTTCCGGAGGGCAAAGAACCGCTTATTCCAGAATATATGGAGAAGACACTCGAGGACAAGTTCAAAGAAAATGCCCCTGATGACATTGGCGAGGAGGAAGCATTGCAGATTACGGTTCTGATACGGTGGATTCTTCAGTATGATCCAGCTGAGCGGCCCTCTGCTGCCCAACTCCTGGGTGACCCGTGGTTTGAAGGTATTCACGAGATGTAAAATTACCGTTCCTATTCCGTCTATCCTTGTTCTACATCTATTGAACTTGGGGCGGTCATGGATGCTTTATTTTCTGCGTTTCATCTCTTTGAAGACACCGTCGAGCTTAGCTTTGATGATCGTTTAAAAATAGCCCCGTATGTTTCAGCGTTTCATTGTATCTTGTTTATATTTGTAGCTTGAAAGAACTCATGGCGTACGCTACGTCGATATCACGGAGTGAAAGCAAAACAGTCATTGTGGCCACAAAACTGTCCGACCCCCATTTCGCCAAAGAACAGAGTAAATAAAGAAGTGGGATTGTATAAATATGGTTAGCTGGAGCCCAGAGCTTAACCAAACTTGGGCTCTTTTCCAACCATACTCACATACTTACTCCTTTATTACTATTGTTTTCTCCCCAAAAAGTAATTTTTATTCACCTCCATTACTTATTTTCGACCACATCAAGTACTCGTCATGCAAAATACCAACAATCTTCAAGACAGCTCAGACTTTCCCGAAGAAGACCCAACTAATTACAGGCAAAATGGATACTGTGAGGTCAAGTTGGGGACAAGTTCAAGGACGAGCGGTACGTGATCTTGAGAAAACTGGGCACCGGTAGATCCTCAACAGTCTGGATGGCCCGAGATACACAGTGAGTCTTTTTTTATTCCTTAAATAAAATTCTACCACCTTAGACACTAATACGCAGTTTCTTTCACTTTCAGGGAAAAGACATTTGTCGTTGTAAAGTTTCTCACGGGGTCCGTTTCCAAAACAGAGGATGGCGGACCTGCTCACGAACTCAAAATACTCCAGCACATTCAGGCGAAAAGCACGGAGGGCTGGCCTAAAAACGTCACGCGTTTTTTGGACACATTTGAGCATAGTCCAGTTCGTTGGAAAAAGTATACGTGTCTTGTGTTTGAGCCGATGGCCTCCCCGATCTACAGGACAAACGTGCATATAAAGCTGCCTTTTGGTGACTCGCGATATCACTTCCCGGCATGGAGGGCTAAACGCATCCTGAAGGATTGCCTGCAGGGCCTTGCCCATTTGCACAGTATCGGCATCGTCCACGGCGATCTGGACCCGCGCACCATACTTTTCCCCTTGGACAGGACGAGTGATGAGTTGAAGGTCACACCAATCATAGATTTTATTCATCCAACAGGTCCTGACGGGAAATATACTACGTATAAGGTCAAGAATGATCCTTTAATTCCACAACATCGCCGCTATCTGTCGGAACCATTGGTAGACTTTGCCCATACAAGGCCTGGATTTCAAGTTAAACTGTCAGATCTAGGTGCGGGTACGTATCTCTGTCCTCCTTTCTTTTCTGTTTTTATGTCTATGTCCCAACGAGCACCATCCCACTCCCTATTCACTTTATTTTCGATCGTTAATCAGTTTCGCCAGCTTACTTCCTTGACTCACCGCCAGCTCTTGACAAAATCAAAACCCAGAGCAGGCTACGCGCTCCTGAGCTCATCTTGCCGGGTCTTTACAAAACGGAAGATAAAGAAATCCGTGCCGGTAAACATCTCGATATGTGGGCTTTTGGCTGCCTTATTTATGAGATGTTCACACTAAGCAGCCTCTTTGGCGGCAGTCACTATGAAGAACAGTACCAGCGAGATGACTACCACCTCTTGACATTCTACAAGCATCTCGGCCCACTCCCTAAAGAGGTTCGTAGGAAGTGGGAAAGATCTGGCCAGTACTTCTTTGGCTATGGGGACCTGTACAATTGCGATATACTGGGCACACCAAAACGCTCCCAGCTACTCAGCAAAGACTGTATGAACGAATCATTGGCAACGAGCTTTTATCGCATGGTCAATAAAAGTGAGATCAGTTCGACGGAGGCAAGCCAGATAGCCCAGCTGATCAAAGACATTCTCCAATTCAACCCGGAAGAGCGGCCGTCGGCACTACAGATCTTAGGACATCCGTGGTTCAAAAGTATACCAAGCCCGCGGCGAACGTTGCCCAGTCGCTTTGCTGGTATTGAAGATTGAGAAACTATGAATCAGAATATGTGTGGCTAAAGCATCTTGATTCTTTCACTTTTATGTTTTCCTTTTGTCCCTGCTATTTATTTTTGCTACTTGTTTTTGACTACTTTCAAAGCCGATTTTCCTTTTAACATATATTTCGTTGATACAAAAATCTATACTCTTCTCATTTACACGAATATAGCCTCATATCATTGAGTGGTAATTCCAGTTGAACTTGATGAGAAGGCGAAAATTAGATTTACATAAAAAAAAAAAATATCTGTTGGGTGTAAGATTTACAATATACCGTTGCATCTTTTTTTTTTTTCATTGTCAGCTCTCTTGGATTCGCCGGTAGCGTAAATCTTCAAGGCCCATTCCTCATTCTCAGAACTGTAAAGGTCGTGAGAAAAACAAAGTCAGTGTCTCAGGAGGTCTTCCGTTATGTGACAAGGAGGCATAGGTAACAAGAAAAAACATGTGTACTCACTCAGGGTTCTTTTGACCCTCGACCAACCAGAGTGTTGAGTGCTTGCCTTGCCATAGAGATCCAACGATCTTAAGATTCTCGGACTTTTTCTTCACATCGAAGATTACATCGTCTGTTTTTAGTTGGTGGAATCCGTCCTGGCAGTCGTTGTTTAGTGCCCATGAAGAATATTCAGTGCCCTCCATCGTAAATCGGTTGCTGTATATAAGAGTTGGGATAGTTGTCAAAACGAATTGGTCATAACAGATGTTAGGAAGAACATGATGAAGTATGCTTCTTCTAGCCAGACCTATATATACGTTAAAAATAGTTATGTCATGCATACCCATTGCTACTACGGCGAGGAATTACGCAACAGATGTAGATGCACTCATGATGTTAAAGTCCTTTTTTCCTTTGTTGACGATGGGAGTTGGGGCCTTAGCGCCTCAAGGCTATTAAGGGGTAAACACGAAAATAACAACAAAGCAGTATGAATGAAAACCGCCACTCCATAAATAGGTTTTTGATATATTCTACACACCTGTAAGAAATTATAAGTCTAAAAGCCCGAGAGACAGATAACAAGACGCTGTGCTGCCTTCATCTATTAATGATTTTTTTTTTTTTTTTCATATCCCTACTGGGTATTTCTCTTTTCCACTCTTGTTCTTATCCCTTCGATAGAGACGTAAAGGCATCGCCATTTTGAGCTTTTCACCACGTAATCAGTAGAGCCCTTCATAGCTATGTCAGGGTATGGCCATATGTTTTAATGTATAATGATGTACTACGTATAGCATTGGCGCCTTTGTATCTTTACAGGCCGTCCTTGATCACACCTTATTCACCATTAAACTAGATGGGAGAAAATTGCTACGATAAACTCCTTCGGGTATAAAAGGCACAATTCTTTTTTTTTATTTCTAGCTATTCTATCCTTAACTTGTAGCAAAACCTGATTCAAAAATCCGGCACAATTTTCGTTCCCTCTTGGGTTGTAACTTGAGCAACACCGTCTCAATCACACCGCGGCTGCCGTTTGAGGACCAGGAGCCTCTACTTCATGTGGCTCTGGAATTTCTGCAAACCACTTCTTAGCCAAAAGGTCTGCAGCTGATGGCCGCTCCTCCGGGATAGGGTTGAAGATTTCCCGGAGGAGCTCCATAATCTGTTGTTTCTCTCCATTGCTAATATCTTTGGGAGCAAACTCTTCAAACTTCTCCTCGAGCGAACCTGTACCAAGCCCTCCTGGCGGCTCAATTTTTTCACACGCTTTAAATTTAATTGGATGAAGGATCTTGTGAAACGCTTGGAGATGGCGATGGTCGTCGCCCTCGGGAAACAGCTGTTGGTCAGTAATAACCTCAAAAATCATGCAGCCAAAAGCCCAAATATCGAAGCATGTTCCAGAGACTTCGAGGTAGTAATGCATTCGATCAGGGGAAAGCTTAAGACTTTGTGGAACAATAAATTCTGGGGCGCGCATTCTGTTTGTCACCAAATGCTTGAGCTCTCCCCACGATGGCGCCTTATTCGTGAGATAGACTAGCGAATTAAAAAGACATAACGTTAGCAAATAAGAGAAAATAGAGAAAATGAAAATAAAACAAGGGGGGGTAGGAAAGTGAGAACAGAAGAATGCGATTTATAGACACCGTGATATTCAAGTGGTACGTACAAGAACTAAGGTCGGACAGTTTGACATGGTATCCAGCTTTCCTAATATCTTCGCCGGAGCTATTATCGTAGACGGACTCCAATGGCTGTGGTAGATAATTATTCTCCGAGTTTGACTCCTTATCTCCAATATCGCGAGTGCCATCAGAGTATGCGTTGCCCCTTTTATAAGTAAACAGCACGTTTTCCGGTCCTAGGTCGCCGTGGACAATGTTATGACGGTGTAGAAAAGCTAATGCCTGTAGCACCTGCTTTAAAATTGACTTGGCAATCTTGAGCGGGTAGCGATGCGTCGTCGGTGCTTCCTGGAAAATGATCTTCTTCGCGTCGGGATCATAAGCGCCTTTATCGATTGCCATCGCCATTGGACGTAAGACAAGGCACTTGTGACTCTTATTGTCCCTAGGGAAATGCTTTTCAAATATATCGTGCACAAACGCCACGTATTTGGCGTGGCCTTTAAACTGTGAGATATGTTTGTACATAGCGTGATGCGTATCAGCTCGTTTCGTTTCGAGTGGTTCGAAAATCTTCAAAGCCCAATAATAATATCCAGGACTGTAAAGGTGATAAAGCAAACGTAATTAGCATTGTGGGAAGTTCTTTGTCTTCATTTCTTCAGACGGGGTAAAACAAATTAGAAGAAGCCGCACTCACTCGGGAGCAGCATTTTTCTTGGTCAACCAAACTGTTGAGTGTCTCCCATATCCGACATTTTTGAGGATCTCATACTCCTCTTGCTGAGAGAAAGTGACGGGATCTTTCAAGTGTACTGGGAGGTGGCTGTCGGGGTGGTGCTTGCTCAGCCCGTTCATGGAGATTTTGGGGCCATCTGTGTCGCTGTGAATGTCAGCTAAGCTGTCTCGAGACATTGTACTTGACGAACTGAGAAATTGAGATGAAACTGAGGTTGATCATAAGAACCGATGAGAACATGAAAATTCCGGGCGTACTAGCTAGTTATATATATGTAAACGCAGAGACTTCATACTCGTTATGTATATCTCTTGTTTCTTTAACGAATGATCTTGATAATAACGTATGTAGACCCATGGTACTGGGTGATACTTGCTTTCTTTGTTGACGATAAAAAGTTGCACTTTTAATAGTAATTGGCCACTAAGAGTCAAAAATAAAACTAGTTTCAAGATTGCATTAAAGAAATCTATGCTCTAAAAATAGGGGCTTTGTTTACATTTTTGTTTTTGATAATTTTATCCAGACCTCGCCTTTTGCTAAATAGATTTTAAGGGGGTAAAAAACATTCTATAAAGAAAGAAATGCGAAAAGCCGCGTATAAAAATAATTACCCCCACACAATCTTTTCTCATCTATCATCCAGGTACACTGTCTTTAACATCCCTGGCTCCACACCCTTTGATAGGATTGCATACTCCCTTGACTCTCTCGAAATAAAAAACAGGGCAAAAATAGTGGTAAAAGAGGGGACTGAAATGGCGTTCTCGCTGTATCTTCTTTCTTAGGGTTCAATAAAGGGGTCAACAGAGTAAGAATATCAAATCAATATTGGTGGCTAGTAATGATGCAGATATGCAAACAATTATCTTGCTCTACAGTACTTACAACAATTACAAAAATGGTCCCACTATCAGCCTAGAAAACTGAGTGGGAAAAAGGAGACGAAGAAGGGCAGAAACTAACGACCAACGTTACGCTCTCGTTTACTTTCGTTATCGTAAGCATTGTCGTCCAGCTTTCTCGTACCAAAACTCACCTTGTAGCCAGACAAGTATACTTATTTATATCAATTTCTTTGATCACACCGTCATTAAAGCTTTAAAGAAGATATTACGTGCTTTCTGGGTAAAGCCATTTGAAGAAAAGTATGTTTTATTTTCGACTCGAGTTATTTTTAACTCATCAAGGAACATGAAAGCTCTCTAAAATCGACACCGAATGTAAACAAAGTTGATATTTTGGGGTGATGACCGCCGTCTTAGCACAGCTTTGCTGGTCCTTTTGTTGTCTGCATCCCTTGACCCCCAACTTTTATTTTCAGACGACAGCGTCTATCATCAAAGAAGAGGCTTTTGGCTTCCAAGAAGCTCAGTTGTAAGGTGCATCCTAATTCCTCCGTACCAAGAATGGTAACACTGCGCCGCGGAGTTACTTGCATGTTGAAGATACAGGACTCTTCTCTCTTCATAGGATACCTAGGAGCTTGCGCAGAAGATAAATAGATCGCCTCTTCTTCTTGTCTTTCCTTCGTTGGATTCGTCTTTATCATTTCAGTTTCATCAAAACACAGCAAACATACTTCGCACATTTATTTGACTCTAGCGGTAGACAAGAAAACACATACGGAGCACAGCGTATACAGCACATAATCAAAGTATCAAAGACGGCGTAAAGAGTCAGTTATATTCAAGGAGAACATCTAACACCTAATAATCATGTTACCATACTGACAGCAGCCATCAGATGTGTCATTGGGTGCGATACATCTGTAACAGGTGTGACGATGAATATTTGTTGCAGCAGACTCCCTGTGACAATGGAAATCACGCCATTTACAGTGCAGGCTCGACTGTGGATATCAGGCGCGGGCTCTGCAACAACTGTGCTTATCCGAGCCCGGCTCCATCAGAGTGAGGGTGCAATGGCATACTGAGAGTACTGCGATACTGTACACTGCAGTGTACTGGTTGCTGGGGTGGGTGATAGAGGTATGGGATGCTGGATGTTGGATGTTGGATGTTGGATGTTGGTCTGCTGTTTCATAGGCGCCTCCTCGAATTCCGATAGATTGGCACATTGCCGTTTGTATGGTCCTCAAAAAAGGGCGGCTCCTCGTCGTAGCCGTTCAATATATGGAAATTCATAATCTCGTGGTTTACTTTTTGGCGTATCCCGTCTGTTGCCGCAGAATAGAAACACGACTCGCTGCCGTCTTTTTTCGTAAAACTGACCCGGTGGACTGGTAGCATATTTTGGTCCTGTTGATCCCCCGTCTTTGCATCGTACGTGTCGTGGAAGAGGTCGAAGACGATGTGGATGAAGCGGGGCCATCTGTTGATTGCCATGATCCGGGGCTGGACCCGCTCGGCGTCATCGTCACTGTCTACATCCACGATGCGACAGTTGATGAGCTCCTTCACTGCAGCGGTAACGACTCCGCTTGTCTCGTTGTTTGAGATTTCATCCCATGCCGTGGAATAGTAGTCGCTTTTCGAAGAGACGTGGAGGAAGACTCGCAAGGGAGAGGGCATCCTTTCGATAGAACAGAGGCCCTTTTGGAATTGGTCTGATTATTGTTAGCCAACTGTCATCTGCATTTGGATTCGTTCTCTAACGACGTCACTATTTTCTTACCTGTCTTTGGTCAATATCGTCTGAGTGAGGTTGACAGAGATAAGTCGTCGCAGAGATGTCTTTCGAAAAAAGTGAGACGGTGCTCAAGCGAGGTGCTGCCTTATGAACAACGACAACGCATCCCTTTCATAACGGCCGTTGGCAATCTGGTCACATGAGATACTTTCGGTAAAACGATACCCCGAAAGTGCAGATTGTACGTTGTACTCCAACGTACATTACGACGAAGCAAATTTCATTGTTTGTGTAACACTTTTTTTTAAATAAATTTCATTGCATCTAAATAAACATCATCATACATGGTTCGTGACAGACCGTGAGGAGAGACGTGACGAAAATGACTAGCAAAAACAGAACTGACTAACAAAACGAACTAACAAAAATAAAATCAAAACATCCAAGCATAAGGCATGAAATCATGAAAACATAACAAAACAAATCTAAACAAAATCGAAACAAAATCGAAATCAAAATCCACTCTTTTCCACCACTAATCCTTCACAGACAGGAACTTTTTGAACATGGCGCGCAGACCACGCTTCTTCTCGTCGCCCGACTTGGCCTTGTCGCGCTTCTCTTGGCGGTCCTTGCGGTGCTTTTCGTCGGCGGCGGCGGTGGCGGCAGACGACGACGGGCCGGCTTCGCTAGACGCCGTCGCCTCGGCTGCAGTGACTGTGGGCGCGACTGGCTGGCCCTTGTTCGATCCGAGCGACTCGCTCGTCTCGCGGCCGATGGGCATCGGAGCTGGTGCTGTCGACCGACTGACGTCCACACTCCTCCGGTGGCGGTAATGTTTTCCGTTGTCCTCCTTCGTCCGGTCGCGCGACGAGGACGACTCCCGCTGGGAATGCTGCTTCTGAAGGCGCATCCGGGATGAGGTCGACGCTGATGTCGGAGTCGCTGTAGTTGTCGTGGTCGCTGTTTCGCCGCGTTGAACGTCTTCGGAGCGTCTGCTGGAGCCAAAGCGAGAGCGGGTTGTACTTGAGCGCTTGGGCACAGGGTCATGTCTGTCAGAGCTGGAAACGTCGCGGCTGCGTTCGGCCTCTCTACTGTCTCTCACTCTCCGGTCGCTGCTGCGGCGGTACTCTTTGGACTGTCTCTCCCGTGAAGTGGCGCCGGCGGGGGGAGCAGAAGGGGCGGAGACGGGAACAGAAGAAAGAGGAGCTGGTGCTGGTGCAGGGGCAGTTTCTGGGCTGATAGTGTTGTCGGTGTTTGTGCTCAGAGGCAGAGGGGCGTTACCGTCGTGCAAGCCAAAGTTGGGCTCCACGGTGCTGGCCGCGTTTTTGACGTCAAAGAACTTGCGGCTCGACGAGGAGGAGAGGGGAGGCTGCGAGGGTGCGGCACCTGTTGAAGGCGGCGCGTCGGCCGTCGTCGGTCGGGAGCTGTGGCTGTGGCGGCGCGAGCTGCGGCGCTCGCGGTCGTCGCGCGGGCGGTCGTCACGGTAGCGATCCCGCTCTCTGTCCGCGTCCTTGCCTCTGCTGCTGCCGCGGGATGTCGCGGCGACTGCTGCAGCAGCAACAGCGCCAGCGGCAACACCTGCAACACCAGCAGCAGCCAGTCTCTCCTTCTCCTTCTCGCGGGCGTGGCGGGCGGCGCGGCGTTCGGCGCGGTAGCGTTCGTCGTCGTCGGTGGGTGCGGCGCGGTCAGTGCGGCTGCGTTCCTTGTCGTGGGAGGATCTGTAGGACTTCCGTGGCGACGATCCGTCCCGGCTGCTACTCTCTCTGTCACGACCACCGCTGCCGCTACCACCGCTCTGCACGGAGAACCCGCTGTCCTGGCGCTTGGGCGTCGTCGGCACAGACCGGTCCGAGTCGCGGTCGCGGTGGTGGCGGTGGCGGGTCGAGCCGTCGCGAGAGTCGCGAGAGTCACGTCCAGCCTCTTTGCTTGCATCGCGGCTGGACCGTGACGAGTGTTCGCGGTGCTCGCGCGGCCGGGACGATCGGTTGGCGTAATCGGTCGACGTCGACTCCTTGAGCTTCTCGTCTGCAAAGAGGTCAGCCACAGAATCGCGCAAGTTTGCGTGTGCTCTCTCCTGTGATCGTGTGTCTCTGTCCTTGTTCTTGTCCTGTGTTTCCAAGTCCGAGTACTGTGGTCCTCCAGATCTCCCATCCTGTGTATCCAATCCTTCCTTTCCTTCCAATCCCTTTCCTTTTTCCTCCTCCAAAACAAGAGGCACAACCTCGTCCCGAACACTCTTCCGTCCTCTCTCTACACTATCGCTCTCTACCTGTACATCCTTCGTCGCACCCAACGTTGGTGACCCTGGCCGGCTCAACACCTCGGCCGTCGCATAAATCACCACCGCCGCCGCCACTGTATCCTCCGTGTCGCGAATGTTTTGGCGCTGCCGCTTCTTGATGCTGCGCACGCGGCCCAGCTCCTTGACCTGTTTGTCCTCGAGGTCGGGGATGACCACGGCCGGCGTGGGTGCTCTCAAAAGCTCAGAGCTGATGCCAGGCCGGACGGCCAGAGACGAAGAGGACGTGCGAGGCGGAAGGAACTCCACCTTTAGCTTGGCCTCAACCTCCCCACCAATGCCCGACGAAATGGACCGGACATCTTCGGCATCCACGCCCTTGACGAGTTCGCCCGACGAGAGCATCTCGGGCGGCACAGGCGACGGTGCCAGGTCGGCCAGCTTCTCGAGCTCTTCGACGTCGCGCTCGTGGCTCTCCTTGTTCTTGTGGGCAAAACCAACAAGACCGGCACCGCTCAAGAGAGCAGCGGCGCCGACAGCAGCGGCAGCAATCTTTTCCTTGAGATGCTCGTCGTCTTCAGCTTCGACTGGGGCCGTCTGGGCAGGCTCTTGGGATGGGGCGTCGACATGCTCAAACGACTCTTCCTGGGCAATTGGTGCAGGAGCAGGGGCCTCGAGAGGCGTCTCCGCAATTGGGCTGAGCTGCTCAGGGAGAATGTCTGTCGTCTCGACAATCTGGCGAGAGGCAATGACATCGCCAACTTCTGACACAGGAGTCAGATCGGAA
This sequence comes from Sporothrix pallida, assembly GCA_021396235.1. Classification (NCBI taxonomy): domain Eukaryota; kingdom Fungi; phylum Ascomycota; class Sordariomycetes; order Ophiostomatales; family Ophiostomataceae; genus Sporothrix; species Sporothrix pallida. Next base: position 37,279 of record WNYG01000094.1, read on the forward strand.
GTCGGGAGAGCAGTGATTGTTACCGAAGCCTCTTGCTTCTTTTCGTTCTTTTCATTGTTGTCGACAGAAGCAGGCGTCTCGTTGTCGACGGCCGGTGTGGGTGGCGTTGAAGGGCCAGCCTCAGCCTCGACCTCAACAGGAGAGTCTTCAGCAGAAGCGGCTTCCTCTTGAGCAGAAGCTTCAACAGGAGCAGCCTCGACTGTCTCAGAAACAACAGTCTCGGGCTCAACCTCCTTGTCGATCTCCTTGTCGGCGTGCACGAAAGTGGCGGCACCACCAGCAACAGAAAGAGCAGAGATGGCGCCAGCTGCAGCGAGGATGCCCTCAGGTGCGGCGGGCTCGTCTTGGGCGGGCTCTGCCGCAGGCTCTTGAGTTGCCTCTTGAGCGGGCTCCTCGACTTCCTTGGCAGACTCAGCGATAGCGGGTGTTGACTCGACAAGAACATAGTCCTCGTCAGCCGGCTCGTCGGCAGCTGGAGCGTTGCTGGTCTCATCGACGGCAGCCTCGGCCACTTCTTCAGTGGGAGCCGGGGCAGTCTCTGGAACAGTCTCTGGGGCAGTCTCTGGAACAGTCTCTGGGACAGCCTCCTCGGGCAGACTCAGGACGCTGTCTTCTGTGGGCAGGGGAACAATGACCTCGGATGACTCGAGAGCAGGTGCCTCCTCAGCCTTGTCGGCAGTGTCGGCTGGAGTATCATGGACTTCAACCGGAGCATCAACCTCGACGGGAGTGTCTGAGGGAGCAGCAGTTTCTTCCACAACGTCTTGAGCAGGAGTCTCAGCTTCAACAGGAGCTGCAGCAGGTGCATCAACAGGAGCCTCGACAACAGCTTCAGCCTCGTTGGTTTCGGCCGGCTCAGTGGCAGTCTCAGCGGAAGTCTCCTCAACAGGAGGCTCGGAAGTTGGCTCAACAGCAGCAGGCTCGACAGCTTCTGTGCTGGGCTCAGGAACAGCTTCTTCAGCAACAGGTGCAGTCTCAGCCTCAGTGGTCTCGACTGTCTCAGTGACTTCCTTGCTGTCAGTTGAGAGCTCGACAGGTTCTTCAGGAGCAGCCTCAACAACAGGCTCGACAAAGGCCGGCTCCTCAATGTCACGGGACTCGGCCTCAGTGGCCGGTGCAGCCTCGAGAACGGGTTCAGTCTCGACCACAGGCTCAGACTCGGGCTCCGCTGCTTGCTCGGCGACCTCAACAGGAGCGTCCATAGGAGCATCAACAGTGGGCTCAGGAGCAGCCTCGGCGGGCTCCACAGCTTCAACGACGGGTTCAGCAGTCTCGACAGTGGGCTCGGTAACAGGCGCCACCTCGGGTTCAGCAACCGCCTCAACAACTGGTTCAGCAACTGGTTCAGTAACCGACTCAACAGTTGGCTCAAGTGTAGCTTCAAAAACGGGCTCGACAGCCTCAGGGACTGGAGCAGCCGTCTCCTCAACTGCGGCCTCGGCCTCATGAACGGCCTCCACTGACGTAGCCTCAACCACTGGCTCGGGATCTGATGGCTCGGCGACGGGTTCAGTCTCTGCCTCAATCACTGCCTCAGTCACTGCTTCGGGGGCAGCCTCGACGGCCTCGACAGTCTCGACGGGCTCGGAAACGGCCTCGGCAACAGGTTCAGAAGCGAGCTCAACAGTCTCGACAACTGGAGCAGCCACTTCTTCAACTGCAGCCTCAACAGGCTCCTCGATGGATTTCTCGACGGCAGGCTCTGGCTCTAAGGTGGGCTCAACCACGGGCTCAGAGATGGGCTCGGCGACAGACTCGACGACAGCCTCAGGAGCGGGCTCAGTGGCGGCTTCAACTGGCTCAGCTTCAGCCTCAGCAGTCGCAACAACAGGTTCGGAAGCAGGCTCGACAGTTTCATCAACTGGAGCGACCACTTCTTCGACTGCAGCTTCGGTCTCTGCCTCAACTGCGGCGACAGGCTCGGCAGCGTCTTCAACAACGGGTTGAGCGACAGACTCAGCGACGGGCTCAGCGCCGCGCTCGACAGGAGCTTCAGCCTCGATGGTAGTCTCCGACTCACGTGCAGCCTCGGAAACTTCAGGCTCAGCAACGACTTCTACAGGTGCAGCATCTTGTATGGGAGCCTCGTCGGAAACATCTGCTGTGGCAATCTCTGCTTCAGGTTCGGCGGCAGGGACGTCCTCAGCAGCAGGTGTCTCAGTCACAGGCTCAACTGACTCAACGGCAGGATCAGCGACGGCCTCGGTGTGTTCAACGACAGGATCGGTCTCGGCGACAGCTGGCTCTTCAGCGACGGGAGTCTCGACCTCAACCGCCTTCTCTTCTTCCTTCTCCTCACTGACTTCCTCACTCTTCTCCTCAACCTTCCCCTCAACCACCGTCTCTTCAACGGCCTCCTCCTCCTCCGGCTCCTCACCCACGAGGGCCCCCTCCTCTACCGACGAAAGACGGTCGTGTACACCCGGCGCATGATCGACGTCGTCGCCTGGCCCGTGTAGGTCGTCGTGTACTTTGTCATCGTCCAGAGGTGAATCACCTGTGTCCACAGCATCTGCAGGTTCGTGTGCAAGATCGTCGGATCGGTCCAAGCTAGTTGAGGGTTCAGTGTCAGCAGTTTGTGTTTTGGCAGTGTCGGCGCTGACAGCAGTCTCCCCTTCTTTCTCATTTGTGTTCTCCTCCCCCCCACCTTCTACTGCCACAATGTTGGCCACGGCGGCGACGGTAATGGCCGCTGTGGCGACGTGCGGGAGGACGCTGCCATCCTTGGGCGCGGATGACAAAAGGTCGGACGACGGAGAGGTTGTCGTGGGCGACGACGGCTCGACGGCGACGGGCTCGACAGACTCGGTGGACTCGACAGGCTCGGTGGACTCGACAGGCTCGGTGGACTCAATTTCTTTGGAGGCGGCAGGAGTCTCTGCAGACTCAATGGTGGGCTCGGGCTCGGCAGTGGATTCAGAAGCGGGTTCAGGGGTGGACTCCTCGACAACAGGCTCAACGGCCTCAGTGACCTCAGCAGTAGGCTCAGAAGCTGGCTCAGAAGCAGGCTCTTCTGTGGGCTCAGGAGATTCCTCGGTGATTTCTTTAGGAGTCTCCTCGGGAGCGGTCTCTTCAGGAGCAGCCTCTTCAGCAGCAGCAGGCTCGCTCTCGACAACCGGCTCGGCGGGAGTAGGCTCAGTCTCGGCAGGGGCTGCCTCAGCGGGAGATTCTTCAGCAGGTGCCTCGGTGGGTGCTTCGACAGGCTCGTCAACAGCTGCTTCAGTGGGTGCCTCAACCACCTCCTCAAACGCCTTCTCAGCGACAGCCTCCTCCACCTCGGCCTCAACAGGTGCCTCAGCTGGAGTCTCTTCAATGGGAGCAGACTCGACAGCAGGAGTGGACTCGACGACCTCAGCCTCGACCGGTGCAGCTTCTTCAGACTGTGGCTCAGCATCAATAGACTCAACAGCAGCAACCGTTGGCTCCTCGGCCTTCTCCTCGGAAGCCAACTCGGGCTCGACCTTGGGTTCAGAATCAGGCTCGGTGGGTTCAGGAGCGGGCTGCTCAGCCTCAGGTGCAGGCTCAGAAACAGGCTCAATTTCAGTCGCCTCTGCCTCAGTCGGCTGTGTCTCTTCTGCGACGGGCTCAGCTGCTTCGGGTGTTTGCTCTTCCGCAACAGGAGCATCGACAGCAGGTGTTTCAGCCTCAGCCTCAACAGGAGGGTCGGCAGGAGCGGCCTCTACCGCGCGAGAAGTCTCGACAGCCTCAGCGACCTCGGCGGGAACATCAGTGGTCGCCGTCTCTTCAGGCTCAGCGGCAGGAGACTCTTCAATAGTGGCCGGAGTCTCCTCCACATCGACAGGAGCAGCAGCCTCGTCTGCGTTGGTTTCTTCGACAGGCGCGGCAGGTTCCTCCACAGCCTCAACAGGAGCAGCCTCGGCAGTTTCCTCGACGGCGTCAACCGGTGCATCGGTGACAACAGCAGCGGGAGCTTCGGCTTCGGCCGAGATCTCGTCGACAGTCTCAGTGGCAGACTCGTCGACGGTGGCAGGAGCAGGGACTTCTTCAGAAGTGATCTCGGCGACTGGCTCCTCAGCCGTCTCAACAACCGGCTCAGAAGCAGGCTCAGGAGCGGACTCGACGGCAGCTTCTTCAAAAGGAGCATCGGCGACAGCCTCAACAACTGGCTCAGCAGCGACTTCAGCAACAGCTTCAGCCTCAGAAGCCACAGGCTCGTCGGCGGGAACCTCGCGGGTCTCCTCGACGGCAGGGGTCTCAGCCTCGGCCTCAGTCACTACAGACTCAGCGGCAGCTTCAACAACAAGCTCAGGTGCAGCCTCTGGCGCAGTATCGGTTGTCCCAGCCTCAACAGCAGCTTCCGGTTCTTCAGCAGCAGGAGCCTCCTCGGCGACGGGAGCTTCCTCGGTGGTGGGCTCCTCTGCCGCTGTGGCAACCTCCTCGGCCGGAGGTGCTTCTGTGGCAGGTGCTTCCTCGGGAGCAGGAGCACTTTCCTTGATCTCAGCAGAAGCGGTCTCGACCTCAACAGGAGCAGTCTCAGCCTCTGCGGCCGGCTCGGCGATAGGCTCAGCAACCGGTTCCTCCGTTGCAGGCTCTTCGGCGGGAACATCAGAAACCTCGCGAGATTCGGCAGGGAGCTCTGGCTCGGCAGGCTCGGCAGACTCAGGAGTGGCAGATTCCTCTGCAGCAGGCTCTTCTGAAACTGCCTCGCCAGGAGCATCCTCAGCAGCTTCGACGGGGGCCTCGGAAACTGGCTCATGAGCAGGCTCAACAACAGGCTCCGCAGCAGCCTCGACGACAGGATCAGAAGCAGACTCAACAGTGGGCTCGGGAGCGGCTTCCTCAGCTGCGTCGGCAGTCTTGTCCTCAGATTCGACAGGAGCTTCAGCTAGAGCGGCGGCCTCTTCGACAACAACCTCAGTAGGAGCATCAACAGAAGCATCAGCAATGGTCTCGACAGTTGTCTCGGCCGGCTCGTCGGAGGTGACATCAGGTGGAGTCTCGACCGGAGCGGGAGTCTCAACAGCAGCGGCCTCTTCAACGACAGCCTTCTCAGTGGCAGCCTCCTCAGCCGGAGCCTCAACAGTCTCTTCGGCGACAGCCTCAGGAACAGCCTCAGAAGCTTCAGCGGCGACCTCAGATGCCTCGGCAGGAGTGGTGTCGGCTTCGACAGCGTCGGCCTTGTCCTCAGACTCAGCAACGGCAGGCTCAGTCGTGGCCACGACCTCGGGCTCAGTTTCGGCGACAGCTGCCTCCTCAGTGACGGGTTCGGCAGCCTTGACAGCCTCGGTCACCGGCTCAGATTCTTGAGCGGCCGGGACTTCGACTTGCTTCTCTTCGACTAGCTCAGGCTCAGCAGCTTTAGGGGGCTCAGGTGTCGCAACCTCCTCCTCGGATTGTTGTGCAGGTTCAGGTGCCTCGTCAGCTGGCTTGTCCTCCTCGGCGGCAGCCTCAACAGCGGGCTCAGAAGCGAGAGTGGTGTCTTCGACGGCGGTTGTTTCAACCTCAGGTGCAGCAGCCTCAACCTCAGCAGGTGCCTCAGTCTCCGTGACCTCAGTCGTGGTTGGCTCAGGAGCATCGGGCTCGTCAGCAGCAGTCTCGGAGTCGGCCTCGGTCACGGTCTCAGCGACGGGCTCAGCGGCGGGCTCAGCGGCCGACTCGGCGACGGGCTCCTCGACCGTGGCTTCGGCGGGAGAAGGGTCAACAACAGCATCAACAGCAGCCTCCTCAAGAGGAGCAGGCTCTGGAGCAGCTTCTTCAGTCACGGGCTCAGCCGGCTCAGCAGAAGTGTCTTCGGTGGCGGGCTCCTCGACAGCAGGCTCCGCGACAGTTGTGGTGGCGTCGTGAGATGGAGCAGCGTCTTCTTGGGCGGGAGCTGGCTCGGCTTCGGCAGTGACCTCAGTCTCGGTCTCAGCCGGTACCTCTTCCTTGGGAGTGTCATCGGAAGTCTCGTGAGCTACTGCAATGGAAGCAGCAGCCAGAGCAGCAATGCCGCCAGCCGCAGCCAGCTCAGAAGTTGGCAGAGATGACTCGTCCTCGGCCACCTCCTTGCTCTCTTCAGGTGCCTCTGCCTCAGCCTCGACCACTGGTTCTGTCTCCTGCACGACCTGCGGCTCTGCCTCTTCAGGCGCAGGCGTGCTGTCGGTCACTGGCTCTGCACTGCCAGTGTCGACCTCCTCATCTTCCTTCTGCTCCTCAACATCCCCAACGTCTTCCTTGGCCACCTCTTGAGTGGCCTCCTCTTGGGCTTCGTTTTCGTTCTTGTCCTCAATCTTGTCCTCGTCGGTCGTCGTCGCTTTTGTCGCCTCCTCAACGTCCTTCTCTTCCGTCACGTCTTCCTTCTCTTCAGCCGTCTCTTGATCAACCTCCACCTCTTTCGCCTTCTCTTCATTCTGTTTCTCCTCCTCTTTCGGGGTATCATTTTCAGGGGTATCAGGGGTATCATCAGGGTCAAACTCACCTCGCGAACTGCGGCGTCTTCTTCTCTTCTCGACATCACCAGACTTGTCCTTGTCGGCATCGGCTGGGATCGGCGCGGGGACAACAACGGGCATCGGTGCCACGCTATCCTTGGCCTCTTCAGCTTCAGCGGCCTTCTGAGCGGCGGCGGGCTCCTCGGTGGAAATCTCGCGAGACGTCTGGGCGGGCTCTTCGGGAGCGGCCTCAACGGCAGGCTCAGCGGCGGGCTCGGGAGCACTCTCGGCCGCAGGCTCAGGGGCAGCCTCTTCCTTGGCCTCGGGGGCGGCTTCAGGCGTGGCCTCAACGGCCGACTCAGCTTCAACAGCGGGCTCGGGTGCAGCCTCCTCTGCGACTTCTTCAGTGGCCTCGGCAGGAGCGGCGGCAGCTTCCTCAGTGGGCTCAGCAGCGGGCTCGGCGGCAGGTTCTGCAGGAGCCTCGGCGGCGGCCTCAACCGGTGCCTCAACGGGAGACTCTTCGGGGCTTTCTTCGGCAACAACCTTAGCAACCTCAACCTCAGCCTCAGGTGCGGCCTCGGGAGCTGCCTCGGGTGCGGCAGCCTCTTCGGCCTTCTCCTCAACGGCAGGGGCGTCCTCAACAGGAGCAGGAGCTTCAGCCTCGGCAGGTTCAGCCTCAGCGGCCGCCTCAGGTTCGGCGGCAGCGAAGGCCTCCTCAGGAGCATCAGCAGGAGCAGCCTCCTCGGCCGGGGATTCCTCAGCCACGACTTCCTTGGTCTCCTCAGCCGCTTCAGGTTCAGCAGCGGGCTCGGCGACGGTGGCGGTTTCCTCGACAGCGGGCTCCTCAGCGGCAGTAGGCTCTTCTGCTGCAGGCTCAGGAGCAGATTCCTCGGCAGCAGGCTCAGCGGCCGCCTCAGGTTCCTTCTCCTCGGCGGGAGCGGCCTCAGGCTCAGCTGCGGGCTCCTCGGCAGGTGCTTCTGCGGGTTCCTCGATAGCCTCAGCGGCAGGAGCAGCTTCCGGTTCAACTGCGGCTTCGGTCTCAGCCTCAGCCTCCGGTGCAGGAGCAGCCTCCTCCTTGACCTCCTCAGCCGGCGTCTCCTCGACAATGTCCTTGGGAGACTCCGCGGGCTCAGCAGCTTCAGGGGCGGGCTCAGCTTCGACAGCAACGGCTTCAGGCTCAGCGGGAGCTGACTCGGGCTCGACTGCCGGCTCGGCAGCAGGCTCAGCAGGCTCAGGTGTAGACTCGGCCTCCTTCTCGGCAGCGGGTTCTTCCTTCTCCTCAGCAGCCGGAACAGCTTCAGCGGCAGGTTCTTCAGCAGCAGGCTCAGGGGCAGCGGCGTCCTCAACGATTTCCTTGGCTTCGGGCTCAGCCTCGACCTTAGTCTCGGCGGTAGGAGTAGGAGCAGCTTCCTCCTCGGTAGGAGTAGACTCGGCGGTAGCGGGCTCAGGGGCGGCCTCTTTAGGGGCGGACTCTTCAACAGTGGCAGGCTCGTCCTTGGGGGCTTCTTCCTCCACCTTCTCCTTGGCAGGTTCGGCAGCAGGAGTCTCCTCAACAGCAGGGGCCTCTTCGGTGGCAGGAGTTTCCTCAGCGGCAGGAGTTTCCTCGGCGGCGGGAGCAGCTTCAGTCTCCGGCTCGGGCTCAGCCGCGGCTTCGACCTCAGCAGCAGTGGCAGGCTCTTCCTTTGCTTCCTCAGCCGGGGCTTCAGGGGTAGCATCGGGAGCGGCAACGTCCTCCTCCTTGACCTCCTCGGCGGCGGCCTCGGGCTCCGCGGCAGGAGCAGCCTCCTCAACGACCTCAGCGGAAGCTGGCTCTTCAACCTTGGCGACTTCCTCTGCAGGCTCGGCCTCGACAACTTCCTTTGCGGTCTCGGGCACAGCCTCGGTTGCGGGCTCTGCTTCAGCGGCAGGCTCGGCGGGGGCAGGAGCCTCAGGCTCAGAAGCCTCGACCTCCTTGGCCTCTTCAGCAGGTGCAGCAGGCTCCTCAGCTTCAGGAGTTGCCTCCGCGGGCTTCTCGTCCTCCTTGTCGTCAGACGCGGCAATAGCGACAGTAGCAGCGGCAGCCACGGCGGCAACAGCGGCGGGGGCGGCGGCAGCATCTTCCTTGTCGTCAGAAGCGGGCTCCTCAGGCTTTTCTTCGGCCTCGGCAGCAGGCTCAGGTGCGGCTTCGGCCTCGACGGCGGGCTCGGGTGCCTTCTCCTCAGCCTCGGCAGGAGCCTCAGCAGGAGCCTCAGCAGGAGCCTCCTCAACCTTCTCGGGCTCGGGCTCGGCGGTAGGAGCATCCTCAGCTGGAGCGGCAGTCTCTTCAGGAACTGGGGTCTCTTCAGTGGCGGCGGGCTCAGCCTCCTTAGGAGTCTCCTCGGTGGACATAGGAGCAGACTCGACGGGAGCGGCCACCTCTTCCTTGGCGGGCTCCTCGGCGGCTGGCTCGTCAGCAGGAGCAGCAACAGCTTCGGGCTCGGCAGCTGCAGGAGCCTCCTCGGCAGGGGCAGCAGTCTCAGCCTCGACTTCAGGAGCAGGTGTGGCCGCTTCAGGCTCAGCCGGCTCGGCAATCTTCTCCTCAGGCTCAGTCTTGACCTCGTCCTCAGGCTTGGACTCAGCCTCGGGCTCAGCAGCGGCGGGCTCAGCAGCCTCCTCGACAGGTGCCTCGACAGGCTCGGCTTCGGGTGCAGTAGTAGGCTCTGCGGCAGCTTCCTCTACAGGAGCATCCGCAGCGGGCTCGGGAGCAGCCTCAGGAGCAGACTCGGCAGCGGGCTCAGGTTTGTCCTCCTCTGCGGCTGGCTCATCCTTGACTTCCTTGTCCTCGACCGCCGGAGCCGGAGTCTCTTCAGCGGCAGTCTCGGCAGCGGGCTCCTCGGCAACTGGTGCCTCAGTGGTCGGCTCCTCAGCGGCAGGAGCTTCTTCGGTGGCAGCAGCCTCCTCGACAGGAGCTTCAGGCTCAACAGCGGGAGTGGCCTCTTCGGCCTTCTCGGCGGGCTCGGCGGGCTCGGCAGGAGTCTCCTCGGCGGCAGCCTCAACGGGCTCCGCGGCAGCTTCAACGGCAGGCTCCGTGGAAGCCTCCTCTGCTGCAGGCTCAGCAGCGGCCTCGGGGGTCGGCTCAGGAGCATCTTCGGTCTTCTCCTCAGCCTTCTCTTCAGCCTCAGCCGCGGGCTCGGCGGCAGGTGTCTCGAGCTCCTCAGTCTTGGGCTCCTCAGCAGGTTCAGCTTCGGCAGCAGGTGCTTCAGCCTCCTCCTTCTTGGTGACCTCCTTGTCGGCGGCCTCGGCGGGAGCAGCCTCTTCAGCAGGCGCGGCCTCCTCTGCGGGAGCGGGAGTGGCATCAGCTTCGGGGGCAGGGGCAGCTTCCGCCTCAGGCTCGGCAGTAGCCTCGGCAGCAGCCTCGGCAGAAGCTTCGGCGGCAGCTTCGGCGGCGGGCTCAGATGCAGGCTCCTCGGCCCCGACCTCGGGCTCCTCCTTGGCAGCCTCAGCAGGGGCCTCAGTAGTCTCCTCGACGGCAGCTGCAGCAGGCTCCTCTGCAGGAGTCTCGGCGGCCTTCTCCGCGGGTTCCTCAGCAGTTTCAGCCGGAGTCTCGACAGGAGCCTCGACGGTCTCAGCGGCAGAGATCTCTTCAGCGGGAGCAGCCTCCTCAGCAGGTGCAGCCTCTTCTACGGGAGCAGGAGCCTCAGCCTCAGCAGGCGCGGCCTCCTTCTCCTCTACTGCTTCAGCAGCAGGTGCCTCAGCAGCTTCGGCAGGAGCTTCTGTGGCAGGCTCCTCAGTCTTCTCAGGCTCAGCAGCGGTCTCAGCTGCAGGTTCAGGAGCAGCCTCAACAGCTACCTCAGCCGGTGCCTCAGCCGGTGCTTCGGGCTCGACGGCAGGTGTCTCAGCGGGAGTCTCAGCAACAGCTTCAGCGGCAGGCTCAGGAGTGGGTTCAGCAGCAGCTACGACCGGTGCCTCAGCGGCAGCCTCAGCAGGAGCTTCTGCGGGAGCTTCCTTGGTCTTGTCAGCCTCCTCAGCTTCCGGCTCGGCATCGGCAAAGTGGACGCGCTTTTGCGAAGGCGTGGGCGACGGCGGTGCGGGCGCGTCTTCTGCGGCGGGAGTGGCTTCGGTGGCCTCAGGAGTGGGCTCGGCAGCGGCTTCAACAGGTGCTTCAGCGGCAGCCTCGGTGGGAGCTTCAGGAGCAGGAGCCTCCTCAGCAGCCGGTGCCTCGGGTGCAGGCGTCTCTTCCGGCTTGGACTCTTCTGCGGCGGCAGCAGGTGCTTCCGCGGCAGGCTCAGCAGCGGGCTCAGCTGCAGCTTCAGGTGCGGCCTCAGGTGCGGCCTCGACTGCTGCCACGGGTGCAGGCTCGGCAGCCTTCTCCTCAGCGGCCTCGCGAGGCTCAGCCTTGGCGTCTTTGCCCTTGTTCTTCTTGTTCTTTTTCTTGTCCTTTTTGCTGTTCTTGCCGTTGGCCTTCTTGTCGGCCGGCTTGTCAGCCTCGGCAGACGAGGTTACACCACTCGTAGTGCCGCTGCCAGAGCCAGACTTGTCGACCGACTTGTCCTCGGCCTTCTCCGCTGGCTTATCTGCAACAGCAGCCGCAGCAGCTGCAGCCTCACCGCGCTTGGCGGCCTTTTGGGCAGCCTTCTTGTTCTTCTTCTTGTTGCTCTTGGGCGCCCAAAAGTCGTCTGCCGCCTCGGCCTCAGCCGGGGGAGAGGCAACACCCTCGGTGGCGTCCTCCTCGGACCCAGCAGCTGGTGACTTGTCATCTGCGTCTGAGTTGTTAGTATACTCGTAGTCTGAATCGTAGTCGTAAACGTGGAGGACTCACCACTGTCGTCCTTGGCTTTGGCTTTCTTGTTCTTCCGCTTCTCCTTTTTCCGCTTCTGCTCGGGTGTCGGAATGGTTGTGGGAGCCGTGCGGGCCGGTGTGTGGTCGTACTCGCCTTCGCCCTCCTCGCCGTCGAACTCGTATTCCTCCTCTGCTTCTGCCTCCGAGTCGGTGACTTCGAGGTACTGGACGTTGGAACAATCGGCGATGGCGGGCTGGTCGTAGCTGGCGACCTGGATGTTGTCCGGGTTGAAGATGCGGGCTTCGCTGACGGCGACGCCCGTCTCGCCCAGCTGGCGCTGCATGTCCTCCATGGGAGCTGGGGAAATGTGACTGGAAATGAACACCGTCCTCTTTTTTTGAAGATTTTCTTGATTTTCTTTCTTTTTTTTTCTGAGTTTTCTCAGCGGCTCAGACTGGACACGCTTTTGGTTTTATTGGGGAAGAAGTCCTTCTCTGAGGAAAAGAGGTGGGACGGGATTGGGAGAGGATGAGAAGAATCGGGTTGACTCGTCTGCGATCCTGTCTGGCGAGCAAGGTAATGTCCAAGTGGGCCTTTCAGCGCCTTCTTGTCAAAGGACCTGGCTGCAACGAGAGCAAGGGAAACGACGACAATGTCAAGAGGGTAGATGCAGTGTGCAGTGTAATGTTGACACGGGAAAAGGGGAGTGAAATTAACAAAAAACTTTTGGGAAGGAAGCTTGGGAAAGGCTTGAAAGTGGATGGGGAAAGTGGCCAGGGGGATCAGATGCAAGGCAAGATTTCACGATCTCTCGTGAAATGGTTGGCGGTGCAAAGATGGAGAACTGGCGATGTTCAAATTGTTTGGGTATGCGAAGCGGAAAGATCGAGCGGTGTCTGTCTTCCGAGAGGTCAAGATGATCGAGAGTGGGATGGATGGACGGATGGGTCTTTCAGTCTGTCTGTCGTTTCTTCGTGTTGACTCGTGTGTTCGTTCTGTCGTGCTGTAGTGGGCTCGTGATGCGTGATGCGTGATTGCGTTGGAGGAATATTGAGAATGCAAGATGCAGACGTAAAAAAACAAAAGGCTGAGAAAAGGAAATGATAAAATGCAGGAAAGCAAAATAACAATTAACCAAGACGCAGCACGAACACAAGAAAGCAAATAGAAAGGCAGGAATAAACAGAAAGATGGGGAAACAGAAAATGATTCCGTAAAATGGTTGAATAAGGAAATGTCCTTGCAAGAGAAGGAAAAGAGAGGAAGGAAAAGAGAGAGGAAAGAGAGGAAGCAAGAGGGGAGGAGTCGAAAGTCGAGAGAAAGAGACTGACGAGAAAAAAAAAAAAAAAGAAACAAAAGACATGCAGGGTAAAAATGGAGACACAATGGGGTCGTCGTTGCTGCAGTTCCAATGGAGACCCGATATCGTTGGAGCTCTCAGACCACCCCTGTCAACAACGCACAGTCTTCCGAGCTTGTTAGTGTTTACTAAAGAAGAGATCTGCCTCGTCTTTCTTCGTCTCTCTCCCAAAGCAGTGTACACCCTTGTCAGTCCTCGTGCTATTCAGAAATGCTCGTGGCCGACTTCGTCCAGTCGGTATCTGTCTCTGAAAAGTGCAGGTTCAATGCAGTCACAAAAAAGTGTGTGTGTTCGTTGTTACGCTCCAACGGGTCCTTGCATGCAGGATGCTTTGGCTCTATGCTCTTACAAGAAAGCTGATGTTCCAATCAGGCACCGAGCGGAGAAGAAAAACTCAAAAAACGTGAGGAGAAGGCGACGAAGAGAGAAAAAGACAGAAAAAAGCTCAAAGCTCTTGTGATCTCGGCATGGGGGTGGACAGCAAATCGTGCACGCGGTCGATTGGTCCGTGTCCACGTCGACATACTTTTCGATAATGCTTCGTTGGCTGGGCACGACAGGCGACAGAATTGGGTTTGGGGTAATTAGGAATTATGAGTTGGGAATTGGGTACGATTGCAAGGCGAGATCAACAGGCAGGCCTCAACTTTGGCCTCGACCTCGACCCAAACGAGGCCAGCCACAGACCACTCGAAATTGGTTGGCATCCAATGGACGAGGCAAGATGTGAGGGGAAGTCAAATCACAAACATGACAGGGAAAGAGTAGCAAGCGCCGATGGATAGCCAGCCAGACAGAAACAGAGTGTGTGAGAGAATCAAAATGGCTGCCCAATGCTGCATTCAATGCAGATGGCCCAAAACGGGGCGAGCCGCCGGGATAAATGTCAGTCTCAGAGTATCTTTGTGTCTTCGTGCCTGTGTACTGTGTATTCTGTGCTCGTGCTCCGTAATAAACGTTGAGCGACAAAACCGTCGAGAAACTGTCGGCCGTGGAGCGTGGACCGCCATTGTCCACCGTCTTTTTGTGTAAGTGGACAAGACATGCAGGGTTGGACAGGGGTGTGGAGACAGTGGACAAAGTGTGGGGATCGACCCTCGCCGTACATCGTCGCTCTGTAGGGACTCGGGAGAAAATGGCAGGTAAAAGGGCTTTGGAGAACAGAAAACTTCACCGGGCTGGACATGTCTGGTCGTCCAGTTGCCGATGCTTTGCCGTCAGAGGATGTCAAAATAACATCAGTGAACATCAGCGGGAAAAACGAAAACGGCAACACACCGTGTATCGTAGATCCTTTTTTTGTTAGGCTAGATTAAGCCATGATCCTTGACGATATGTCGCCCTCGCCGCCGGCGTGTTTATGTTTTGGGATTGTTTTGTTTGTTCGGCATAAACCTGCAATTCAAGGTTTTCGCCTCAAAGAATCCTGACAATAATAGGAATTGTAGAAGTCATAGTAAGAATCGAATAAATACCAGGGACCAGCCCAGCCTGACCTTGTCACCAGTCATCCAGACCCTGGTCCCATATGGCTCGGCTGGACTAGTGCTTGCAGCGTACCGGCAGACAGGAGAAGGGCAAGACGGGACGGGCGGCCTATCATGACAGTTGTTGTGCTCAATGAGACGCTTCTTGAAAACGTCGGCTCAAACGGGGAACCGGAGAACGGCGGTGACAGGTGGCCGGGGTTATGGGATCTTGGAAAGAGGCAATTGAGGAAAGGCGTGAGGGGAATCGTGAGGAGTATTTCAGTAGTCGTGAAGAAAAGTGTAGTGTGGCTTGTTGATCATTGTCGTGATTTTGGCCAGTGATTCTGACAGGATTGAACGAATTGGGCTTGTTCATCCAAGCCGATATCCACAATGCTATATCAATGGTTGGGCGAAAGAGACGACACAAAAAAACGGTGACAGATGACTGGGGGTTCGTGGCCGTTGTGGAGCCGTCGTTGATTTGTTGTTTTTGATGTGGCGGTGGGATGAAAGTGAAAGGGCCGGGAAGGGAAAAAGAAAGTGGGGACTGTTTGATGCGAGGTTGTCAAGGTTGTGGGGAAGAAAAACGAAAAGGCCCAGAAGAAAAGAGTCGAAAACGAGGCAAACGGCAAAAAGAGGCGACAAAGGGAAAAGGATGAGAAAGCAATCGACGATGTCGAGGGAATTGGGGGAAGATCCAGCGAATAGGGGTAAAGACGAGCCGTTGGGCAAAACAGAAGGAGCGATCGGATGCACCTTCTTGGACGACAAAAAGCGACAAAACTTTGAGGAAAGAACGAGGGGACAGAAATCCCACGCGTGCCGGGAGTGTGCATGCCGTGTAAGGTAGAAAGTGGGATGCTCTTTCCCTTTCTCTGTGTGAATTGGCGATGTAGCGTGCAGAGTGCATCCAAAATGCGTGGAGCCTGTTGTGTGGTGCTGTGCTACGTGGCGTGCTTCCTGGCCTGTCCGCCAGGCCGCCTCATATTTTTCCCAATATTTGAGATTGATGAGGGAAAGAGCTACCCAAAACAATCCGAATAGAGTAACAGCCTACAATCTTTTTAAAACGCAGCCCAACGGGCGTCTACATACATTGTACATACATTGTACATACATTGTACATACAATTGTATTCCCGTATCTACGACACGATGGACAACACAGCAGCGCGGGATGGAGATGCGATGCAGAGTCGCAAGCAGATTTCGCAATCTTGCGTCGCCTGTTTTTTATCGTGACTTTCCTGTGTGCTAGCTGCGTTGTTTATTCCACGTCGGCCCACGGCAGCTGTCACGCAACAAAACGGCAGAGGCGGGAGAGAAGGCAGATCTACAAGATACAAAGAGAGGCAAAGGGACAGAGATGTAGAGAAGCAAAGAGGAATGTCGGCCCTCGGAGCTTGTTTGCCCAGGCTGACGACAGCAGTAACTCAGATGCACTGGACGGGCCAGAACACGCCGTGGTGTCGTCGCACTGCAGTTCAGCGGCGGTACCGGACGAGAAGAGAAAACAAGAGAAGGCAGCGAAGGAGAGTGAAATCAAAGACGATAAAGTCAAGACACTGAACTCAAATCGTCTGCCGGTCGGCGTCAGCTGGTTCACGAGAGAGCCGTCCACAGCCACGCCAGAGGAAAGGCTGAGATGTTGCCGACATTGGCCATCTTTTACACTTTTACCGCCACAGTTTCGTCTGTCACTTTTCTTTTTCTTTGACTTTTCTCTCTTGCCGCCGATGGAGACGCATAAACCCAAACAGGAGCAAAAAGTGCCAAAAGGAGAAGCTCGCAGATGAGACCATCCACTCAGGCAATCCACAAGTGACCCTTGTCTTGGCGTATGTTTTCTTCGTGAGATGATCTTTTTGAGAAAGAAAGACAGATTTGAAGAGGGAAAAACGAAGCTCTGAAATTTTGTTGAGGAGTCCGTGCAGGCATTGACCAGCCTCGTCGACTTTTCAGTGTTTTCTTAATGGCAATTACCAGCCACATCAGACAAACATCTAGAAAGTTAAAGTAAATGCAAAACTCTGACAATTTTGAAGAAAATCTTCATAAAAATGCTCGTGCCAAAAAGAACGCCTCGAGACGTCGTGAAAAGCATGCATCCCGAGGAGAATGAGAGAAGCGGTGTGGCGCCGGACGACGCCAAATTGGCCAGCGAACAGAGAAAAAAGATGGGGATCTGTTTATGTTTGGTGGAGCACACGACAATTTGGACAATCTAGAGTGGGCTTTCCGTGCACGGTCGAAAAGATGCAGAGAGGTGAAAACTTATGAGAAGAGAATGAGCAAAATGAGAGAACGAAAGCAAAACGGTGACAAAATGAGAAAGCCGTTCGTCTGAAAAGAGAAAGTGAATGTCAATGAAAGTGAAAGATCGTGCACTTTGGCTACAAACATCACCAGCCACATGCTAACAAAATCGCGGTGAAGACGACGAAAAAGGCCAAGGCGCGAACAACGAACTGCACCCCAGCCATCTCAGCCATTTCTCTCAAAAGCTCCATCCTTTCAAGTCTGAAGCTCCATATTGCGGAGTTTCTTTTTGCAGACCGCCACAAGTTCATGTACGACAAGTGGAGACCGAAGACAAAAGGAAGAGCTTGTCTCCGGTCTCAAAGGAAGCTTGTGGGTGGCAGCTTGGATTACATCATTTGTTCACTTTGCTCTGTCGGTGAATTGAGCTCTCGAGCTTGAGCATGAGCAGTAGCTTACATTTTTTTGCCTTTTTTGTCATATTTGCATTATATTTGAGTCTTTCTATTCAGCTGTAAAGAGAATTACTGTACGTGAAAAAGGGGTAGAAGAGTGACAGAACAGAAGGGGGTTGCGACAGAAAAGGAGGAAGAAGAAGGGGGTGAAAAGAGGTGAAAACAGTTGCTCGCAAGAAAAAGCAAGATGCAAAAGAGTAGCAGGGAAACGGAAAAGAAAACGTCAACAAAGTACACCAAGACGGAACATCGAGACAATGAGGAAGAGCAGAAATCAGCCCAACAACGATGAACCAAACAAGAAAGAATACGCCAACGCCCAAACCTTCTTCTTCAGCAGGAATAGAAGAAGAGGCAATGTGGAAGAGGATGAAAGAAAGGAAGCAAGAAGCGAGAAAGGGCGTATGCGACCATCGAGCACAGAACGGAAGGCAAAAGGACAGCCAGGAAACGATGTGAGAACGTTGAAAGTTGGAGGGTGCAGAAATGGAGAGCCGAGATGAATAGCGGTTGGTAATTGGGGCGACACAACGATAAAGATGGCATGGAAGAGACAATGTTGGTCTCCAAGACGGTCGTGATTCGTCGTGGAAGTCGGTCGTAGTAGGAGATGGCGGAAGCCCAAAAGTGGGAGAGATGGCAGCATCAGAAGCGCAGTATCGAGCAGCTGGCCACTTCCATGTTTATCGGAAAGATCTCCGCACCGAAGCATCGTAGATACTGTCCATGGCTAGCAAGGGCAAGCAGAAAAGGAAGCGCCTGCAGTAGCCGGAACTGATGCTGACACCGATACCGTTGCGGATATTGGATATTGGATATTGGTCGAGCAGCCACGGAGCAAGGACAGCTGCAGGACCATGCAGAGTGAGCGTAACAGTCCCCTTCTATCGTGCATTCTCTCGAGCTACACCCCACCAGCACAGCTATAGACGCATGTCGGTAATGCAGCTGTCCATGGTGTTGTAGAATGTGATTTGGCGTTCTTGGGGGAAGATCCTGCAGAGGTCCTCTTCCAGCTTCTGTATGGTCTGCGTGGCTGCTCCATCTCTTTTCCCGTGTATTTGTGATTGCTTCTCCGTTGTGTTTGCTTGTATCGTTCTCGGCTGTCTTCTCGTCATATTGTTATCGGTATCCATCGCAGTCTCTTCCGTTTGTTGTCGCCACCGAATATCGTCGTCGTCGTCTTTCGTCATCTCGTCGTCGTTAAATGCTCGCTTTCTGCCGTTCGCCGCTCGTCGTCGTCCATCGTCCCATCTCGTGTCGGTCATGATAAAGGCTCTCACATGGCCATCTCGGCCTGCAGCTTGCGCAGCTCCTCCTCCTCGTCGTCCTCTGCAACTGGTGATGCTTTGACTGGGCTGTTAGGGTGGGTACCAATAAGATTGTTTGGGCTGGGGAACTCACTGTCCGTCTTGACGGGCGCTGGCAGGCGGTCGACGGGCACGCTCGTGTCGAGCATCTTCTCGTCGAGCTGCTCCTGCTGCAGCTTGTCGAGCTCCTCCTCGAGGTCGGCGTCGTCGACTGCCTCGCCGATCGTGTTGCTCGTAATCGCATTGACAATCTCTTCGCTGAGCTGGTTCTGCTCCTGGATGCGCTCCATGGTCTCGTCGACCTTTTCGGGGGTCAGGCCACCGTGGATCTGCTTCATGGCGGTGGCGGCGCGCTCCATGGCGGCCAGGGTCTCGCGGTTGATGTTGGCGGACTCGATGGCGTTGACCTGCTGTTCGAGGGTGCCGATCTGGGCCTGTGTCTGCTCGAGGCTGTGCTCGTGCGCCTTTTTGCGCCGGAGCGCGGCCTTGGCGGCTGTGGGAGGGTGTTAGCATTCAGATAAAATGTCGGGAGAGGGCTGTCTGCCTGCTACGCATGGCGGGACTCACCCGCTTTGTTGGACGTGACGTTCTTCCGTGCCAGGGCATCCTGCTGGTCGATTTGTGACTGGAGATGGCTCTCGCGCTTCTGCAGCATCTCGAGCTGGGACCGCAGCCCCAGGATGGCATTCTTGGGGTTGTCCTTCTTTTTCTGTGCGGCGCCGCCGCCGAACCAGCCCCAGACGTTGGACATGGTGATGTGGATGTGTGTGAAAGAGATGGAGAGAAAGGGGGAAGAGGAGGGAGGGTATCGATGCTGCGCGACAATATCACGCAGCGGGGTCGTTTGTCTCCAGGTATCGGCGAGATAAGAAAAAGAGAGTCGGAGACCGGATCACGAAGGAGTCGAGAATCAATAGGATCTCGTGTCGTCAGTCGTCGAGTTTAGGAGAGGAAGGAAAGGTCGGCGATGCTGCGTCACTGGGAGTTGGTTTTCCCGTTCCGAAATCAATCCGATGATGAAATCAAGAGGATGACGAGAGATTGAGGAAATGGAGAGAGCGGGGGCAGGTTTGGTGACAGATCAAAGGTCACTCGGAAAGGGCGAAACTCGGCTGTCGGGTATCGCAGGTCGTCGTTGTCGTCGCGTGTAGGTTAAAGAGGAGATGGAGGTTCGCAAAAGGCTGGAAATCGAGTCGTGACGTTGAGGATGTGTGGTTGGAAAGAAAGAAAAAGAATGGGTTAAGCCTTGGGCCCGGAAATGGAGGAGGAAAGTCACCACAAACTAAAGACACAGAAAGAGGGAGGGGGACCAGCCCGCCAATGACAATGACGATGCAAGGCCGCCAACGACGTAGCCACTGGGCTGTCCACCAATAGCGTTGAGGCTACAGCGACCGAAGCCCAGGGAACGTCGAAACAAGCCTGTGGCCTGGCCCAAGCCAGGCTGCCATATTTTGCTGGAGCCCACTGCGCTATCGCTATCCGCCACCTGACACAGCCTACAGCCTGTTGCCATGTGCCATGTGCCGCGCAAAAATGAGAGGGACAACCCCGCCATTTAAGATTGGAGCGTGCACGTGACGCCATTTTGCTGTGTTATCAGTAACAATCGGCGACAATAATGCGGAATCTCACAATACATGGAAGGCTAGCGCACAAGACGCACTAAGACGACCATAACAATCAACAAAGATGGTCACGAGAACAAACACCGACAATATTGCAGCCAGAATAAGGAAACAATTGTGATTGTAAATTTTAGATTTTATTTATTTTGCTTTATATTGTGTTTTTTGTTTTGTTTTTGTGACTGTTTATTTCTGTAGATTTTTCTGAATATCTTTGTATTTTTGAAATATTCTCGGTTTGAAAATGAAATCTAAAATGATCACCAAATTTTCAGTGTTTGCCTAAAAACATGACGTCCTCATCTTTACACCAACACATCCTGTAATTTCCGTCTCGGCCGACACGACAATCCACACCTCCCTGGCCATGCCTTCCGTCCCGGCATCCGAGATCTGTTTCCTGTCGGGCCTGCCGGCCAAGCCCACTGGCCAGAAAGTGCGGTTCTTAGGATGGTGAGTTCTCATGCACGTTGTCGTCAACTACCATCACCAGAACTAACAGAACAGTGTCAACGACTATGATACGGCCGCCGGCGTGCTCACACTACAGCACCAGTACCACCCGCCGTCCACAGAGGCCGCATCCTCTGCCAACACCGTCCGCGCCCGCGTTAATGTCGACCTGGTGCTGGAGCGGCTGACGGCGGAGCAGATGACTGTCGGCGCATGGGTGAACGTGATGGGCTACGTGACGGGTGTGCACACAAAAGCAAGAGGCTCGAGAAGTAGTACGTCGGTCGACGTTCAGGCTCTGCTGCTGTGGTCAACGGGTCCGCTGGACGTGCAAGCATACGAGCGGCAGTTGGACGGGATGCTGAATATTGGGTCTGGCACGGCGGTTGGCACATGAAAGGCGACGAGAGTGTTCTTCGAAGCAAGACAAGAAGCAAACAGCAGCATCAGGCACTTGATAACGTCACAGAGCCATTTCAGAGCCGCGTAACGCGCGCACTACGCGTATTATCCCATCACGGTATCACGGCTGGAAACTCATGTCGAAAGAACCCGTCACGCTCTAGACACTGTACTTGGGACCATGGACATACGAACCTCAAGACCAACAGATGACATTGAGGCTCTTCTTCTACGCATCTATTCGGCAAGGCAACGGCACAGCAAGGCTGACGGCGTACAGTTGGCGGCATATCACTCACAGTATGCATTCAGTACGGAGAGTGGGGGAATATGAACGAAAGATTGCCCAAAACACAATATTGATATTCTTTCTTTTTTGTAGCCTGGGACATAACTGGGAGCATTTTCGCTCCGAATGAGAAGAGAAGTAGAAGCGAAAGTATGAAAGGTATAGATAGTATCAAGATCGAGACCGTGACCAATAACAAATCAACGCACGAAAGCAACGCAAGGCTGGCCTCAAGGCAGCAGCCTGCCATCTGTGGCTGGGACAGGACAGGATGGAAATGCAGACAAAAACAACGCGGATTTGAAGCAACGCAATGTAAAGCAGGATTGAAGGCGTCTGTCGCCGTGAAATAGTCTTCCGTAACAACCCAAGTATCCAGAAAATAGAAGAAGAGAAATGAAAAAGAAGGAGAAAATAGCAATCCCAAACATCCAAGTCTTTATCGTGAAGAAGTGACAGTAAGAATACAAGTTGACGAAAGAAATGTAGAAGAGAAAAAAAGGGAAGAAAAGAAGAGAAGACGAAAAAAGGACAACGCTCCAATCCCTTCGACAAAATTAAGGTTTCCAAAAACACAGAAGGGTATTTTTTTGGGTCGTGTTTTCTGTGACGCATGACAGTAAGACAGAGAAAAAAGAAGAGAAGAAAAGGAAAAGAAGAAAGAAAAGAAAACAGCAAAACAACGAGAAGAGCGGGCTTCGCCCACTCTTAATAACGGTTGCTGCGCGGGCTCTGGGCCGACGAGATGTCGTCGACGTGGTTGCAGAGCGCCACAAACAGATCAAAGAACAGCTGCGAGCCGCCATTGTACATTTCCAGCTGCATGGTGCCGCTGCGCTTGAACGTGCCGCGGCTGCGGATGATGAGGGCGAGGTAGTGTGCGCGCAGCTTCGAGTCCGTCTCGGGCGTGTGGGCGTAGGCGAACCGGGCCGACGCCAGGATCGTGCTACACGGGATGCCGCTTTCTGTGAACCGAGTTAGTAACAGTTTATTTCGAATTAAGGGGGGGAGGGAGACTTACGAAGACCCTGTTTGCGGAGGGCGATGCGTTTGAGCTCGTCAAGACCAAAGCGCTCGGCAGTACAATAGATGACTGTGTCCTTCAAGAGATCGCCGTCGACGGCATGGTGGAAGATGGTGGCTTCGACGCCACTTCCCGGTTCGCCCGCCGAGCTTTCCGGCCGCTCCAGCTCCCACGAGTTGCGGCGCTTGTTGTGGAGGAGGCGGGGGTAGTAGTCGCCTTTGTAGAGGTACTCCAAGACGGACGAGAAGATTTCGGGCTCGTCGTCGGGCAGGGCGATGCGCTTGCTGGCGGTGGGCGAGGTGCCGTTCGGCGAGTAGGGAGAGGAGGGAGTGGTCGGCGACGAGAAGGGCGAGGTCTGCTCGTAAAAGATGGGCTGGTTGTGCAGGGCCTGCTGGAAGTAGGGCGATGCACACAAAATGTCTTCGTGGGCGGCAAAGATGCGCTGTTCACGGCCGACCACCAGCGTGACAATGGGCGAGTTCATTGTCGACGGCGAGCTCTGGCCGGCATGGCTGTTGCCTTCCGCATAGGCGGCGACGGCGGCCGCCGATCCGATCGTGGGCGGCCGGCGGTTGAGGCGGGACGAGTCGTGGCGGCGCAGCTTGGAGACGCCGGCGTCTTTGCTGAAGGAAGTGTTGGCGGACTTGCCCATCTTTTGGCTTTTGGAAAAGCTCTTGTTCTGTGACCGGGAGAACATTTTGTTTGTGTGAAGAGGGGAGGATGAAGAGATAAAAGAAGGAAGAAAAAGGAAGAAGGATGAAAGATGCGGCGAAGCAATAATATATTGATGGAACGCAGGAATGCAGGATATAAATGCAAATGATAAATGATATGGCAAAATGATAGAAATAAAATAACAGTCGTTCAGTTCATTATGGATTCCAGAAATGCAGATGATGTTGTTTCGGCGTGAATGTTGGTGTTGATGTGAATGTTGTCGATTTTGTTTCTGATGATGCTCACGACCATTTGTTGATGGCGATAACTTACCTTTTTATTGTTGGGCGATGATGGACGATGGATTACTGACTACGAAAGAGAGAGGAAGAAAAGGAGAAGCAGGAAATTTTGTGAAGAAAAAAGAGTCAGAGTGAGGCGGGATACGCCTATATTTATAGAAAGCCTACAGAAGGCGCACAAAGTGTGCACGAGGATGGAAAGAACGCACGGTGCGGACTGGATTTTGCTGAAAGAAGAAAGAAGCGAACCAAATGGAAGTGGAAGGAGCGGATGAGCAAAAGAGGGGGGATGTGGACGGCGTGTATGTGTTTGTTGGTGCGATTGCGTGAGGCTCGTTTTCTGCCTGGCTGCCTTTTTTGGGCGGATTCGGTTGTTTTGGGTTGGTGCATTTGGGTGGTAGGGGTGTGTGGTGAGAGGATGTGGTCAAGACGGCAAGAGCGACACAGTGCCGCGGACAGGACGAGGAAGGAGACAAAAAAGACAAAAAAAGACAGGGGGCTAGGGTGTAGGGATAGTACGACCTACTCGTACCTCCGTACAAACGAGGAAATTTTGAAGCCGGAAAAAGAAAGAAAAAAGGGGGCAGAGACAGACCAGGGACGAAGCAGGATTGGTGATGTTTCTTGGCCTGGACGCGTCCCTTTTCGTTTCCGGACGTGACTTGCCGGGGTCACATTAGCGGGACAGTCATTAAAAAAGGGGGGCTGAGCACAGGAAATTTGCACGTAATCACGTGGACATACGGGGGACTTACAGGGGTTGAAGTGCTTTGGCACACTGAACGGCCCTGCGTAGACGTTGTACCGCTCCCTGGGCCTGGTCAAACAGGCTAGCGCTAGTTGCACTGCAGCCCGCTGGGGCATCCACCAAACCCACCCATCCACACCAAAACATCCAACCGAAAAGCCAGCTTTCAGGCGAGGCACACATTTTTGAGAATCCTCACTCCTCGTTCACGAGCCTGGTGGTCGGCCTTGTACCGTGCGGTGCTGCCTGCTGCGGGTTGACTGCAAGAGGAGTATAATGTACAAGATCATGATCGTATCGTGTGAATGGAGACGTTTCCTTTGTCCCCTGGCCCCTTTCTCGGTTTTTTTTCTGTCTTGTTTTCTCCCTTCTTTTCTCACACTATCTTGTCACTCTATCTGTTTCCGGAACAAGTGCCGGAGAACCTGCATTTCGGGCGTGCATCCGTCGTTTGGCGAGGGCAGATATTAAACATAAAAAAAGAGATAATATAAAAGTGGAAAGGGAGAATAGCCATTGACAGATCATCTGAGCCGTGAACTTTTGTTGGGGGAAAATAAGAGTGCACAATAGCTTCTTTCCTTCCTTTTTTGCGAGTTGGTTCGGCTGACACTGTTAGGGCGAGGTCAGACCCTCTTTTCTCTTTACAGTTGTAACTCTGCTGGAGACTTCTCAGGCAGCAACTTGGTCCGTGAACAAAGAATACCAGGTTTCGATAAAGGAGGACTGTGTTTGGAGAATGAGATCTCCCGACAAGAAGACCTGGAAAGCCATTTCCACTTGTTTCTATTGTATAGATTGTGTTGATATCGTTCCTATTACAAGGCGTTCCTAATAGGCGAGGCTGCTCACTGCGCAGCATTTACACGTTGGACACTGTACAATGCGTTGTGATACGTCTCAACATTATGTGCATCCTGTCCTCCACACGATCACACGTTTTCCTCCACCATACCAGTGAAAAGGCTCACAAATATGCACGACGACCACCCTCCGGCACAGCCCACCCACCCTTTTGTCTTTTATCTTTTTTTGTGGTGTTTCTGCACTTTATCTTCCCGTCTCGCCGTTTGCATCTTTGTCCACCCACCCTTTTGGACCCATGGATGGACAAACAACCAGATGTATGGGTGCCTGGCTTGCTTATTTATCTATTTTATGTCTTTTATATCCATCTTCTTTCTTCGTCTCTCCTTCTTCGGATCTTCTGTCGTGTTGACTAAAGTTCCAGCTGATGCAGCTCGACGGGGCCGGCTCTCTCACCCCTGTCTTCCTTGTCTTCTGTGCTTCTTGTCTTGACTCTGACTATCTTCCTTGTCGTTGGATGTGGCCAATAATTGCACGAGGATAGGTGAAGCAACAGATCGTTCAGATGACGAGGTTTTTGTTGACCACACAAACATGAACCTCACCTCGGCAGAGGTCAATCTTGCCATAAACAAATTGAAGAGTCATAGACATAAATCACCAAGGATAAACTCGACTCTTTGGACTTCACAGTGTCTGTTTCTACATCCACATCTTGCCCGACAACGGATGTGAAAAGCAGACGGAAAACCGACGAATTCACGCGGTCTCACTCCGGGTCTCACTCGGTTGCTTTTCTTCCCTCCACCGTCGCCTCCTCTTTCTCACCTCCCACCCCCTTGGATGGTGTTCGCCCCTCACCTCCTTTATGCAAGCACTTTAAGAAAACAAATAAAAAACATCAAAAATAAATAAATAAATACAAGCCCCGGCCAAGCCAAGACAAGGGAACCCAGTGCGTCGGAAAGGGAGGCGATGAACAGAAGGAAAGGGAAAGCAAGAACGTGCATGTGCATTCTTGTTTTTGGGATCTAAAAGTTTAATGACTGGCTCCATTGTGGAGAAGAAGGCGAAAAAGAAAGAAGAAAAAGAAGAGGAGAGAAAAAAAAACCAGCACAAATCACATCCTCTCCCGTGATCAGGCAATAAGGCAGTCATACGCAAAAATGGCGTCAAAATACAAAGTTCGACCCGTTCACACGGCACACTACTATGACTCCCACACAGTGAAGGATGACCACCAAAAAGAGGGGAAGGGGGATGAATTGGTTGCAAGGAGCCGTGTGATACGGTAGGACTCATAAATAGGAGACGAATAAAGGCGTCTGATCGCCTCCTTCGTACGCACTGACGACTAAGGTGACGACGCTTGTTTTGATTCTAGTACGGAGTAGATTCTGTTCGTCTGCTCATGTCCCATTTGCAGCCTTGCATCCGAGTACTCGATCGATTTTATCTCTGCATTTTATCTCTGCATTATTGGATGCAGACTTACCCGGGGCAGCCTCGTTTTGCATGTTGACGCCTTTGGTGGTCGCGAGTGTTGATATAGGCGCCCTGGCGCCCTTTTCTAGGCACCACCCAGCCACCACTCACAAGGCTCACGGCGAGGCCTGGCCAAAACGGGCCGCCGCGGCCCGACAGCAAGCTGCACGCCGGCCATTCTACGCATCTATTCGCGGGGAAGTCCAAATACGACATATATTTAAAGAACTTGTGATACTTGCAGATCTATGACGCCTTTTGTAATATGGCGGCAAGGCTGGTGGTAAAGAGCCTTGCGGCTCGGAGAGAGGATGGACACCACCTTGTGCAGTGCAGAACACATGGCATTATGCAACACGCCTGAAAATGCAAAATATGCTCCTTTTTATCAATAGGCATGAAGCATTCTGTATATATGGCTAAGGCGGGAAACACTGGGGATGTTAGACAAGGCTGTAGAATCAAGATGCCTTTTTGCAGGCGTAGAAGGCCCAAGTTGAGAAGGTTGAAGGCTGTCTATGAGGCCAACTTGATATACAAAATCTTGTGAAGAGATGAGGTGATCATGGGCATTTATGAGTTTCAGCAGACGAAGAGCATTAAATACTGTCCTTGGGATCTTTCTTCACTTATATATTGGCGTAACATTCTTCTCAAGTCAACAAGACAATCGCACTCTGAGAGGAAACTGACAAAAAACCCATGACGTCGCCTAGCTTTTGACATTTCTGGAAATGGTTCTAGCGCTGTTGATGCTGTAGTGGCTGCAGCGGTAGCCTTGCACCGCCTGTTTTTGGAGGCTTTGGGCATTTTTAGCCAGGTTCGCGCCCATTTCGCGCCCCTTTGCGCCCCGCCACAGAGCTTCTTCACCCCACTAAATTTTGGCACTCGTAACAACAAAAAGGCGAATGTCGCCCCTCTCTCACTTTGATCTTGCCTTTTGCCTCGACAAGGAGCTCACCTTTTCTTTGTCATCTACAAAAACCCCGACGAACAACCCCGACAGACGATCCCAACGAACGACGACCTTTGGACCCTGAACGGCCAATTTTTGACGACGACGACACGACACGTCTAAAACCAAAACAACCCGACGAACACCTTTTGCAGCGTAACACTGCATCGCGGCCCAACAAGAACGGAGACCAGCCAGGAACAAGACCAAGAAGGTGCCGATTGGCGACAATAATCGCCTTGCAAAGCAAAACAGACGACGGGCACAAGCCAACAACTGCACGACACACTTTGACGACGAGACTCTTATCTGAGACTCTCACCTAACGACGGCCTAAAGGCACTGACGACAATCTCACGACGAACTTGACGATCTGACCGGCTTCTGGCAGACTTTCTGACGACAACTGCCTTTACTTGAGCACAATTATCTGTTCCCGCCCCTAGTCGACAACACGACCATGCCACAAGACGGCGAGACGCCGGCCGCTGCGGCTCCGGTGGCTCCGGAAGGACAAAAGGAGCCGACAACACCCCACCAGCCGCAGACACACATCACCCTCGCCGACGGAACGACCGCCACGCCAGGAGAAAAGCCCGAGGGCGAGGCTGCTCACGCCGCTGAGATGACGGCCAGTCCCGGCCTGCGCAATAGCAAGGGGTGGGACGGCAAGCTGCGCCTGCCCCCGAAGAGGGAGATTTCGGAAGAGGAGGACGATGATGAGGAGGGCGAGGGTGACGAGAAAGAGAAGAAAGGCGTCGTGCTGGCCAATCCCGAGGCGCTGTCCGACCCCGAGTACTCGGACGACGAGAACGTCGTGCCCGGCGAGGCCATTGCCGCCGACGAGGAGCTGCTCAACGACGAAGACCCCGACACCGACGAGATCTACGCCACGCACGCGCGCATCCACAGCATTGAGGCTCTGCGCCTCGAGCGGTTCAAGAAGGTGCAGAAGCTTTGCCTGCGCCAAAACACCATCCAATCCCTCTCAGGCCTCGCTCCAGTGGCCGAAACCCTGCAGGAGTTGGATCTTTATGACAACCTCGTGTCCCACATGCGCGGCGTAGAGAAACTGCCCAACCTCACGAGCCTCGACCTCAGCTTCAACAAGATCAAGCACATTAAGCATCTCGCGCCCCTCACCAAGCTGGTCGATTTGTATTTGGTGGCCAACAAGGTGAGCTCGCTCGAAGGCCTGGAAAACCTGCCGGCCGCCGCGACGCTGCGCCAGATCGAGCTCGGATCCAACCGCATCCGGTCCATTGAGCCGCTCAAGGGGCTCGGGTTTGTCGCCTTGGAAGAGCTCTGGCTCGCCAAGAACAAGATCACCTCGCTGGACGGCCTCGAAAATCTGCCCAAACTCAGGTTGCTCAGCATCCAGTCCAACCGCCTCCGCGACCTGAGCCCGCTGCACAAAGTGCCCACCCTCGAGGAGCTGTACGTGTCGCACAATGCGCTGGAGTCGTTGGAGTCTTTGGCCCAGCCGGCGGAGGAGGCGACCAATGGCGATGCCAAAGAAGGAGACGCCGCCACCGGCTCGTTGACGAAACTGCGCGTCCTCGACGTCAGCAACAACGCCATCGCCTCCTTCTCCGGCACCGAGCACCTCGCCGCCCTCGAAGAAGTCTGGGCCAGCTACAACCGCGTCGCCGACTTTGCCGACGTCGAGCGCTGCCTACGTGACAAACAAAACCTCGAAACGGTCTACCTGGAGGGCAACCCGCTGCAGCTCAGAGGACCCGCCCTGTACCGCAACAAGGTGCGCCTGGCCCTGCCGCAGGTGAAGCAGATTGATGCCAGTAAGTGATGCGACCCTTTTCCTTCTATCGATACTTGACGATGCTAACAATTACAGCGTATATCCGTGACACATAAACGACTTCGACGGCACACTCTCTTGCTTCTCCACTATCTAGTGCCGATATACTTTCTCTTCTAAGGCTTGAGCGTAGGAATATACCTAGACCTATCTATTCTTTTCTCATCTTACTTTTACTATGACCACCCATCTACGGCGTAAGGTCACACCAAAAGACATAGTAATAGACACACGAATCAATGCAAAGCAACAATGCAATCTTTTGTTAAATGTTTATTCTTTTCATTTTTCGTTAAAACGCGTATTCCCATTCAGTGGGTTGGCTATCAATCATTTTTCCTTCACAACCTAGACAAAAACCGGCTTAACCGAACAGGATCAGCTTCTCCGTCGAGAAGTAGTTTGTGGGCTGGTTGAAGCGGATGTTCTTGTCCAGCGCCGTGATCGCCTTGAGGTCCGCCTCCTCCAGGTCCCATGCAATCACGTCCAGGTTCTCCGCCAGACGCTTGGGCGTCTGCGTCTTGGGGATGACGGCGAGGCCGCGCTGCGTCGCCCACCGCAGCAGCACCTGGCCCGCCGACTTGTTGTACTTGGCCGCCAGCTCCTTGATCAGCGGCACCTCAAACAGCGGCGTCATGCCCTCGGCGTGCGCCATCTTGAACTCCTCGAACGAGGCCGGGCCAAACGACGAGTACGCCGTCACGGCGATGCCCTCGGCCTTGGCGATGCGCAGCAGGTCGGGCTGCACCAGGTACGGGTGGTGCTCGATCTGCAGGGTGGCGGGCGGGATCTTGGCGTAGCGCAGCATGTCGTAGACGAGCTGGCCCTGGAAGTTGGAGATGCCGATGCTGCGGGCCAGGCCCTTCTCGACGAGCGACTCCATGGCCGTCCACGTCTCCTGGATGGAGGCCTTGGACAGGCGGACCTCGGTGCCGGCGTCGTCGACGTGCCAGCCGGGCGGGTAGCGGACCTCGGGGTCGACGTATTCGATGGCGAGGGGGAAGTGGACCAGGAACAGGTCAAAGTAGTCGACGCCCCAGTCGCTGAGCTGTCTGCGGGTGATGGGCTCGACGCGCGGGCCGTCGTGGAACGAGTTCCACAGCTTGGACACGATGAAGAGCTCCTCGCGCTTGACGATGCCCTCCTTGATGGCGCGGGCCACACCCTCACCGCACTCCTTCTCGTTGCCGTAGTCTGGGAGGAGAATGTTAGTGTTGGTCTCTCACAGAATGCCCCAAAGTCAATGCCTCCCTCTGCCCCTCCTCCAGCCGTCCCGTCCCAAACACTCGGCGTGCATAAGATTGCGCGAGGCATATTGCCCACTGCAGACACGGCACAGGAGGGGTTGCGGCTGGATCAACGAGGGGTCGAGACAAAGGAGGGGAGCAGAGCTCGAGACAAAAGACTGTCAAAGCATCGCTCTCAAAAAGAGTGCTCTCAAAGACTCACCGCATGCGCCGTCAAGCAGACGGTAGCCGGCCTTGATGGCGTTGTAGACGGTGTCGGCGCAGACGGCGTTGTCGACCTTCCACAGGCCGAAGCCGACCTGGGGCATCTCGTAGCCGCTGCTGAGCTTGATGTTGGGGACAGCCATTGTGATTGTCTGGAGGTGTTAACAGGTTTGTACGTTGAAGAAAGTGTCAAAAGATTGTCAAAAGATTGACAGGAGAAAGGTTGTCGTCGAAAACAAGCTTTTTGCTGAGCTTGGGCTTACTGACATTCAGGGAAACTGCCCGATTGGGATGTGTAATTGTTGGATTGGAGGAATGAGTGTTGGAGTAGTAGAAACGAAAAGGAAGAGAGAAAGGTGAGAAAGAAGAGACGAAAAAGTAAGACAGATTACGAAATAGAAGAGAAAAGGTAACAGAAACAAAAAAGGAGAGGGCCGTGTTTGAGTTATATACCTGCACACACAAACGGAAAGAAGAAAACAGGCAGGAGACAGGCAGGAGGCAGGAGGGACGGAGGGGAAGCTGTTGCGACGTGGGACGCGACTACTTCGTACAGTTTGAAAGTGTGGTGGGGGGATGGGGACCGTCGGGGTCAAGGTCCAAGGAAGGTCCAGTCCAAGGCCCAAGACCGGCGATGGAAGGCGTGGTGGGTGCGGGACAAAGCAAAAATAAAAAGGGAAAAAAGCACCCTACCTCCAACACGATGGACAGACAGACGGGGCAGGACGGGGACGGGCAGGGTCGTGACTGCCTTTTCACTTTTCCGCCCAGTTGGGGTTGCTCTTTCTGTTCTCGGCTTTTCTTGGCTTCATCGTGGCACCTGTCGTTGCTTCCTTTTAAGATGTGTTCTACTGTTATTTTCCTTTGCTCTTTCCTTGTGATAATATCTCGTCTGAGGGGACGGCCAGAGGCACATAGTGAAGGCAAGAGCATACACAGTACAAGGCAATCCGCGCCGTAGCCCGGTGGTAGCCC
Organism: Sporothrix pallida; assembly: GCA_021396235.1. Classification (NCBI taxonomy): domain Eukaryota; kingdom Fungi; phylum Ascomycota; class Sordariomycetes; order Ophiostomatales; family Ophiostomataceae; genus Sporothrix; species Sporothrix pallida. The sequence goes on from WNYG01000094.1 coordinate 68,238, forward strand.
CGATTGTGGCCCCGTTTCACACTTTTCTTGTTCTCTACACAGTTTTTGCAGGGAAGGAGCTACCGGAGCTATGACGTTGAAAAGTGGCACGAAGATAAAGAAAGGCAAGCCCCAAGAAAAAAACACCAAAAAAGTCTTTGTCTTTCTTGGAGTCGCCCCTTGGGGTCTTGGAGACTCACCTTGCCTGACCGATGGACAAATTTTCGTCTTAAATTTTGGATATTCCTCTTTTCTTCTTATATCCTTTTTATCCTTTTTAGTCTCTTCTTGGGATCCTCTAGCCGTGTCCCACTTCTGTGCCAGTGCCGTGTTCCTAGAGGTATCAAACTAAATAGTCTCATAGTATTCTCCGTCAACGTCACTACTTGCAGACGGCGCGAGGCGCGCACGATAGATAGGCAGGAACAGGTGTCAAGTGGAGGCTAAGGCTATTCAACCGCGTGTGGAAATTACTGGATTCGGCGATGATGAATGTGCATGCAGAGTGTGAAGGAAAGTACGACATGAGTACGACCTAAGGAGGCAAGCACGACCGGTGAGTCCTCGTGGCATCTGTTCTTGACAGCCCTCCATACAAATACAAAATACAGACGAACGCCCACATTCTGTCGTACTCTCGGGTATCATAAAAGCGAAATAATCCCACGCTGCTACATGGTTACAAATACATAACCCGAGCCCGAGAGGTGAGACGGGAACCCGAGAGAAGGGACCAGCGTGAGAATCTTTTTCTCTCACTTTTTTTTTCTCTCTCCCTTCGGATAATATCCGGAATGTCGTATCTGACCACAGAAAAAGCAAAGAAAAAAAGATTTAAAAAAGTCTGGACCATCACAGGTCTGACAAGCTTCTCATCTTCTTTTCGTGTTCTTTCCTTCGTTTTCTGTATTTTGTTTTCGTTTCCATTCCTCAATATCGCCCCCAAGACCCTCTCTCGACCCTCTTTCCCCTCTCCCGCACACGATGCATTTAGCCTGAATAGCAAGCTGTTGTGGACCTTTTTGTGGATGTCTATTTGTAGTGCGTTCTCTGCTCTTCTACACAGTAAAATCCATTCAGCCTCCCTTTCTCTTAAAAAAAAAGTCGCCCTAAGCGCGGTTCGTGGATAAATCGCATTTAGTCGTCTTAGTGTGTTAGTGGCTGCCCCTCATCTTGGAACAGTGACAGACAGCAGCCCACCTTCCTTCCGTCTGGGCTTCCTCCCACCGGAGCCTCCCACTTTCCGAAAACAGAAAGCCCGACAGACTGGCGAGACTGGCTCTGGCTACTGGCCAAAGAGCTGGAAAGATCGTCGTGAGTTGGAGGCAAGGAAGGAGCAGCCTGTAAAAAAAGGGGAGCTCCAAAAAAGGGTCCTCTATTATTACTCCGCGGCCAAATTGTTGGCCAACCTTCAAGAGGACCCTCCAAAAAGGCACCGACGTCCGGCCGGGCCTTCCACATCGGGCTATGACCTCAACAAACAGAGCAGGTAACCGTAACACTGCATCTCCTATTGGCGGGCGCGGTTGCCGGATTGGAAGCTTCCAACTTTTTTGTTCTCATGTGCTCTCCAACTCAATTGACTTGTCTTTGCAATCTTTCTGGACATTGATTTGAATTTGAATTATATTTACATTATGATTGTTTTGCTTCTTCCAACCAACAAACAAAGACAACAGACTGGCAACAATGCAGAAGAATGGGTATAAGCCGACAAGCAACAAAACGAAAGCCCAAAAGACAGAACAGACCCAGAATGAAAAAGACAAAAGAACGCCAAGTATGCAAATGAAGGTATCATACTGATCGCCACGCGAATGCAGGACAGGAGATGAAAGAGAAAAAGAAACACAGTCAATCAAAGGATCGACTTCCACCGAAACTACCTCGTCAATGTTCCATTACCACCACCTCCACTCCCTCCCACCGTGTTTGAGTACCAACAGCCACAGACGTCGGACGCGTCCCCGTCGGGCACGCTGAAATCGCCCAGCGACTTGCCGTAGTAGTCGACGCAGTCGGGGATCGCGGGGCCGGCCTGCTGCATCTCGGCGATCTCGACGGCAAACGGCCAGTCCACGAACGAGGTGGAGGCGTTGACCGGCGGCGCGGTAACAGAAGAAATGGTGGACGGGAAGGTGGCCCGCTTCTGCGTCCAGATGGTGGCCTGGAAGGCGGTCTGGTTAAAGTAGCAGGTGGCGGCGCTGGTCTGGGCGGCGACAAGGTCGTTGGTCGGGACGTAGGCGAGGTCCATGGAGAAGTTGAAGACCAAACGCTCGGTGGTGAGGCCGGTGTCGAGCAGTGTCATGTGGATGTTACTGAACGATGGCGCTTTGGAGGAGGCCGCCGCCTCGGATTCTGACGAGACGGTGTAGGTGGTGATGGTGCCGCTGGTGGTGCCGGTGCTGGTTGTGCCGGTAATGACCCAGGCAAAGGTGAGGGCCGAGGCGTTCTGGGCGGCGGGCGACGCCGACGACGAAAAGACATTGTTGGACGACGGCAGACAGCCAAAGGCGAAGCCGTTGGTCGTGCAGGCCGTCGACACGTTGGTGAGGGCGACCGTGAACAGATACGAGCCGGCCGGGAACTGGTCGGATGGGGTAGCCGGTCCTCGGCTGTCGCCTCCTCCGTCGCCGCCTCCACTGTCACCGCCGCTATCACCACTACTCGAGTTGTTGCTGTTGGCCTGCTGGAGACCAAACTTGAGACCGACGCCGAGACCAACGGCAACCGCAGCCAGTAAGAACAGCGTCAAAATCAGACGCCACCACCCGCCGCGTTTCGAGAACCACTCGCGGTTTTGTGAGCGTTTCGGCAGCCCGCGACCGTCGGCGCCCAGAACACCACCAGCCATTTGGTCTTCGAGTTTACGGTCCGTGATGCCGCTTTCCTCGCTGCTCTCGCTACACGCTGGGTTGGCATACGGGTAGTTGGAGTTGGGGCCGGCTAACATGGGCTGTGGTGGACGATGCCCATGTTGCGAATGGTGTGAATAATGGCTCCGGTGGCTGCCCAAACTTGTCTGGCTGCCCTGACTGCGATGCGACCCGATGCTGCCGGCACTGTATCGTCGCGGGTTGGGGACTCGCGCCGGACTTGTCTGGGGCTGGTTTTGTGCTGTGATTGCGTCGGCATCCTCGTCTGAACCACTTCCTCCACTTGTGCTTTCTGCCTCGGCTTCACCCGCGTTGGACGGCAACGGCGGCAATGCCGTCACAACGCCCGAGTGCCGTTTCTGTCGTACCGGATAGGCGGCGGCCGACTCGGGCGTGGTGACCACGATCATGTCATCGTCCTCGTGCAGAATGGGCAGGGTGCGGACGCTCCTCATCGAGGCGCGCCGTCCCGGGGCCATGTCGAGTGGTGTGGTCGTAGGCGATGTAAACAAATTTGTCGATGAGTGAACAGAAAAGAAAGAAAGGGAAGAAAGAAACGAGCAAAGTCACTCGCGTGACAATTTACTGTTCGCTTCTTTTTTCTTTTGTTTCGTTTCTCGTCTCCTTTCGCTTGCCTTCTTCCCGCGGCCCTTGCGCGTGGTAGGGTGGGATGGGGGGATGAAATACTGTTGCAGCGTTGCAGCGACCTTGCCAATTTCTCGTATTGCCGGAAATCGTCGATTTAATCCTGTGACCACGACGTAGACTGCAGCGTAGATCGGGGGCGAGAGGGGAGAAAACGAAGAAAGAAAAGAAAGGGAAGCGACCAACAATCGAGGAAGCGCCTTGTTATGTCGGTGAGCGTTGATGAGCGTCAACGAGCATCAACGTTCACAACATGTGACCGCAATGGGATGCAAGAATCAAAATATACGCCACAACTGCAGAAAGGCTGCGCAGCTGAGAGAGGGGGCGGCCTGAAAGAAAGGAGACGAGACAAAAGACAGAGAAAAGAAGATGGACAGCTGTTCCACTGTCGAAGGATTTGTCTGTTTTTGTTTCTGTTCAGGTCTCTGTTTCTTCTTGTTTCGTCGAGTCGATGCGCCTTTTTGTTGCGCTTTTGCTGAGCTTTTACTTCGTTTTCGTCGGTTGTCTTGCTACGTATGCAGTCTTCTATGGCGATCGTCGTGCTGCTGTCGATTGAACTGTGGAAAGCGAAAAGCGAGAGTGAGGGCGACAGTGCAGATGCAAGCTGCTGATGAGGAAAGCAAGCGAATGATGTGATGCCGGTTGCCGGGGAAAGTAATCAAAAGCGAATGAGAGCGACGACAAGATGAATGCGACAGAGAGCGATCGTGAATAAAGCGAAAGTAGAGCAGACAGCTTTGCTCGTCGATGCGATAAAGCGAGTGGTGAGGTGATTGTATGTATGTCGTAGACGGGAAAGATGATGAACGAAAGAAGTAGGACCCTCGTAATAATAACGGCCCTGATATTAAGAGATTAAAGAATGGGAAACGTTTAACGTTAAAACGGCAGACCAATCGTTTATTTAAAAAGAGGAGGCTCTTCCGCTGGCACACAAACTCTAAACCTTGTCTCTTGTGTCTGCCTCGATGTATCTTACTTATGCCGGCCAAGCTTTTTTTCTTGTCAAAAGAAAAGGAAAAAGAGAGACAAGTAAAAATGCAAGGAGGGCAGAGAAAAGAAAGTACAAAAGGAAAACGGTCAAAATGAAGAAGCCGAGAAGCGAGGGGAGACAGAAGAAAGACAAGAGACAAAAGAGAGACAGGAGAAGACCATACGAAGTTCGAAGAGGGGAAGGCCTGGGCCGGCCGGCGGAAGTGAAGAGCAAATCAAAAGAGGTCAGTGCTTCAGCTGAGCTGAGCTTTGGGCGCGAGACCTGTTTCTCGCTGGTTTTGGTTTTTGGTGTTGGAAAATCTGTTGGAAAATCGACTGTGCCCGACCAGGGTGCCGGATCGCGAGGAAGAGGAGAAGAGAACAAGGGTGCGAAGAGGAGAACGTGAGGGGGCGGCTCTGTGCTTCTCTTTCTCTTCCTTTTGACTTCCTTCTTCATAGCTCCTCGTTTACAGAATCAGTGAGGAGTGTTTCGTGCAGTGGAGATATCAATTGGCAAAGGAGCACTGCAAGGATGGGAAAAGGACCAAAAAGAACGGGTCTGAGACATGGAAATTGAGCGCCCAGAACGAGTCAACAAAAGGGAGAATCTCGAGAAAGATCTCGAGAAAACGTGCCTCCCTTTCGCACAGAACTCTATTTACATTCTCCCTGCGGCGAGATCAATAAACTACGTCGTAGATGTGCATCACGGAAGCTGCCGAGAGGAGGGAGCCAAATGAAGCTTGAAAGGGAGAATCGTTCAAAAGAAAGGAAGACGATGAAATGAAAGAACGCCCTGTTTCCCCTCGCCGTTTTAGACCCTTTTGGCCCATCTCACGACACCAACAGACCACCCAGAATGGACCCTTACACTGAAGTATGATTAACCTTGCCGCCAGCGTCGTCTTTTGCCAAGCACGGATGGAGGCGGAGAGCGCGGAGGGCGGGCTCGTGCCAAGACAACTATGACAGCAAGTGCAAAGTAAGAAGAGCAAAGATGATTGGAGCTATTACGCCCTGGGGAAAGATGTTCACTGTGTGGAGGCACTTTGTAGGCAAATTGTGAGCTCGTCTGTTAGAGCCGCAGTCCAAGCCAAAAAAGAAAACGAGCAAAACGAGATGGGAATGGTGCTTAAAGTTTAAAATTAACAACCAGAGCACCGACCAATGAGATTTGGCCTCCATCTTCTCATTGATTTCATCATCGCGATTGTCATGATGTTGAGTCTTTTTATTTAACAGCTGTCTAGATTTTGGTGGAAGAATCAATAACCAAACTCCATTTCCATCCAATGCTCAGTAAACGAATTGTATTTCTATCTAATGTTGAATAAATGAGGTCGATTTTGTCCGATGTGAGCTCTGTTTACTTTCCATCCAGATCTTTATGACTATCCACCAACACCAAACACGCCTTACGACTCAATCTCCGCCGGCTCCGCCGCGGCTAGCTATGAGTCTATGTTTCTGAACCACTCTTCCCCCAGGATGTCTTCCGCTAGCGGTCGCATGTCCGGGTTGTACTGTAGAATAGACCGCATCAAGCTCGCGATCTTTTTTGCTTCACCGTCTTCGAGGCCTTCAGGGGCGCCCTCTGCAATGGCCTGCTCCAACGTCTCACTCATAAACTTGGGAAGTTCAAGCGTCTCCTCTGTAAAATATCTAGATTGCCGTGGCCATTCGTTAAGCATCTCTGCTGGAAGGGGGCCAATATACCTGTGAAAGGACAAAAGATGATTGTCGTCCAGACGTTGTTGGTCTTTTAGAAGCTGGTCTTCTAGATTCTGATGGTCGTCTAGATGCTCTTGAGATTCCCTCGGTTCGTCGAAAAACAGACTGTTGCCAGTGAGCAGCTCGTATATCAGGCAGCCAAACGCCCATATATCGAGATGTGCTTGATATACACCATCGACGGGCTTGGCCAAAGACGCCCAAGCTCCTGGGAGGATAAGCTCTGGGGGGCGTAGTCTGCTCGTAACTTCGTCCAAAATGAATTGTGGTGGTTGTTCTTCAAGAGAATAAGCTATACGTTTGGTAATATTTGTTAATAAAACGCAAAGGAGTCATGAACGTGTAGAAAGGGACGGGAAACACAAAATAAAAGGCTAATAATCGACTAAAATACACAGAGAAAAGGAACACATACCTGAATCCAAGTCCGATAGTTTGATCCGGAAATCTAGCATCCTATCGGCAAAGTCCGTTAACGGCTCCGACGCAAACAGGTACCGCGGCCGAGAACCTCCGGGGTCAGCAACTGCACTTCCTGTGTAGAGACGCTCTCTTCCTCGCTGTGTTGGATCTGCTGGCTTTTCGGGCTGGAAAAGCTCGTCAGTTCCAATCCTGTTAAACTCGGCACCTGTCATTGACAAGCAGAACAACAAGCTGTTCGAGTTCAGGTCCCCATGGGCCAGATGATTCTCATGTAAGAACACAAGTCCTTCCAGGCACTGCTTCAGGATCCTTTTGGACATCCACAGCGGCAAGCGGCCCAGCTCGTCCCAAGAACGTTTGCGTGCAACTATTTCAACTGGTCCGGCCATTGGCTCAAAGACGAGACAATTATGCACACCGTTGGGCCCTGTGTGCTTAAAGGTGTCCAAAAACTGTGTAATGTAATTGCTGTATTTGTCCGATTTGATTTCTTCAAGACATTGAAAGTTTCGATGCTCACGGACGAGTTTTTCGCCTGTGATCCCACCTGCGTTCTGGCCTGCATTCCCAGCTGTATTACTATTCGTATCTTCGGGTGTCTTTTTGCTTTTCAGTTCGTGTGGATCGCTCATTTGAACTTTAATGGCAACATATTTCTTTTCGCTGCAAATAAGGACGGATATATATGTTAGTTCTCCAGGGTTTTCCAACGTAGAAGCAAAAGAAACTGCACTAACCTTTCATCCCGGGCCAGCCAGACTGTCGAGTATCTCCCATGGCCTAGCTTTCGCAGTATCGTGTACCGGGGACTCCCAGGTTGATTAGTTGGGAGCTGATCTTCGAAATATACTGGGTGGTAGCCCCCTGTCTTGTATTCTCCTATGTTTTCTTCTCGGTCCCCTTCGTGATGGCTCATATTGTGACGTACAACAACTAAATCAATGCTTAGATAAAGGTGTATTTTAATAGAAATAAAATAGAGTAAGAATATAGGTAGCTGTCTAGTAAGTTAAAAAACGAAGTTGGAGGGACTGCTGTCGACTATTTATGAGATTTCACTCCTTTGTTGACTTGGTATATCGGGGGCAACGAGGAATGTCCAAAGGAGGAACGTACTATTTTTAAGATCCAAAAGGGAGAAAAGCACAAACCACCTTTGTTGACTTCAGGTGAAGACCGTAAAAGAACTGATTTATCAAGGGAGACGGTTCACGGTGCCATGGAGAAGAATCTCGTTGAAGCTATGTTAGTGACTGCTAAACATGGGTGTTTGATGTTTTCACACGCCCATAATATTTATTTAAACTTTTACTACACCCACCAGTTGGCCTCATGGAAGCACAGGAAATTAAGATAATTACATACACTTCCACGCACACTTTTAATGAACATCTGTTTCCAATCCTGGACTGATCTAGACTATGCTTAATGGCTAACTTTATAAATACAGTGAGAACATGTCTATTCGAAGAGATATAATCAAACTACAATTTAATTGTAAAATATATCCACATTGCTTGGTGCTCAACTGGTTGTGGTTGCTCTATGCATCAGCCAGTGGCGTATCCTTGGTCCCACCAAACCATTTGTTCTCCAAGAGCTCTGCTGCGGTTGGCCGCTCTTTAGGGGTGTACTTGAAAATCCACCGCAGAAGATTCGTGATTTGTGATGCATCTTCGTCAGAAATAGATTTGTAGGCATGGGATCTAAACCATATCTCCATTGCCTTTGGGTTCTCTTCTTCCACGTTGATAAACTCCTTGGCATTCTTCCACTTGTCAAGCAGGTTTGTGGGAAAGCGGCCGATTAGCGTATGGAACATCATAAGTTGAACATTGTCTTTAATGGCCGGAGGCGCGGAGCCCCGACTCAAAATATGTTCGGGATCGTCAAAAATGTCTTTTCCGGTTATGACTTTGTACATGAAGCAGCCAAAAGCCCAGATATCGAGGTGTTTACCGCCAAATCTTGTTCCCTTGGGCAAAGACTCAGGGAGGATAACTTCCGGAGCACGGTAAAGGTTAAGATGACTCTTGCCATAAATATTGATGTCTCTGAGGGTCGGCGCCTTATCAACCGCGCAAGCTATATAAGGAGACGATTGTTAATAAAACCATGAAACGATAAAGCAGGAGGTAAGTCGAGAGAAATAAAATAATAGAGAAGGGGGAGATGAGCTAGATAAGATGTACCATTGTATAAATTTGACAGTTTAACTGGCTAAGGCTCCTCTGGGTATAAATAGAAGTCGGTTAAGGAAATCGGGTTGCAAAGATACTGTGGCAGGTGTCGGTCCTTAGTTTCATTGCCTGTCTTTTCAACCTTGATGACGCCAGCTTCGGCTTGTTTTTGGGTAAACATTCTCTCGTTCCACTTATTGAAACCGTCGCGATCTGGCAGATCGAATAGAATCTGCTCCGGGTCAAGGTCGCCGAGAATAGTGTCGCGGTCGTGAGCAAGGGCCATTGCCTGTAAAACTTGTTTGATGATATTTCGGGCCATGGACAGAGGGAAATGGTACAAATCCGTTGATTTCATCCTGGTAGTAAGCAGTTGGCCGACGCTTGTGGACATTGGTTGGAACACAAAGCACTTGTGCTCGCCGTTAGGGCCTTTGATAGGGAAAGCATCCAACATGAGAGTAAAGTGATCGGAGCTTTTAAATTGAACACTGCGCCCGAGAAACCCTCCTTTCTGGAGGAACCCTCCTTTCAGGTGTTCAAACGATTTCTTCACCTCGGAGCTTCTTTCGCTCTGAGAGAAGTCGATTGTAAGAATTTTCAAAACAACGAATACGTTGTCTCTGGAAAGTACAATATGTCAACTTCAAGGTCCCAGGCAATGGGAAGGTGAAGGTGAAGGTGAAAGTAGCGGAATGAAGACATACTTTGTATCGCGGGCCATCCATACTGTAGATAAGACGCTGTGTCCTAGTTTGGCGAGGACTTTGTACCGCCCTTTTTTAAACGTATCTCCGAGTGCTACCGGATGGTAGCCAGACACCGAGTAATTTTTAATATTCTCCGTGAGAGGCTTGACGACGGGCGTGGAAGACATTATAATACTGGTAGTCGTAGGGTGGGTGAATGAATCTTTTGGGCTGAAAAGGCAAAATCAAATGGTAGAGGTAAACTATGAGGGAAGTCCATCAAGTAGTTTATGTGCTTCCGGTGGTTGTATTTATACACTAATCATCGTGCGGGTTGTCGTGGATTGTGTCAAATAATTACCTTATTACGACAGGAAGCGACATGCCGCCAGTTTCAAGGGATACAAGCAACAAAAACAGTAGGGCGCCTGTATTCAAAGGGCGGCCACCACTCACATAGCATTCACTGTTGTTGCATTTTGGTGTTGGTCTCAAAGGACTCCTGATCCTTCGATACGTTTAAAATATAACTCGAGTCGAAAATAGATCACATCCTGTTTTGAATATCTTTACCTCAGCGTGTCAAAGAAATTAGGTATGAAAGATAAAAATAAATATATTCAGGGACGATTTCACGGTTTCATGGAAGAAAAAGTAAAATCGTATGGGACTTTGTAAAAGCGTGGAAAGAGATAATTCAAATTTATGTGCCATGCTGCTGGCACCGTTTCTCTTATTCTGTTCCTCCGTGCGTAATATTTCAGAAAAAAAAACCAATTGCAGCTTTTAACCAAGTTGTCATATTTAACCACATCAAGTTAAAGGCTCAAAAAGTTTGGGCAGAGGTGTTTTGAAAGGGGGCGAATCTAGGTCATGCCACTTTGGCGGTTCTGCAATACCTTTGAACCATGGGTCTGCCAAAAGGCTCTCGGCCGATGGCCGCTCTGCCGGGTCGTACCTGAAAATCTTTTGGAGGATCTCCGTAATTTGTGTTGCTTCCTCCTCAGAGATAAAGTCTGGGCGATGCTTGTTGAATCGGTCCTCCAAGGTGTCCTCCATATCCTTTAACATGAGCGGCTTATTTTCCTTGGCGGGCCTTTTGTCTCTGTTCGTTTTCTTTCCTCGTTTTGTACTCCCTCCTCGTTTCGTCTTTCTGCCTCGCTTCGTTTTCTTCCCTCGTTTCGATCCTCGGACCCCCCTTTTCGCATTCCCGTCATGCCCCGTTCCCTTGTGCTGATTTTCTTTCTGGTGGGTAGGCTTGATACGGCAATTGTACAGATCTTTGTTCTGGTCAAAATATAAAGATGACCGCGTCCATTTTTTTAATACATGATCAGGAAGAGGGCCAAGTCGATGGCTGAGCATTAAAAGGTGAAAATCGTCCTGGGCATCCTTGGTCTCGCTAGCCTGGGACATAATTTCTGACTTGGAGTCAGATGGGCAGTCAAAAAGCTCGACGCCAGTAAGGATGCTAAACATGAAGCAGCCAAAATCCCAAATATCGAGTTTCTGGCTATGAAGATGGTTGCCATCAGTCATATTGGAGTCAGTCATATTGGGGTTGGACTCAGAATCGGAAAGCATCAGCTCTGGGGCACGGTGTTCGGTCCGCACATTACGTCCGAGTGGTGGCGGCATCCGAGAATCATAAACTACAGAGGGGATGTATGTTAGCACTAGGGATAACCATAAGACGGAATGGGTGTATATTGTAGACATACTTCCATATACATTTGTTAACTTGACCTCCCAGGGCACATCTTCACCCGCAGCAAAGAAGTTTAGCGGAACCGATTTGCAGAGGTATGGAGGCAGGGATTTGTCGGCCTCTTCATTACCTGTTGGCACAACCGACTTGATCGTTTCTCCCTCAACTTTCTTCTGTGTATAAAATCCACGGATATCGTCTGGTGAATAGCTCTTGTAAATGGTCCTCTCGCGATAGTACACATCGAGCACCATGTGTTCCGGGCTCAGGCTGCCGTAGGCAAAGCCAGTCCTATGCAAAAGCGCGAGGGCCTGGAGTACCTGTTTTACGATGCTCCGCCTCATCCGCGGTGGGAGCGGAAGGCGCTTCGGCGTGACGCCCGGCAGCTCGAGTTGGGCACTGCAAACCCAAGTACAGAGTCCAGACATTTTGTACAGGGGGGCCGTGTACAAGCTTCTTCTGCTATTTCGAGGCTGCATGCCAAACACAAGGCACAAGTGTGTCCCGTTTGGTCCAGCATGCAGAAATCTGTCGCAAGGCTGATAGAGGGTAAAGTGGTCCCAGCCGTCGTCTCTTCCACACCAGCTGATGCGGTTGTTCATCAGCCTCCCATTTCGGAGTCTCTTGCTATTAGCAGAGTATTCAGCTGTGAAGATTTTCAAGACTCTGTAGTAAGAAGAGTTTCTGGAAAGGACAATATATTAGCATCAGTCTACCTAATACCGGGGGAGGGATTGAGAGAGTAGGTGTAAATTATCTCACTTTGAATGGCAAACCATCCATACTGTAAATGTATCACTGTATCCTATCTTGCCGACGATCTCGAACCCACCGAGTGTATCGCCGAGCGCCACTGGATGGTAGCCGCCAGGACAGTATCTTTTTATGTCCTCTGTGGGAAAGTCGTGTTCCAGTGTGTTTTCCATTGTAAGGTTGTGTCTGTAGAATGAGTGATAGTTTTTTATGTGTTTTTTAGGTAGTGGAAATGGGGCGCTGGATGAGGCTCTGGTGTCCCTATATATACATAAAATTATGGAAGGATGGAATGTAAAGCTTACGGCATCTCACGACTCCAGACGTTAAAGCTTCTTTTATCTTTTGTTGACCACAGAAGGCGCGGTTCAAAAATAAGACCGACATCCAAAACGATATAAACAACAAAAGCATTATGCGCCTTGTTTATATTCCATGCTTGATTTCACATCAAACCCTCTTCTCTGTCTTTGTGCAAAAGGTTGCATAACTCACGCTTGACTCACTTTCAAAATAGACCATGATAGTTTGAATATTTTTATCCTAATAGAAGTCATGGATCTTGAACTCAATGACCATCAAAGACCCGGCAATGGTCTTTTATGTCCCCTGCGGGAAAATCGAATGCGGATGTGCTTTCTGTCATGGTGTTTGTAGGCGTAAGGTGGCAAATAAATAAATCTCTTTATTGGAGAGCGGACTGATGGCGCCCCTTTCACACAGTTTTGATGCTTCTTTAACTATTTGTATCCCTTCAAACCCAGTTCTATTTTCGTATGACAGCTTCTATCGCCAAAGAAACCATCGAACCTCACATAATAATATGTGATACTCTTACCTGCTCATCCCTTGGTCTACACGAGCCAATCATCAGATAAATAGGGTCAACAGGGCCACATCCGGGACCTGAATCTCTTCTCTCTTCACTTTTCTGTTCCTCTATCATATCTTTTTTATTTTTCACATTCTCACCTCAAGCATTGATTTATTTATCTTCTCACTTTACAGACCTTACAATGGAAAACACATTCGAATGCGATTTTCCCACAGAAGATATAAAGAAGTATCGCCGTGGTGGCTACCATCCGGTAGCGCTGGGCGAGATGTTGAACTACAGGTACAAGATCCTGGCCAAACTTGGATACAGCGATATATGCACGGTATGGATGGCTCATGATACAGAGTAGGTTCTTCCCAGTTTCTTCTTTTCTTCTTCCGATATATTGCTAATAATATTCTTTCCTCTGTAGAAAAGATAGATATGTTGTTCTAAAAATCTTCACTCACGAGTCCTCGAGTGACGACGACAGCGCCGACGAAGCGTGCTCGGTGCACCATCTCTTCGACAGTACCGGGTGGTACCTTTACCCCAGACTCAAACATCAGTACCTGTTAGATAAAAAACGCTTTTCTCTCCTACTCGACGACTTTAAAATCTACGGAGGTCCCAATGGCAGGCACTTGTGCCTCGTGGTTCCTCTGATGTGTGGAAGTCTGAGCGAGCTACTGGATTGCATGCCGGAATCAAAGGATCATCCGCGCCGACTCCCACTCTCAACATCCCGAGTAATTGTAAAGCAAGTACTCCAGGCACTGCGACACGCGCACGGTAACTCTCTTGCCGTGGGCGACCTTTGCGCCGAGCGTATCCTTCTTGATATTCCAAACGGCTTCAATTTCGATAGACACCATGAATGCCTTTCAACCCAAAAGATTGCCACGGTTCCGCGGACGGGCAATGAGAGAATCGACAAATGTTTGCCAAAATATATTTATGAATCAAATCCCAAAATCGGGCTTCCTGATGTTACAGAGGTGCCTCCTCGGGTTAAGCTGGGAATGATGAGCACAGGTAATATCCTTCCCCCCTCTTGTTTGATTATTCCTTATTTCGCCCGCTAACATATCATTCTTGTTTTCTTGTTTAGCATACTGCACCAAAAACCTGCTACCATTCAAAAACATCGTGGAACATGTCAAAACTAACCAGGCCCCTGAACTCATCATTCCTGACGAGTCTGGACCTGATGTAGAACTGTTTGAAGGTAGACATGTTGATATCTGGGGATTCGGCTGCTTCATGTTCAAGACCATCACTGGGTATGACATTTTCGACGATCAAGTACCCAATAAAAAGGATACGAATATCAAAGACAATCGTCATATTGGCATGCTCCATGAGCTGGTCGGCCCTCTTCCCCAGGATTTACTGGCAAAGTGGGCGGCTTTCAACGACCAAGACGCACTGGAGAAACGATTCAAGGAGTGTGCTCCCGAGTGTATTTCTGACAAGGAAGCAAAACAAATCACAGATGTGCTGCGTCAGATTTTCAAATTCGACCCGAACGAGCGGCCATCGGCAAAAGAGCTCTTGGAGAAGGACCCATGGTTTCAAGACATTGATGTGTGAAGCTTATCAGCTTCCAGTAAGTCCACGGTATCTGTCCGATTAACAGCAAACTTGGACACCTTGATCTTTCTTGAAACAACACGCAACAGAAGTTGTAAGGGGGGTTGAAGACTGTCCGTCAAAGAACCTGACAAAATTAAACATATTTATGGACAACTTTCTGCTTACAAAGAAGACGTAAAAGGAGATCGGGTGGTATCTGAAAATTCTGAACGATTCAAAAGGTCCTTCAAAGTACATCCCCCCAGGGCTGTATGACCAAAAATGTTTGTTATAGATGGTATTTTATGTTTTTTTTTAGTTGACACTGCAATACGAAAATAAGAAGGACAAGATATCTCGAAATAAGATCAGAAGCATACGAAATTGAAAGATACTGGATCTTCTGGTGTTTGATTCTAAAATAGGGTATCATGGTATCGTAAAAGTACATATATACATGAGATGCTCTCATCTGTCGTCCCCCTTGATCCTCTCACAGCTCGTCCGTCTCATCCGAATCGTCAATTATTTCGTGAATCGAGCGAGTAAGCGAGATGGGCGGCACAGACGCCTGGTCTGGGACCTCGACGACGGAGGCAGGCTCTCTTTCGACGGGAGCAACGACAGGACTACTCGACAGCAAGACAACGACTCTACCGTCGTCTGCGTTGGTGCCTTCGATGTCGTTCTGGACGTTGCTATCAATTGACATCGGTTCGACTGCTTGGTGGCTGTTTTCACTGAATTCTCTCTTGACTCGCACCGAAGCGATAGACTGGGTAGCCTGCGTCTGCGTCTGCGGCTGTGTCTGTGTGACCGTCCCTTGTGTCGACAGGATCATCTCGTAGTGTGGTTCCCTTTTGATTTGCGGGAGACTTGGCCCAGGCTCGGCCTCGACTGTCCTGACCTGGTTTTTGCCATCGTACTCGTCCTTTTTTACCGACACAGGCTTTTTCTCGTCGACATCGGCTTCCTTCTTTCCACTGGCCTCGTTGGCGTCTTCCTTCTTTTTCACGTCTTTAGACTCTTTCTTGTCCTTGACATCCTCTTTGGCTTTGCCCTTTCTTTGATTTTCGTATCCGGGTTGGCATCCAGCTCGTCCATGTTGACAATGAGCTCCCGTCTCTCCACAACATCGTCATTGATAATAACTAACGAGGCGATCTCATCTTGTGGTCTGTCGTCGGGATCCTCGTCTGCTTTGATTTCGTTCGCAGAAAACTGGCGTCTCTCAATATTGTTGGCGTCGCCGTCCTCTCCCTCACTTTCGGTCTCCCGCGCGGCCTCCATCTGCTCGCGCACCAACTGCTCCCGCTTCCTGTAAAAGGTCTCGAGACACTGCCGCCGCTGCTCGGGCGTCCAGCCTTCGACAACGACGGCAAAGTCCGTGGCCGTGGCAAACCCGGCCTTGCGGGCCATTGTGCAAAACTGGCGGCGCATGACGTCGTCGGGCGGGTTGTACTGGAGGTGGTGGCCGGTCAGAACCGAGAAATCCATGGTCGGGAAGGCGGCACTCGTGTCGGCCAGCATGGACATGGATGCGACACTGATATCTCCGCGATGTGTCGACAGACGGCTGTCATTGGCACGCGGTGCATCTGGGTTGCTTTCGGGGTCGGAGATGCTGTCGATATGGCTGCCGCTGTCACTGTCCGAGTCTGACGGCTGATCATGACCGTAGTAGGCGCTGCGGTTGGTGAGGCGGCTGTTGTTGTGTCCATCGAGATCGCCGTCGTCCTCCTCCTCATCGATACCGCCTTCGGCCAAGACCATTTCGGCACGGCGGGACAGCTGGGCCTCGACGCGACTGGAGCCGACCACTTCCGAGTTGTCGTGGGTGTACTCGACGCCGGCACTGGCCAGGATGGCCTGGATGGCGTCACTTTTCGAGGCGTCGGCGTCCTCTTTATCCTCCACCTTGGCTTTGACGTCTTCCTTTGTATCTTCGTCCTCCGTCTTCATGAGGGCGGCCATTTGGTTCCCGCTGGCGGCGCCCTCGAGCTTCACCAGCATCTCATTGTCCTTGTCGGCCGCGAGCTGGTCCATGTCAATGGCCGACAGGTGCACACCGACTTTCGCTTCGGCAATGTTGGTCTTGTTGACAATGTCGCGCAGCACGACCTGGTTGGCCGAGAAGGTAAACAGGTTGTTGAGCCCAAAAATCTCGCCCTGGCGCGTCTGGTCCTGCTGGACACCCTTGAAGTAGCGGCGCTCGGTCGACGCGCTGTAGCCAATGTTGGCCTGCTGCTGCTTGTAGATTTGGCGCGCATAGACGATTTCCTCGATCGTGCCGGCCGACACGAGCCGGAAAACGTCGACATCCCGGACCTGGCCGATACGGTAGGCGCGGTCCTGGGCCTGCAGGTCGTACGCCGGGTTCCAGTGAGGGTCGAAGATAACGACCTTGTTGGCGGACGTAATGTTGAGGCCGACGCCGCCGGCTTTTGTCGAGATTAGAAAGACAAACTGGGCTGGGTCGGCATTGAAGTCGTCGACGACGCGCTGGCGTTCGTCATAACTCAAAGATCCATCCAAATAACTGACGCTGTAGCTGGTATTGTGGAACAAATGTTGGAGGATGCGAAGCAGGCGCACATTGTGCGAAAACACCAAGACCTTGTCGCCGTTTTCGTGCCAGAAGCGCAGCAGTTTGCGGAGGACCTTCCACTTGCCGCAAAAGTCGGGATTCGCTAGGTTGACGAGCGAATCGCGCTGGCGGTACAGCGTCTCCCAGTCGTCGGGCACGCAGGTCTTGAGGACGGCCATGGCGCGCTTGTGGCGGTCGTTGGCGGCTTTGGCAGCCGAGACGGACTTGATCTTAGCAAGTTTTGATGCGGGAGGAAGCCGCTTTGAGCTGCCCTCGCCATTGCCCTGCTCGCCGTCGTCATCGCCATTCTCGTACTCTTCATCGTCCTCGTCTTCATCACCGGCCGTGCCGACAACAGAGTCCGTCGATGGGATGAGGAGGGTCAAGTGGTTCGACAGTTTCAACAGGTTCTGGATACACGGAAACATGAGCGTGAACCAGGTGACCCGCATGCCCGGCACGGGAGTCACGTACTTGAAGCAGCACCAGCCCCGCTTCTTATCCGGATGATATTCGCACGGTTCCGATACCCTCCGTAGATTTTCGACGAGGTCACTGTTGACAAAATTCTCGTAGGCCTCGCTCTGCCGGTCGGTCAGCGGGCAGAAGACGACGCGATCTGTCTTTTTGGGAAGCTGGTGCGCGATCAACGACTTCATGCGCCGCAGGAAGAACTCAGGAAGCAGGTTCTGGACCAGCTTGCGGGCTGTGGCGCGAGCGAGACTGAGTTGGTACAGGGTGGCATCGTGGGACTGGCCAATCGTCAGGGGTCGGCTGATGGTCTGCTGCCACTCGGCCAAAGTGCCGAACCGGCCCGGATTCGTCCAGTTGAGCAGGGTCCATAGTTCTTCGTACTTGTTCTGGATGGCCGTGCCTGTGAGGCCAATCCGACACAGAGCGTTGACCTCGTTCATGGCGCGCGTCGTCTCCGATTTGCGCTCTTTCAGGACGTGGCACTCGTCGGCCACGACGGCGTCCCAGCGCACTGTGTTGATGCGGTCACGGTGGTTCTTGTAGGTCGTGTAGGTGGTGACCATGATCTCGAGACGGCCAGCCTTTGCTGACTGCAAAACGTCGTCTTTGCCGCTACCATGATACAAGTCGACATGCCACCAGCCCCAGCGTTGAAGCTCGTTGCGCCAGTTCTGGATGAGCGAACCGGGGCAGACAACAAGAACACGTGGGTACCAGCTGCTGTCATCATCGTCTCCGCCTTCGCCGTGGGCTCTCCGCATCTTGCGCATCCTCTTGTCGTCTCTCTCGTCACCCGTCTTGCCAAATGCAGCCGTCAGGAATGCGGCCACCTGAACCGTCTTCCCCAGACCCATGTCGTCGCCCAAGATGCCGCCTTTTTGGTATACAAACAGCTGGTGCAAGAACTGCACACCGACCACTTGGTAGTCGCGCAAATACTGTGCCATGCATCCTGGCACAACGCCGGCCGAGTACTCGAGCAGAATGTCCTTGTTTTCTCGGGATGGGCGTACACTGCTGTCAAACTGCGGCCGCGTCTGGAGGGGCATGTCGGCCCTGCTGCCATTCTTAATGCCGAGGGTCTTGTTTCGCCGTCTTCTCCGCTCATGCTCGTCGTCCGAGAAGTAGATATCAGAGTAGTCGGGTGGAAGTCGTAGACCTGCGTCGTTGAGGAGGGCCCGCCGCTGGTCGAACTCGCGTCGTCGCTGTCGAATGTAGTCAGGAATGGTCAGGTCTTCCTCCTCTTCTTCTCCAATTATTTCGTCGATGATGGCGTCGGTCGATGATGCCATTCGTCCCTTTCCTTTTCCCTTCAGGTCTGTTTTGCCGTCTTTCCGGGAAATACTGGATCCTCCTCGCCCTCCTCTGCCTCTTCCTCGTCCTCGACCTCGTGCGCCGGCTCCCTTCTTCTTCTTCTTCAGTCTTTCGTACTCTCCATCCGACTCGTCCGTCCACTCGACCTTGACTGTTGCGTCTCCGTTTTCTGGCCGTTCCTCCTTTCGAGGTCTCTGCTGGTCTGGCCCGTCTTCGTCGCCATCATCGTCCTCGTCGCCATTGGCGATAATCTGTGACCGCCGTCGTTTGACGCCTTTTGAGGAAGATGGTCCGGGGGTGTCGAACGGCTCCAAGTCGAGACCAAGGTCGACTTCTAGCTCGGATGCGGTCGACTCGTCGTCAATGTCGATACCCTCATTATATGCTGCGCTCCGCGCTGCCATATTGTCAAATTGGTGGCATTGCGTGCCGAGTTGTGTTGGAAAAGTGGTGCTCGAACTGTCGCGATGTCGATGTTGCAAACGCGTCGCGACGAAGGAGGGGCAAAATCGCGAATTGGTGTAAAGTGGTGGATGCGTGAGCACGTGAATTAGGCTGCTACGGTTGCCTTCTGGGGCGGGAGGACAAAAGGGAAGGCGCTGTTGAGTGGATTGCCACGGTCCGATGGTCACTAAAAATTGGAGAAAACCGTCGAGACCGCCTATGACGGCACGCTCACCCCGCTGGGGAAAATAGCAAAACCGACAAACAAAGAGGAGACTCACCTGAGAGCGCAAGCATTCCGCACCTTCCCTGTTTCCCATGTGGAGGTGCCTCGGCTGGTGTGGAGAAACCTGGAAGGAGCGGAACAAAAACACGGGGAAGGACGTGTAAGACGGAGGATGTAAGACGACAGACCACTTTCCTTTGGAATGTCTGAACATAAAATACAAAAGAAGAAGGAAGTCAAGATTGAGGAAAGAACGACTGTCAAACCACTCCTGATATTCAGGGGCATTCTTGCAGACATTCACAACAACATCACCATTTTCCCTTATCACCACATCCTTTCACATGTCACACTCAACCCCCAAGCTGGAGCCGTCCAGCTCCAACTCGGGCTTCTTCCAGGAGCTGCCCGAGCTCGCCAACCAGTTCTACGACGACATCAGCGTGCAGAGAGTCTTGAATTGTGAGTTTTAACTGCCGCCCTCTATAATTTAATGCTCGCTAACGACGTAGTACTCATCCCTGACGACCTCCGCCGCGAGGTCGAGCCCGAGATCGCGCAGCTCGCAGACGACGTCCTCGCGCCGCACATTTTCGACCTGATTACCGATGCCGAGCGCAACCTGCCCTACCTGCGAGGCGGCGGACGCAATGCGCTCGGACGACCGACGAGCGAGCTCGTGACGGGCGAGGGCTGGCGCGGCCTGCAGAACTTTGGCATTGAGCGCGGCATCGTGGCGTACAACTACACGGCGGACCACGCAGCCTACGGCGCGCACGCGCGCGTGCTGCAGATGCTGCGGTGCCACTTGTGGGAGCCGTCGGGTGCGTGCACAACGTGCCCGGGGGCCATGACGGACGGCGCGACGCGGCTGCTGCAGCGCCACCTGACGCAGGACGCCAAGATGCCTGCGTCGGCAGAAACGAAGATGAGTGAGACACAGCGCCAGGTGCTCCAAAGTGCCTACGACCGGCTGACGTCGCGGGACCCTCGGAAAGCATGGACGAGCGGGCAGTGGATGACGGAGCGGCCGGGCGGCTCGGACGTGTCACAAACCGAAACGGTGGCGACCTACGTTGGCAGCAAGGGACAGGGGCCCAACGACGTCGACGCAGACGGCCTGCCGCTTGGGCCCTGGTCGATTGACGGCTTCAAGTGGTTCTCGTCGGCGACGGATGCGGGCATGACAATTCTGCTGGCGCGCACACAGCCCGGCAAGGGTCTGTCGGCGTTCTTTGCGCCCATGCGCCGGCGCAGACCCGACAGCGCACCGGCCACACAGGTCCGCACGGGCAGCCGCCCCAAGCAGGACACCGAGCTGAACGGCGTGCGCATCCAGCGCCTCAAGGACAAGTCCGGCACGCGGCCCGTGCCCACGGCCGAGCTCGAGCTGACGGGCATGCGCGCCTGGATGATTGGCCAGGAGGGCAATGGCATCCGCGAAATTGCCACGGTGCTGGCGATTACGCGCGTGCACTGCTCGATTGCGTGTCTGGGACTGGCGGGCCGGGCCTTGGGTGTAGCCAAGGCGTATTCGCTGAAGCGCACGATCAGTGGCGCGGCCGGCGGCAAGTCCCGCCTCCTGCTCTACCGCAGCCCGTTGCACATGCAGACGCTAGCCGACCTGACGATTGATTATCACGGGCTGATGCTGTTGACTTTCTACACGGCGCACATTATGGGCCTGGATGAGAGACAGACCAAGGGCGCCAAGCAAAATGCTCGCGATAGCAGCTTGGTTAACCCCCCACCGGCTGCTGTCGGCCCTCTCCTCCGCGCACTCAGCTCCCTTCACAAGGCCTATGTCTGCAAGCAGTCCGTCCCTCTCCTTCACTCTGTCTGCATGGAGGCCCTGGGCGGCGTCGGCTACCTGATGAACACCGAGTCGGAGGCCCTCAACATGGCGCGCCTCTTCCGTGATGGTACCGTGAATGCCATATGGGAGGGCACGACGGACGTCTTGAGCACAGATCTGGTGCGCACCCTCACCCACCGCAAGTCCGGCAAGGCCAGCTTGGATGCGCTTGAGTGGCTCGTCAAGACATCCGTCGTGGGAGATACCGTCGCTTCGTCTCTTTTGCTCCCAGCATGGACAGCTCTCCGCACACGCATCGAGACGACCTCTCCCGACATTCTGCTGGCTGACGCCCGTGCCATCTTGTTCTCGGCCGCCGAGATCCTGGTCGGCGGCCTGCTATCGGCAGACGCACACACCGACGGGTCCACTGCTGTCGCCGCCATGAGCCAGCGGTACTTGCTAAAGAAGGGATTCCTGACAAAGGACTCGGACGCCGCCAAGGCGGCCGCCACGGCATCGGTCGAGCAGCGCCTGGCCACGGACACGGCCATTGTCTATGGGACAAGCGGGCCAGATGTGCAACAGGCGGCCAAGCTGTAGGTGGGGGCGATAAGCACAAAATTTACTTTGCCATGTATATATATACGATCTCTTTGTACGCATAAATTTGATTACAGATGTGTTTATTTTTACCCGCTCCCTTTGACCACTATTTGACCAACCCGTCTTTGACTATTCTGTAAGGTCAGCAACGCAGCATTTTGTTGTTTATACCCTAGGAAGGCCAAGTCTTATTTTAGACGACAGCTCCGTCATCAATGAAAGAGATGCTTCAGGCCACATATCATAGAATGCTGTAACTACATTGTACTGCTCATCCCCCCAGTTCTTATGGTATAAATACGTCCGACAGAGCCACAGCAAACGCCCTTTTGACTCCCGGCAATCAATACTCTAGTTCCCAGAAAACCACATATTTACGCATACAAATATCTTACGCATACAAACCTTATCATGGGCGACGAACCCAAACGCCTTTTCACCAGGGATTTCCCCAGAGAGGACTTGAATGGGTACCGTCCTGGCGGCTACCACCCAATAACACTGGATGATAAGCTGGGATCAAACAACAGGTACAAGATATTGAGCAAAATAGGATTCAACGATACATCCACAGTATGGGCAGCCCGCGATACAACGTAAGTCTGGTATAGCTACATTGTGGTTTCTTTTCGTTAGTACGCTGACTCTAACATTTTCTTCTTGACATAGAGAAAATAAAGAAAGATACGTTGTTTTGAAGATTCTCACAGCAGAATACTCTGCAAGTGAGAGAGCCAAAGCCGGAAAGGAGATGCTTCGCTCTATAAAAAAAGCTGAACCGGACAAGAGCTGGTTTCACTTTACGCTCTTGTTAGACGAATTTGAGAAAACGGGCCCCAACGGCAAACACACATGCCTCGTGTTTGCTCCTATGTCTGGAAATGTCGCCTTATTATTGAAGTCCAATTCAAATTGGTTTAAAAAGTATATATCTCGAGCACCCTTTTCATACCTACCGGATGCCAAGCATAAACGCTACCAGGTCCCAGCACGAATGTCCCGGGGCATCATAAAGCAAGTGCTTCAAGCACTGGCACTTTTGCACAAGCACGACATTGTGCATGGCGCTTTAAATCTGGAGCACATGCTACTCAATATGAATTATTACGACGACATCGATACTTTGGATGAAGACTTTTTCAAACAGAGAGAAATACTGGGAAAGACTTCCCAGTCCACCGCTTGTTCTGGAAAACCAACAAAGTTCCAGCCAAAATTTCTATATAAGTCGGAACCAATAGATTGGATCTCCATCGGCTGCGGCGTACCGAAACGGACCAAGCTGTCAAATCTGGATCTGGCATACAAGGCTGGCAGTCCGCCACCGGCCGGGCATATTGTACAAGCCGAGCACCGTGCCCCAGAGTTAATGTTCCCCGAGCCCAGCACAATTCATGGCAACCATCCTGATGGCAAAAAACTCGATATTTGGGACTTTGGCTGCTTCATGTTCAAAATCATTACTGGGTTCTCTACATTTGACTGTCCATTTGTCAGCAAGGGATACATGACGGCTGGGGTAAAAGAAACCAAAGATACCCAAGACGATTTTCACCTTTTGATGATGAGCCAGCTTCTTGGTCCTCTTCCTGATAATTTGTACAAAAAGTGGAAAAGGTCTAGCCTCTACTTTGACCAAGACAGGAAGCTGTACAACTGTCGTATAGGAGGCCCTGACGGGGAAGGACGCGCCGGCACGAAAGATGAATCGGGAAGAGAAGAAGAAAAGGAAGAACCACTTATGCTGGACGATATAAACAGCACATTGGAGGATCGACTTAAGGAGTGGGCTCCCGGGTCAAAGTATAGAAAAGAAATGATGCTGGCCATACAAAAAGAACAATCAGAGGAACCCTCGTCGGGCGAAGATTATGACGATGATGAAGAAGATTTTCGGAATATCATGGAAACAGAAGAAGTCCAGATGATCACGGACGTACTCAAGAAGATTTTCGAATACGATCCAGCAAAGAGGTTATCAGCTGAACAGCTTTTACAAGAGCAGTGGTTCAAAGGCATTGCAGACCCGCCATTGAGGGACGATGAACCGCAAATTGGGTGATGAATTTATTCACGACTAGCGAGCCTCAGTTAGAGGACAATTCAAGGCCGACTTTTTTTTTTTTTTTTACTTTGCTTTGCTTTTGCTTTACTGTTTTGTCTTTTTTTTTTTTTTTTTTTTTTTAAAAAAAAAAAAGAGAAATGAAATAAAACAAACCAGATTTTAAATAACTGACTTTTTACAAAAAAAAACCAAAAACCGTACATATGTTACAGTAAAGTCTTTTACCAAGTTACACAGTTAGTAGTCTCGAAGTATAGTTAAGACTGGCAATTAGGACGTAAAGAATCTGAAGTAATCACACCTGATCCTTTCCTGTTGGCCTTTGCACTCAACACCCCGGATCAAGAGTAAAAGAGGAACCAGGTTCGTAGGAGTCTCGGTCAACATGCCACGTTTCGACAATGTGTCTTTGAGTCTTTCTGTCTTTCGTTGAGAACCTCGATGGAGCTCCAGCTGGTCTGAGCTTTTGTTTGCCTGGGGGGAAGGGAAATAGCGGTCAAACTGTCTGGGGCCTTTCTCTCTGTATCCACAAACGGTGTCTAGACTCGATGCAGCTGTCGTTGTCCAGGCGCATCTAATTCTGTATGGGGTTCTCACCTCGTTTTCTACAACTCATTGCTGCATTAAGCACGGCATTATATTTCCTTTTTGTGCAGATTCTTAAGAGCATGATTCGTTCTCAAGCTATCATTATTTTTATTTATTTTTATTCATAGTAATGGATGGACCCTGAACCGACCCGGACTTGTCCCTGAAAAACAAGAACCTCACTTGAACCTGAACGGTTTCAACTGTTTGCGGCTTAGCGGGTCCAGTGACCATCCAAGGAATGCGTGTGACAAAACCCAGATGCCAGGTGCCGGGGCCGCTGTGCCGCTATTGCGACGGAAGGAAGTGATGCATTCCAGCATTCCAGCACATCGCAGCTTTTAGCCCAAAATATTTTTGGACATTGACTGATACCTGTATGATTCTGGATGCATCTTGCGAGACTGCGAGATCCACTGAGGTCCGCTTCTTTCAGGGAAAGGACAGAGAAAGAGGAGAAAGTAAAGAGCTCTACGTCTGCTCTAGCATGTGTGAGATGCAAGTGTAAGTCGCTCTTGCCTTCGAGCTGATGTCAATGGGGCCCACAGCCCACGTAGCTCTTTCCAGGTCCGTCGCCACTGCCATACCAAGCAAAACAGGCCTAATTATGGAGACCCTGCCGAGCCTGCAGGTGCTTCTGTCTCGAGCTCTTTCCTTTAAACTCTTCGTATTGTAGCTGCATATATCCACCAAAACGCCTCACCGACGACGCGACCTCCGACCTCCCACCGCTTATTCCCAGCTGTTGTGCTTGTCCTACTGTGTCTGTGTGCTGTGTTTGCATCTCTCTTTGTCTTGCTTTGTCTGTAAGATCGGCTTCTGGCGATAACGCCGCCTCTTCAGTCTCGACTAAAACTCTGAACATCATCCTTCCACCTCATCCGCGCCTTCCCCACGCCAATGAGAAAGCCTGCACCTGCCACTCCTTCCCTGATTGTGCCTGTCCCTGATCTTGTCTCCCCCCTCCTTCGTTCCTTCCTCGAATGAAAACGAAGAGGATCGAATTGGGAAAGCGACAGTCAATTGATACTGCTAATGGAAAATAAAATTCGAGCCTCGTGACAATCAGACTTCTCCTTTCTTCTTTCACACTCTGTTTCTTCACACTCAACTGTCATCCCACATTCTTTACCTCTACCCACCCTCACCACCATCGTGTACCGACCTTCCCCCCACTCTCCAAACTTAAAGTGACGACCTTATCTGAGACCGGCGCCATTCCAGTCTCCGCTACTACTTTACTTTGGTGGCTGCTAACTAATTCCTCGCTTTCTGTTTCACCGCATTGGACAGCCCTTGGCCGGGTTCGTTTCGTCATACGCAACGAGTGTTTTCGTTTTCGACAAGAAAGTATTGCCTCAATCGGAGTCTGCATCTGCTCTGCGACCTTTTTGCCTTTTGAGCGCTTTCTCCCCAGGTCAATTCTCGCATCTCGTTTTTACCCTACTTTCATCTTTTCTCTCCATCTCCTTATCAGACTCCGACTTTCATCCCACTTTGACCTCCCACGACCCCACGTCGAGTCATTCTTTTCGCTTTTCGCCTTTGGCTTTTCGAGACCATCCACCTTTTCCACAGCACCGGAATTTATCTCGGAAACACCTCGCAAGCTCTCGCAGCGAACAAAACACGATCCAATCGATTTTTGTGTCCCTCAAATCTTTTCTGCTCACCTGCACGCTTCGACATTTTTCTTTCCTTTTTTCTTCTCGCATCTTTTTTCAGGTCGTGTGACTTTGGGATCGACCGCTGCCGCTCTCGCTCTCCGCACGTTCCTGCAACCCCACGGACGGCAAGAGACCTGTTGTTTCGTTTGCAACGTCATTCGTCATTCTGTCATTCTAGGTATGGTTTCTACTCCGTGCTCTCACTCAATTGCACACCGAACAACCCCAACCACATCCACAGCTTGTGACCGCCTCCTGCTCCTTGCACATGCATGCTTCCCCGTGGGGCTCTGCGTTTGATTTGACTTCCCAACAGATCTTTCGGGCTTCGACCTCCAAACCTGCCCTCTTTTTCTCTCTCTTCTGTCCTTCTCTCTAACCTCTTCTAGTCTTGATCCTTCGACCTGCGATTGACCTCCTCAACCTCGAAGCTCCTGCCCACGTCAATCCCAGCTTCGTTTCCCTCTCTTCCCTCCCACACCGACAATGGCAGCTCCGAGCGCAAACCCGCCCAAGAAGAGCGGCTCGACCGACGACTTCAGCGTCTTTGACGATGCCCGCACCTACTACACCTCCGAAGAGCGCCACGCAAACCCCCGTGCCGGCCCCCGCACACGCACATACTCCCAGAACAGCCTGCAGAAGCAGTTTGCCCGTCTCGGCGTCAAGGAGCCCTTCCGGCGCGGCAGCCACGACGAGAGCGCACCTGCACGGCGATTCCTGATCGATGTCGACAGCACGCTCGAGAACCTGCGCAACCAGGAGGACACAGACGGCAACTTCCAGATCACAATCGAGGACAATGGCCCCAAGGTCTTCACCCTGCGCACCGCCGCCTCCAATGGCTACAACCGCTTCGACATCCGCGGCACCTACATGCTCTCCAACCTCATGCAGGAGCTGACTCTGGCCAAAGAGTACGGCCGCCGCCAGATCGTGCTGGACGAAGCCCGCCTCAACGAGAACCCCGTCAACCGCCTGTCTCGCATGATCCGCGACCAGTTCTGGGATAGCCTGACCCGCCGCATCGACGCCTCCAGTATCGAGGTTGCCGCCCGCGATCCCAAGGACTGGACCGACGACCCGCGCCCCCGCATCTACATCCCGCCCGGAGCCCCCGAGCAGTTCGAGTACTACACAAAGCTGGCCAAGGAGCGGCCCGAGATCCGCCTCGATGTCCAGCTGCTGCCCGCCAAGGTCACGCCCGAGGTCATGCGCGATCTCAACGACAAGCCCGGTCTGCTGGCCGTCGACATGGAGGAGGTCGAGGACCCGGCCACAGGCGAGAAGACGCTGCGCGGCCGGCCGTTTGTGGTGCCCGGCGGCCGCTTCAACGAGCTGTACGGCTGGGACAGCTACATGGAGTCTCTGGGCTTGCTGATTAACAACAAGGTGCACCTGGCCAAGAGCATGGTGCAAAACTTTTGCTTCTGCATCCGCCACTACGGCAAGATCCTCAACGCCACGCGCTCGTACTACCTCTGCCGGTCCCAGCCTCCCTTTTTGACCGACATGGCGCTGCGCGTGTACGACCGCATACGCGACGAACCCGACGCCATCGACTTCCTCCGCACCGCCATCCTGGCCGCCATCAAGGAGTACCACAGCGTCTGGGTCGCCGAGCCCCGCCTCGACCCTGTCACGGGCCTGTCGCGCTACCGCCCAGAGGGGCTGGGCGTCCCACCCGAGACCGAGGCCAACCACTTTGTGCACGTCCTCGAGCCCTACGCCCAGAAGCACGGCATGACCTTCCAGGAGTTTGTGCACGCCTACAACTACGGGAAAGTCCAGGAGCCCGAGCTCGACGAGTACTTCTTGCACGACCGCGCCGTGCGCGAGTCCGGCCACGACACGTCGTACCGCCTGGAGCGCGTGTGCGCCAACCTGGCCACGATCGACCTCAACTCGCTGCTGTTCAAGTACGAGCTCGACATTGCGCGCACCATCCGTACGGTCTTCAACGATAAGCTCGTCGTGCCCGAGGAGTACTGCGTCGGCTCGATGACGCCGGGCCAGGTCGAGACCTCGGCCCTCTGGGACCGCCGGTCCAAGCGCCGCAAGCTGGCCATTGACAAGTACCTGTGGAACGAGAAGGAGGGCATGTATTTCGATTATGACACGGTCAAGAAGGAGCAGTGCACGTACGAGAGCTGCACGACGTTCTGGGCCATGTGGGCGGGCGTCGCCAGCCCCAAGCAGGCCGCCGCCATGGTGTCCAAGGCGCTGCCCAAGTTTGAAGCCCTCGGCGGACTTTTGAGTGGCACAGAAGAGTCGCGCGGCGCCATTTCCCTGGAGCGGCCCAACCGGCAGTGGGACTACCCCTACGGCTGGGCGCCCCAGCAAATGCTCGCGTGGACGGGCCTGTACCGCTACAGCTACGTCGAGGAGGCCGAGCGGCTCGCGTACAAGTGGCTCTTTATGATCACCAAGGCGTACTACGACTTCAACGGCGTGGTCGTCGAAAAGTACAATGTCACGCAGCGCGTCGACCCGCACCGCGTCGATGCCGAGTACGGCAACCAGGGCATGGATTTCAAGGGCGTGGCCAAGGAGGGCTTTGGCTGGGTCAATGCCAGCTACGTGTACGGGTTGCAGATCATTCGGTCGCATGCCCGCAACGCCCTCGGCACCATGACGCCCTGGGAGGCCTTTACGCAGGCCATCGAGAACGAGCGCGAGAAGGCACTGGCGTCGATGGAGTAGGGGGGGGAGAAGCGACGAGAGATAAAATACGGAGTAACAAGAAGCAATAAACACGGGGTAGCTGAATATGGGGAAGTCTGGACTAGACAAAATAAAAAGGACAGGAGGAGCTCCCGAAAAGGGAAGTCAGCTCTCAACAACAGAAACCTCGAAACAGATACGGAAATAGCTGTGGCTGGTGGGCTGGGCGGTCAGGGGAGTGCATTGAAAGGAAGGGATCCAGATCCAGGTCCAGATACAGAAGGGTGCAGCGGCTAGCCTGAGAAGCTGGGCCGTGTAGCTCGGTAGGATTAGATAGGAAAAGGCAAGGAAAAGGGATCGCGGCGGACGGCAGCCGAAAAGCGGGACCGAACGGACCGAGCTGACGGGGAATGTCAACGAAAACGGCTTCAACAAATCGACAGCACAACTACAGAAAGGACAAAATAGTGGAGGTGACTCATTCGGATATTGCTCCGGCGCACCGGGAGAGGACTTGTTTTCTTTTTGTTTTCATCATCTGATTTTATCATTTTGGTTGCGTTTGTTTGCGTCTGTTTTTGCTCCATGTTTTATTTTTGTCCTCATTTTCCTTTCTTTCCATTAGCAGACTTGCATGGTTTGTTTCTATAGATTGGCTGCATATTACCTATGTAGGGTGGTCTTATTCATATTTTCTTCTTCTTACATTTCCCTTCTTTTTCGTCTTCTTTTCTCTTGCTGCATATTCGGGGGCATAGACAGGTTTTACGAGTGCAAAAGACAACAGAATAAAATACAGTGTAAAAAGACAGACCAACAAAATATCGAATACTGAGTACATAGTGACAAAATGATTGACATGATCGTCCCTGGTGTAGGAGAAGGACGGAACGAGCTGACAGGCGGATCTGGTTGGTCCATTTGTCTCCTGTGGTCTTCTTGGTTCCCCTGGCCTAACCATGACGCAAGAGCCGAGCGATTGTCAGAAGCAAAAACGGTGCACCTTGACGGAGCACCAAAACAGTCAGACAGTTACATGCCTCGTCTTTGGGCACGGAAAATAAATTAAAATAACACAAAAAATGGCGGGGACATGAAGCTCCCTCGGGAGAAAGATGGCTCGGGACTGGTTTCTACTGGTTCGAGAAAAGAAAAAAGGCGGTAGACAACGGTAGAAACACGAGAACAGCCTTGCCATGTGACAAATGACAATATGACAACTGACGAGCCATGATGTTTACGAATAACCACATTGTCGAAAACATCGAAAGAAGGCATCTTGAAATACGGACAACCGGGGACATGGACGGCAGACGGGAGATAATGTTGGAAAGTAAAGTTAAGAGTCAACACGGCATACGGGACGGAGACTGGATTGCGAATCCTACGAGTACGACGTGATTACAATGCACAGTTTTGTGATGTTGACTCTTTTCTTGACAAGAAAGTAAAGAAGAATTAAAACCGGCAGAAAACGTAGATACGAACTCCTCGCACGAGCACCGACCGAGCTTTTTACTGAGAAGGATAATGGAGAATGGATCAAATCGAAAGGAAGGCATCAAAACATGGATCAACAGGCGTATTTCGAGGCACGAGGGCAAGGCAGGACAGTCAAGCAATGTCTCGGAGAAACAAGAATAGACAGGCACTGAGTACTGTGTAGACTCAAAGTGACAAAAGTGACAAAGTAAAGTGGAAAAGAAAATGGCCGGCCAAGAACGGAGCCGGTACGGCAAAAACGCAGACAAGTCACAGAATGCACGCTGATAGCCACGCTTTTTTCGGCCAGCCGCTTCGCAGTCCAAACGCGATAGCGTCAGATGCCAGAGAGCCAGATGAAAAATAGTCATCAAAAAGCACACCAAGAGCCGCAGGAACGCATGATGCGCCTTGCGAGCATCGACCCCTGTCCAGCCCCCAAAGGCGAGGTCCATTTCGAGAGGTCCTGTTGTGTGAGATCCAGCTTGTCTTCTTTCTTGTCTGTTTTGTCCATTTTCTCGTCTTGAATTCACACCCCCTTCTCCGGGTGGCACCCTCCTCTTCTTCGTCGTCTTCTCAAGTCTCATCTTCTCCAAATGCAGCCCAGTCGAATCAGGAATATGATCGTGCGGTCAAGGTGTCAGGCGTGCTTTCAAGAATTCGAACAACATATCAACCCTGTCAACTGTGTTACTAGCACAATCGACGCCACGAAAAGAAAAAGGTCACTAATTGGTCAGGCGAAAAACGGTCGAGATCCCAAGGCCTGTCTTGTCCCAAGAAAAGGCCCACGACAACCGAGGTTCACTGAGCCGAGAATTGGCACCAAAAAAGTGACCAGAAAAGTGACCAAAAAAGCGACCTTGCCCCAATTGCCCCAATGGGCTCCAATGAGGCCCCAATGGCCCCAAGCTTGCCCCAGTCTCAATTGCCCCAGACCTAGGTCGAACTTGTAGAGACTCCAGTAGACTCCAAATAAACCGAGAGATGCCATTGAAGCCCACTTTGCACCTTGGGGAAACACGAGCTGCTGACTCTCTTTGCTCCTTCGCTCTTCGTAAGGATGTTTCGTGCTTTCCGTCCCTTTTCGTGCTTTTCGTGATCTTCGTCTTTTTGAGCTCGGGATCTAGATCAGCGGGGAAGCGAGGCGGGAGAAAGAAGGGGGAAACAGAATTCGAGACGGAGTTTAAGACGGGAAAAGAGTCAATAATCATCCAAATGAATGGTCAAAAGCAGGTACCAAAATTACGACGTAGACAGAGGCCTGCCCCTCTCTTTCCCTTTTGTTCTTCTTGTCCTTCTGTCTCGTGGCAGCTGCCATTTTGTTGCAATTCGTGGTTCTGGCAGGAGCGAATGACGGCATTTCCCATTTCACATGCTTTTTGGGGGCGTGTCATTTTTCTGTTCTTGCCTGTCTCGTGGCCGGAAACGACGAATGACAGAGCACGAGACAGCGGATTGGAGAAACGGTTACTTGCATAGCGCCTTTTCGATAGCTAAAATGCAGCTATCAGGAACACCGGCATAATGGAAGTTCAATATCGACCGTCTTGATTTTTGTTTTGTCGTGCTTTTGTCAGAATCCGTAATATGAATGGCCAGCCGTGTCAATTGTCAAGTCAATTCTCGATTGAGTCACATTTGCCATCTGTCGAGTTTGACACAATTTGCCCAGTGTCAGCGAGTTCATCTCCCTACAGCCCAGACCCTCTTGCCGTTCCCCCGCATGGTGGATATGGAAGGCACGATACGTAAAGAAGGAAAGAGGTGTGGGACGGGGAGACCAGGAACAAAAGCCATGCAACGACGAAAATACTCTTCAAACAGACTTTCTTTTCGACATGCATCTGACGTCTTTTGATCAATTGATCAAATCAATTACGATAGCCCTCAAGGATAGCCCCAGGGGGAGGGAGAAACACGGGCAAAAGCCGGGTGCTCTGCTGCCGTGATTGGCCGAGACCCAAAAACAGGGGCGCACAGCTACCTTTGAGCCGAGTGAGCATGCGTGAAGCCACCGATAGTCAGTAGTAGTCAATAATCAAGATGCCCTCTCCCTGTCTCCCTTGGCTGTTCTCCTTTCTGCATATCGTTCAGTCAGGACTGAATCTCGCTTTTCGGGTCCGTTACGGCAATGTGGATGTGGAGGAAAGTGGGGCCAGGGGCGTGTGCGGTTCTCGTTAGCGTCTTTTGGGTTGTCCAAGGTCACTCTGCTTTCAGCGACTTTTAGTGGGCTCAGCGCCCTGGAAGCCGCGGGCTATGTAAGTTGATTGGCTGAAAGCATGCGGACGTACTAAGGCACAGCGCGTGAGCGTTTGGACAGTCTGACAGTGTCTTTGGGGGAGTCCTCTGGGGCTTTCTCAGGCCCTTTCCTTACACTCAGGCGTCCTTTGTTGCCACCTCCAGCAAACCGGGCTAAGCCCACACCCATTCGCAAAAGAGAAAAGACAAAAAGACGAAAATACAGTCGAATAACTCGTCGAATAAGGCTCGCGATTGCAAGCTCAGAAGGATGGATGGTCTTGTTCTCTGGGCCTTTTTCTGTGTCTCTTCAGTTTTGACGCCCCTTTGCCCCACTTTTCTCAACCCAGTAACCGGTCGGTCAAGCGGCTCTCTCAGGAATGAAGACGAGAATAGAGAAACAAGAAGGGAAAGGAGAAGGAAGGGAAGAAAAGGAAAGGACAGAGAAATCAGAGATAGAGACAGTAGGCCTGCATTAGCCAGTTTGAGGGCGTTGAGCACTGACAGCAACTCGTGGAAGGTGAAGACAGCGAGGTGACTTGCATCTCGACTTTTGATTTCCAGAATCTTTCAGCACCTCAATTCTCTTCCCCAAGCATTGGGCCATGGCGGCAAAAGATACACATCTCTCAGACTGAAAAATACCGACTGCAAATGTACTTCGCGGGGCCGGCTGGGGGGGGGGGGGGGGGGGGGGGGGGTGTGAAATGGAACGAACACCGCCGTGGACCGGCGGGGAGGCTTTTTCGGGGCCGGGTGAAGGTTTATTTTATGGAGTACATTTTTAACGTTTTTTTTTTT
>WNYG01000095.1:0-95903 GCA_021396235.1 Sporothrix pallida
GGCGGCGGCACGGGCCCGGGGCCATGGCAGCGGCAGGCAGCGGCGGCGGCGGCAGTGGTGGCGGTGGCTGCGGGGCACGCCTTGATTGTTAGACAAGATGAAATGCAGACAACAGTCTTTGTAAGAGACATGACTTACCTTGGGGGAGGGGGTTGGTCTTGAGCCCAGACCGGGCCATGCCCTTGGCCTTGAAGTCTTCGGCCTCGCGGGCCTTGCTTATTCAAGAAAGCATTCCCGGGGGAGGGGTGGCAAGGGCATGGTGTGAGATGATGTGGTGTTGTTGTTGTTGCCGTTGTCGTTGATGTTGCTGCGTGTTGTTGTTGTTGTTGTGTTGTTGTTCTTGTCATTGTCGTTGCCATTGTCATTGCCGCCGTTGTTGCCGTTGTTGCCGTTGTCGGCGACGACGGTCGTCTTATCGTAAAGACGGAACACACCACACACCATCGACAACAAACACGCGGCGGCTCGTGGGCGGGCGCGGCGGCCCCGCCATAGGGGGTGGCAGAAGTACCCCATGCCATGGAGAATCTGGTTCCGGAGGGTTAGGACGTCTGCACAATGAAATGATTGGAGAGGGCCGGATGGAATGGCTTACTTTTCACCCCATGATGGTGGTGGTGTGTGGTGGGTGCGGGTCGTTGTGACGATTGTTGTGTTTGTTGATGAAGAGAGAAAAGAAGAAAAGAGAGAAGAGAGAGGAAGGGAGAGAAGAAATTTCCAAAGGGGGGGAGACCTCCTTTTTGACCTTGGCCTAGACTGTGCAGATTGCCAACAATGGAAGGAGCGAAGAAGGAAGGAGCGAACTGGGGACGTGTTGTGTCAGCGTTGTTTTGTTATTGTTTGTTTGTCCCCAGCGGTCGTCCCTTCCATGTTGGGATGAACATTCAAAACTTGCAACTAGGGCAACTGCCCTGCACACATAGGCCGAAAAGGAAAGAGCAAACAGGGCTGCAAAAGGAAAGGACGAAGTCAGGACGAGACAGGCAAGAGACATGGGGTAAAAGGCATCAGAACACACGAGATGAAAGCAGTCAGTGTTAACAGTATTATTGGTGTCTAAGTCTATTGAAGTCCCACGAGGGATGAATATATAAGATTAAATGGCAAGAAATAGAAGGAAATGGTAAATGTAAGAGACAGGACGACGCTAACGCCCCGACAGCTTCTTCTCGAGCAGCCTAAGCGGGCCATAGAAGAGGGCGGTGACGACAAAGGCAAACTCGAAGCCGAGGTCGCCGGTCGTCTTGGCAATGGGGCCGACGTACCAGACCTGGTCCATGCTGGGGACGATGAGGGGGACCGACAGCAGGGCGGCGCAGAGGGCGGCGAGGCCGATGGGCAGGCGGGCGGCATTGTCCCAGTCCTTGGTGTTGTAGTTGGCGCAGTTGCCGCGGCGGAAAGCAAAGTGTTCCACCGTAAAAGCGCCGACGAAGGCGGCGGCCCAGTAGCCGATGAGGGTGATAAAGTTGTTGAGGTTGTTGTAGAAATCCTTGGAGGCGCCGATGCCGACGCCAATGACAATGGCGGACATGAAGAGGGCGTACAGGTGGCGGGGGATCTTTCCGAGAGCAGGAATGAGCATGGGGAAGTTGAGCGTGATGGCGTACGAGGTGGCGGAGATGTTGCCGATGAGCGACAGGGCCAGCAGGACGGTGCAGAACTTGCCGAAGCCGCCAGCCGGCTGGAGCATCGCATCCAAAACGCCGCCGACCATGCTGGCCTCGTAGCCCTCTTCCCACTCTGTAATGTTGAACATGGCGCCGGCGATGGCGGCGCCGAGGGTCATGAGGGGGACGGTCGAGAGGACGAGGCCGCTGTACGAGTAGAGGAAGATTGTCCGTGGCTTGATCTTCGGGTCGAGGTAGGTAAAAAAGTCCGAGGCGATGGCGGCCCAGGGCAGCATGTAGGAGGCGACGACCATGGCGTAGGACACAAGGGCGGCGGGCGGCGACGACTCGACGACGGTCTGCTCCTTCAAGTGCTTGCCGCCGCAGCCGGTGGCGACGATAATGGCCAGCAGGGCGGGGGCCCACGAGTAGGCCTCGTACCAGTGGAGGACCTTGTAGCCGCAGAAGGACACGAACAAGGCGACGATGGACACGACGACGACGCCGACGTACGGACTGAGGGAGCCGCCGCTGACGGCCGTCAAGCACTGCCCGCCGATGACGACCATGATGACGCAGAAGCCGGTCAAAGTGGCCATGTTGAGGAGCACCGGAATGCTGACAATGTAGCGGCCAAAGGAGTAGCGGGCCTGCATCATCTGGCGCATGCCGGTCTGGGAGCCGAGGGTGCTGAAGTAGGCGGGAGCCAGCGCGGTGAGGAGGGTGAAGAACAACGTAATCAACGCACTATCCCGCAGCGAACAGCCAAACTCAGGGCCGAGCATGCCAAAGGTGATGGGCAGGATGTTGCAGTTGAGCGTGAACCAGAGCGTAAAGGCGGTGTACGCTCTTTTATCCGTGCGCTTCTCAACCGGCACCGGGCCCAGCTGCGACGCCTCCATGGTGTTGGCCGTAAAGTAGGCGAGGGCGCGCGTGTGCCACGGCTTGGAGGCAGCCATGGAGACGGAGTCGCTGTCGCCGGCCATTTCGAGGGAGGGCGAGGAGGAGGAGCCTGAACCTGTTGTTTGGTGGGCCTCCTTCTCCAGCTTGGATGGAGAGTCGGTGGCAGGCGTGCCACGCTCAATGTCGGTGTCCATTGGAGGGGGATTGTTGGTGAGGAAAGGGGGAGAATAGATTGTTGTGAGGAAACGTTCAAGGAACAGCTTGCAGGAAAGTCTGACTTGTTTGTCTGTCTTGATGTCTGTCTTGATGTCTGTCTTGATCTATGATCATCCTAGACGTCATCAGAAAGACAGAGCAGAAACAAAAGAGAGGAGAATGCCTGATATAAGCAGACCGTGGATAGGTGACGCGGTCGATATCGTCAAGTCGATATCACGGTCGATACCGAGACAAGGGTCGTCGATTCGATTGGAGATGGTTAGAGTGTGACTGGCAGAAGAAAGGATGCGATATCAGAAGCTTGGACAAAGAAAGAAAGACTGCGACAAAATCGGCAAGTTCGAGCCAAAATTAAGTGGGGCAGTTGTTTTTACTCTCTCATAATTGGCCAATTCAGTCCCTGATTTGTGGGCCCGTCCCGATACAACGGCAGCGGCGGACGGCACTGATAAGGATCCTGGGCACATCCTGGGCAGAGTGGATTGTGGACAGTGGATTGTGGACATGTGAAGCGGGAGCCCCATTTGCAATGCATCCTAGAGGCGTCCCAAGAGGATCCCAGGGACATACTAAGAACATCCTAGGCCTGATCTTTCTTGATGGTGTCTTGGCTTCCGTCTATTGATTCTGCAGATTGTCTGGAGTGCATGCCTTCCTTATCCGTTCTTTCTGGCCCAATCTTATCTTGCCGTTGTAGCGTGTCCGGCAACTGATAAAGGAAGGAGTGAGTGGAGGATGGGAAAAGTGAGGAAAGAACGGGCAGAAGCCGGACGAAAACGGAAGACGAGTCGAGTTAATACAGAGCAAGGGCAGTCAGTGGCAGCCAGTGGCAGTAGATCAAATTACAGGCAGTCAGTCACAGGCAAGATTGTGCTCCCTTCTCTCTTTTTTTCTTTCTTTTTGTTCTTCTTTCCTTCTCTTGACCTTCTCCCGCTTCAGTGTACTTTTCTCTTTTGTCATTCCTTTCCGCGGCTATTGATTGGCCGACTGGGCGAGTCCAAGTCTGCACAAACAAAAAGAATGCAGTCCAGGAAATAAGGGGAATAAACACTGAAGACTGACAAGGACGGGCAAACAAACAGGCAAAGCCAGAAGAGAGACGCCGAACGGTGTAGAATGAGTGGTCAGTCGGTGGTGTTGAGAGTGTGTTGAATGTGCACCCCACTGTATTTCATGCAGACGCCCTGTAAGACGTGCAGTTACAGTGGGAAAGTGGTCGCCACAGCGGTCACCGGCCCATCTGTATCCGTGCTGTGGCCGTACTGTAGCCGCCCCCGTCTCCACTAACCGGCGTCCGGCAGCGAGTCGGCTTCTTTCTTTTGTTGTCAAGATTTTACTTTGATTTTTTCTGGCTCAACGTCGTCTCCATCGTCTCCGCGTTCGGCGCGTAACCGCAGCGTCTGCAACCGTAACTATTATGCTTTACTTTTTTCAGTCTTTTGTCTTTTCGTCATCTTGGATCTTGATTTGTTTGGAATTATTTTGTGAGAGTTGATTGATCTTTTCTTTCTTTCCTGTTTCCTTTCTCTTCTTTCTCTTTTGATTTTCTCTCAACCACCCCCACGAAATGGCCCAATATGGCACAGTCAACCTCGACACCGTCACCGCTTCCGGATATCAACATGGACTCTGAAATGGCGATTGCAGGGGACATTGAAAAGGCTCCCCAACCCACAGACACAGAAACAGATCCGTCCAAGACTGTCTCGACCGGCGTTCTGGAAGACCTTGACGCAACAACACATCCACCTCCCCCCTACCATGTCTACTCCCGGCACGAGAAATGGGTCATGGTCGGGCTCGTGGCGGTCACGGGCCTGTACAGCCCGCTGCCGGCCAACATTTACTTTCCGGCGATACCGACGCTGGCCAACGTCTTTCACGTCTCGACGGAAGCAATGAACCAGACGGTGACGGCGTATCTTCTGATGCAGGGCATCTCGCCGATGCTCTGGGGGACGCTGAGCGACAAATATGGAAGACGGCCAATCTTCTTGGTGTGCCTCACCATTCTCATTGGATCATGCATCGGTCTGGCCCTCTGCCCCACCAACGCGTTCTGGCTGCTGATTGTTTTGCGCCTTCTCCAGGCGGCCGGCTGTTCGAGCACGATTGCGCTCGGGGCGGGCGTGATTGGCGACATCTCGACGCCGGACGAGCGCGGCGGCTACTTTGGGTACTTTAACCTGGGGCCGATGCTGGCGCCGTGCATTGGCCCCGCGATTGGCGGCGTCCTGAGTCAACAGCTCGGGTGGCGGTCCATCTTTTGGTTCCTGGTGATTGCGGCGGTTGTCTGCCTTTTACTCGTTGTCCTCTTTCTGCCCGAGACGATGCGCAGCATTGCCGGCAACGGGAGTGTTGCTCTGACGGGTGTCTACAGACCCATCGTGCCCATTCTCGGGAGAAAAGTCAAGACAGTCCCTCCCCAGCCTCGCTCCCCCCGCAAGGTGTCGACCAACCCGTTTGGCATCTTTTTGTACCCCGACATCTCCATCACACTCTTTTTTACGGGCGTCGTCTACAGTATTAATTACACGGTGACGGCCACCATTTCATCGTCGTTTGCGACGATCTATCCGTTTTTGGATGAAACGACCATTGGTCTTTGTTACTTGGCAACCGGCGGCGGCATGATTGTCGGCAGCACGACGACCGGCAAGTTTCTGGACTGGGACTTTGCCCGCGTCAAGCGCAAGTATCCGCTCGAGTCTCTCCAGAACCCGGCCGACTTTCCGCGCGAGTATGCACGCCTCAGAACCATGCCCATTCACCTGGTCGTGTTTACGGCCAGCGTCTTTGGCTGGGGCTTCTGCATCCAGTACAGGGCACATATCGCTGTTGCCTTGATTCTACAATTTGTCCTCGGGTGGACCTCTATTTCGATTCTGAACACGACGATGACGCTCATGATTGACGTGCTGCAGTCGCGCAGCTCGTCGGCGACGGCGTGCACGAACCTGGTCAGGTGTCTGCTGGCGACCGTCCTGGTGGCCGTCATTGACAAGATGACAACCACCCTCTCCTTCCAGTGGACGTACGTCTTCTGGGGCCTCGTGAGTGCCAGCATGCTGGTGCTCATGTACGTGGAGATCAAGATTGGCTCAAAGTGGCGGCGAGCGCGGGAGATTGCGGAGCAGAAGGAGGTTGAATGACGGGCAGGAGAAGACAATTGCATTTAGACCATCATTTACAGACATAGATAAATCATACTTACAGCATGGATTGGATATGGCATAGCGTTTGGTTTATTCCTTTTGGTTATCATTATCATTACTGTATATACTGCATTGCATAAATCAATACAAGTTTGAATATCAGTTCTCGTTCACTCGCTAATGTACTTCTTTACTGCCTCGATGGCATCCTCCACCAACTGCCGTCCCTTGTCCATGACACTGTTTGCTGTTAGTATTCAAATCAATATCGTCGTGTGTAAGAGTGACTCACCCATCCAAGGCCAGAATCGAGTGTGTGCAGCCTTTGAGGATCTGCAGTTCTGTCTCGACGCCCAGCCCCTTCAGCTGCTCCGCAAAGGCGATCCCTTCCGACGCCAGCAGGTCCTGTTCCGCGACGGCCATCCACGTCGGCGGCATTTTGGCGAGCAGCGACGACGGCGCCCGGTTCGGCGAGGCGTGCCAGTTGGACCAGTCTGCCTCGTTGGGCAAGTACATCCGCCGGTACCAGAGCATCCGGCTCGGTGTCAGCCACGGCGCGGTGTCTGCATTGGCTTTCCAGACCGTCGAGGAGGTGGCCGTGTTGTCGACGACAGGAACGATGCAGACGCAGGCTTTTAGTGCCGTTGAGCCCTGCTGTTCAATCTGGCGGAGAGCAGCCACGACGGCAAGGTTGGCGCCGGCAGAGGTGCCGCCGATGGCAATCCGTGATGCATCTCCTCCAAACGTGTGTGCCTCTGACGAGATGTGTAGTAAAGCGGCGTAAGCGTCGTCTACGGCAGCTGGAAATATGTCCTCCGGCGCCAGGCGGTACCCAATCGAGCACACAACGACGCCCGCACCGGCACACACTCTTGTGCAGAAATCATTCTCGCTCTCGATCCCGCCAATCGCCCACCCGCCGCCGTGGCACCAGATAAAGATAGGGAAGCCGGAGGGGGGTGCCTCTCCTGGAGGAGTGAAGACTCTGACTAGGAAAGTGGTTGTTTTGTCGAGAGTGGGAATGTCGATGTCTTTGATGTTCCCTACCTCGACATTGTCCAACGTCCCTGGTGGCAAAGACGGCTTCGTTCGCGCACTGCCGTCCCACTCCTTGGAGTCGTCTGTCTGCACATACTGCATGTGAGCATCGTGGAAGGCCACGTACTGCGCGTCGAGGAGGGGCCGGACCGCCGGGTGCAGTGGCTGGTACACCGTGCGGGACATTGTGCGAAGATGAAGATAATCAAAAAGGACTAGGAAGAGTGAATCAAAGTTGAATAAACTTTTAGAGAACAAAGAATTTAAAAAATAAATCGTGAAAAATAATGCCAACAAAATCGAAATAAAATTTGACTGATGCTCAAGAAAGTAAACAAAAAATATTCCAATAATACTAGTACACTTTGACAGTCACTAACATCTCGGAGATGACAAAAAGAATGACGATGAATGGAGATGTGACGATGGACGTCGACATGCCCCTCTTTCCACACAGACTTGCCGGATTGTTGCCGGAATAGCGCTGGCTGGATGCACCTGTTGGGCCTGTCGGCGCTAAACCGTACCCACTTACAGCGCTCCCAGGATCGGCATCCATACAAAATTGACACAAAATCTGTAAGTCGGTCGCTGTCAGTCACCGTCACACACTAAAATACAG
Organism: Sporothrix pallida; assembly: GCA_021396235.1. Lineage (NCBI taxonomy): Eukaryota > Fungi > Ascomycota > Sordariomycetes > Ophiostomatales > Ophiostomataceae > Sporothrix > Sporothrix pallida. Next base: position 7,545 of record WNYG01000095.1, read on the forward strand.
CGCCATCGGTTGACCGCTGGATTTACAGCGCACTTACATCAAACGTCACTTCATCTTCACACTTTACAGTTTCAACAACAATTTCTACAGCTTTACCTTCACAACTCATCTTCTGCTACGCCAATTACAACACATCTACCTGCTACGCACCCTACGCATCCATGGACCACGCAGAGGCCGCCTCCTACGCCGCCTCCGGCTACGGCCGCCGCATGGGCTGGGGCGACCGGCCGGCTCTGTTGTTGATTGACATTTGCAAGGCCTACTGGACGCCGGGTTCGCCTCTTGATTTGTCGGCCAACCCAGACGCCGTGGGCGTCCCAGCGTCTGCCGAGCGGTTGGTCAAGGCCGCCCGCGACGGCGGCGTTCCCGTCGCCTGGACCGTCGTCGAGTACACCCAGCCGGACATGTCGGATGCCGGCCTGTTTTGGAAGAAGGCCAAGACGTTGGAGGTGTGGAGGGTGGGGAGTGATTTGCACCAGGCTGGGCTGGCTGACTTCGTCAGCGAAACACTGACGCCCGTTGATGGCGACATTGTCGTCAAGAAGCGGTATGCGAGCGGCTTCTTTGGGACGACGCTCGCCACCGAGCTGGCCGTCAAGGGCATCGACACAGTCGTCGTCTGCGGCGTCAGCACGAGCGGCTGTGTGCGGGCGTCGACTTTGGACGCGATGCAGAGTGGGTTCCGGCCGATGGTGGTCGCCGCGGCGTGTGGGGACCGGTCGAAAGCGATTCAGGATGCCAACTTGTTTGATTTGGATTCAAAGTATGCAGATGTTGTGGCGGAGGAGGAGGCCATACAGAAGTTGAGACAAGGTTGGTCGCCGAAGGCGACATAACCGCCGGAGGCGGTATCAGTGCGCCGCAGGCGAGAGAAGCGCCGCAGGCGATGGAAGAAGATGGCTTCGCCGTCTTCACTAGTCTTCTCTACTACTACACTCCGCCTCCGGGTTGGTGGGCGGGGGAGGCGGAGGATCTCATTCCAAGCCGAAGGCATTTTGGAGAGGAAATGGTAGAGGGAGATGATATATCAGATCCTGACAACTGACAATGGCATTGAGCATGTATGTAGATTTAGAAAGCATTTGTATTCACAGTTAATTTTACTTGATATTAGAGATCATACTTTAATGGGGACATCATGAAGAGGGACAAGGGAAAATGAGGATAAAGACCTTGAAGAGAGAGGTGAGTTGGCTGATTGGGCATGCACACAGAGACTTCACAAGACATTACCCCATCTGTTCCTTCTGCATAGTTTATTCTACAACAGAAGGCGTCCATCTTTAAAGTTTATCAAACAAAAAGGTATGCATGTTGGTGAATAGTAGTCAATATCACTCGGTTCACATTTAAGATTATTTGTAAGAATTGCTTATTATTGCCCGCTATGAAACCGGTAAATGCTTCGCATGTTCATGAAATGCCATAAATCAAAGATGTCAATCAAATTCAGTCCACCCCGTGTCTTCTCCTACACACTTGCCGTATCCACCAGTCTCTGCACATCGCCGCGCGGCTCAAAGACACAGCCAAAGTGCTGCGGGTGGCTCGTCAGGCCGTTGGTCAGCTTGACCTCGGAGTCGGGCTTCGTGACCTGGTTGCGGGCGTCGTCGTCGTCGGTGGGGGACGCCTTCAAGGTAAAACTCTTGAGTAGACAGGCCGCTGCGATCCACACGCTCGCCTGGGCGAGGTGCTGGCCGACACAGATGCGTCTCCCAAAGCCAAACTGGCCAACGGGGAGGGGCTCGCCACGGGCGTAGCGTTCCGGGACAAACCGATCTGGATCGGCATACACTGCAGGATCGTGCGTGATGGCGCGGGCGTTGGCGTAGACGTACGACCCGGCAGGGATAAACATTCCCTTGTAGACGTCGTCGGCCACGGTCCGGTGTGGCACGCCGACGGGCGACACGGGGCACCAGCGCAGCGTCTCGCAGACAATGTGCTCAATGTACGCGAGCTCGGGGCGCGCGCGGTCGGCAAAGGTTGGGAGGCGGTCGCCCAAGGCGTCGTCCAGCACCTTCTGCGCTTTGGCCTGGACCTCGGGGTTGCGGATCATGTTGAGGATGAGGACGATGAGCGTGGCCCACGTGGTGTCCTGGCCGGCCGCGTAGACGGCCGCGGCGGCGCCCTTGATGTCGTCTTCACTCAACTCGGGCTCGTCGCCCTTTTTGAGCTGCGACTGCCGCTGCGCCAGGAGGCCGTGGATCAGAGAACTAGCCTGCGCGCCGTCCTCCGACGCGCTCGCCACGACGGCGTGGTACGGCGCCTCGTGCAGCTTGCGGATGGCCCAGCGCCACGTGCGCGCAAACTTGAGCGAGCGGTCGACCATCCAGGTCGGGAGGAGTCGCAAACCGGGGAAGTAGTCGACGGGTGTGCCGGCGGGCGCGCCGCCGTGGCCCAGGGCATAGCTGGCGTCCTCGGCCATTTGGATGTACGGGTCGCTGTCGCTGTGGATGCCGATGCCAAAACCGATGCCCAGCACAATCGCCGTGGCGAATCGCCGCAGAACAATCTCCCACTGGGCAGGCGTGGCCAGCAAGCCCCGCAGCATCTGGTGCGTCTCTTTTGTTTGGAGGGCCTGGTCGACCGTGATGGCGCTCTTCTGGAAGCGTTTTTGGAGGATGCGGCGGTGCAGGCGGAACGCGGGACCGGCTCGTAAAAAGGTGAGCGTCCGCTTGAAGCCCATGGCTTCGAATAAGACGAACCGCGGGCGGTCGGCATAGTTGGCGCCGCGCTTGTCGAGCAGGTCGACGGCAGCACGGGCACTGTTGAGCACAACGACGGGCTGGCCCAGAATGTGGAAGCCCAGGACGTCGCTGTTGTACTGCTTGCTCCACTGCATGTAGGCGTACTCGGGGTTGGCCGCCGGAATGACGCGGAGGTGGCCCAGACCAAGCTCGGCGGGAGGGCCGGGAGGGAGAGGAAGACCGCCACGACGGCGCTGGAAGGCCAGGTGCCGTTGAAGGAAAAGGCCGGCAATGGCGACGATGGCCAGGAGGACATACGAGCTGGGCGGCAGGGCCTTGAGGCCAGCCACCAGACTCGAGCTGAGGGCCATTGTGTGTGTGTTGTGGAAGATATTGGGAGTCAGAAGATGTGATAGATGTGTAGCTGAGATGGATTTGAGATGTCAAAAGTGAGAGTGGCGTGATATTGTATTGATTTGACCTGCACTGAACTTTGTGCTTTCCTTGGAGTTGTTCTTTTTGCTTCACCTCAATCGATATATGCCATTCCGTCACGCAGGCCGCAGTCACGGATGAGATATATCATCGCGGTGGTTGGTCGGTTGGAAGTCGTCCTCGGAGATGGGAGTGGTCGTTTGCTGTTTGTTGCGAATTGACGTAAGTGTGATTTGTGAGCAGTTGTCCCAGTTCTGGGTGGATGCCCAAAATGCCAAAAAGCTAAACGGGCAATCCGGTGCAAACGGGCAAGAGCACAAAAGAAAAAGGGGCAGAAGCTCAAAAGGGAAGGAACCACTGTGAACCGCTGCACGTTGTGCAGGATTGATGCGGAAACGAGCAAACAGGAAAGAACGACAGAGTCGCAAAGACGGAGTCGAAAGTCAAAAACCGTTGCCGGCGGCAGGGGAGCCAAGCTCCAAAATGGTGGTGTTGAGTGGGGGAGTTCTTGCCTTCGTTCTGGGCCTGTTCTGCTGTTCTGGGCGGTCGGCGATAACGCTAGCACGAACTGGGCGGAAAGAGCGATTGAGCGAAACGGAAGACACACTCAAGAGTGGGAAGGAACAACCGGTAGACGTGCGTCTGCGTCGAGCACCCGGCAACCTATCCGGCAAGGGCCCCGCTAGCGAGTAGTCTTTCAGCGGCGACAGCACTACCACACAACTCACCCTACGAGGGATCGCCGTGGTGGATGCATGTGCAGGTGGGCAGGTCTTGCCTTTCTCTACCGTCCTTGCCTGCCGGGACTCTCCCTTCCATTGATTGCCCGATTGCCATTGCCTCCATTGCCCTGGATTGCCCTTTCCTCTTTCTTCCTCTACCATTGCCTGCCGTGTTTTTCGTCTTCGCCTTTGCGCCTGCCTCTTACGACGAGACATGGCTTTGTCGTGGATCCGAGCAGACTTTCCTTGATCACCTGCATTTCGTTTCCATTCCCACATCCACTTCTTGACTCTCCCACTTCAATTCCTCCATTTGTCGACGTCTCCGCCGGAGCTTGCAGCGGCAGTCTTCGGTCCTTCTTTTGTTCTTGTTCTTCCTTTTCGTTTTCTTTTCGTATTTCTTGGATCGTTTCTTGCTTTTCTGGTTTTGTTTCTCCCATCGTTGTCCCTTTCTTTCCTTCATTCTCTTTTGGTTATATACGACGAAGCAGCCGGATGGCATTTTGATCTTTCTTGTCTTGTCTCATCTTGGATATCCTCAATTGACACACCTTGTACTCGACACCCCACCTCGACAGCCTCCCTCTTCACACCCCCACCCTCCCCCAATATGGCCTCTGCAACGGCCCGCGGCGGCTACACGACCGCGCCCAGCGACGCCGACCCCTACATCTACCAGACCGGCTTTGGCAACCGCTTTGCTAGCGAGGCGGTCCCCGGCGCGCTGCCCTTGGGCCAGAATGCGCCCCAGAAATGCGCGTTCGACCTCTACTCGGAACAGCTCAATGGATCGTCGTTTGTGGTGCTGCCACGGTCGGGCATCCAGCACGTGTGGATGTACCGCATGCGGCCGTCCGTGGCGCATGGCCCGCTGGTGCCTGCCGACAAGATCAACCCGGCGCTGCACGCCAGCTTTCTCCCCACAAACCCAGAGATGACGATTGTGCCGGACCAGCTGGCGTGGGATCCGTTCGCCCTGCCGGGCGAGGATTCGAAAAAAGACTTTGTGGAGGGAATACGGACGGTGGCGGGCCAGGGCGATCCTTCTTTGCGCCAGGGCCTCGCGGTGCACATGTACACGGCGAACCGCAGCATGGGCCGGCGGGCGTTTTGCAACAACGACGGCGATTTCCTCATCATGCCGCAGCAGGGCCGCCTGCAGATCCAGACGGAGCTGGGGTGGCTCATGGTGCGGCCGGGCGAGATTGTCGTCCTGCAGGCGGGCATCCGGTTTAGGGTCTTATTGCCCGACGTCGAGTCTGGAAAGGAAAAAGCCGCCCGCGGCTACATCCAGGAAGTGTTTGGCGCGCACTACGAGCTGCCCGAGCTCGGCCCCATGGGCTCCAACGGCATGGCGCTGCCCAACGACTTTGAGAGCCCCGTGGCCGCGTTCGAGATTGACGAGCAGGCCTGGGAGGTCGTCTACAAGCTGCTGGGCAAACTCTTCTCGTCCGGGCAGGACCACTCGCCGTTTGACGTCGTGGCGTGGCGCGGCAACCTTGTGCCGTACAAGTACGCGACCGAGAAATTCATCAACGTCGCCAACGTCGAGCACGACCAGGCCGATCCTACCGTGTACAGTGTGCTGACCGTCCGTTCCACCGTCCCCGGTGTTCCTCTCACCGACCTGCTGGTCTTTACACCAAAATGGATCCCCACATCAAACACTTTTAGGCCGCCCTACTACCACCGCAACATGTCCTCCGAGGTCATGGGCTTGCTGTACGGCCGCTACGGCGGCAGCGCGCACTCGCTCGAGCCCGGAGGACTCAGTTACGAGGCCAGCTACATGCCGCACGGCGAGACGTACGAGACCTGGGTCAGCGCCACGACGCGCGACCTCGTGCCCGAGCGCGTCTGCGAAGGCACCGTGGCGTTCATGTTCCACATTACCGTCCCCCTCCTCCTTTCAAAAGCGGCCGTCGTCGACGCCCAGCCAGCGCCCGAGTCGCAACGGGCCGCCTACAAGCCGCACTTCCTCGAGAGGCTGGGCGACGTCAATGCAGCACTGACAATGTCAGGAGCGCCAAGTATATCATACGAGAAGTAGGGGGGGCGAGGAGAAGAGGTAAAACGAAGAAAGAAGAGCGGGAGCATCTACGGAGTCTTTTGGATACGATTTTGGAGCATTTTTGCATACACTGGAGACGAGGAGCATTTACATATTTCACATACACTTTCACAGTTCTATATATACAATATATACACTTTGGGATATTATTTTCGACAATGTCTTCTTTGAATCACTGGACCACCAGACGCAGGTGTAAGTGGTGATGTCGTGTCTTGGCGACCCATCGCCCTATCGCAGCCCTGCCGAATCCTGCTAGAGCCCTGTCCGTATCATTCCTCGTGGCGGATCCAAGAACATCCACTAAACACGCTAACTTTCGGTAGTGCGTCGCTAAAGCAGCCTAAGAGGCCCTGTAAGAGATAAGACAGAGCCACTAAAAGCCGCCCGATTACACGATTACAGGCGTCATCACTGGTATTAAAGGGCCTGCAGCCCGCTGTTCCCTGTCAGATGTCAGCGCATTGCCGCTTTTTGCCGGGTTCTTTCCTTTCCAAGCTCCCCTTTTCGCACCTGCCGTTTGTTTACTTTCTTGGCCACAATGGCCTCGCCCAATCCCACGTCCGCCATTTCCATTCCTCCTCATCCTCCTTCGACGTCGACTTCGACAGCATCACCGACATCAACAGCCACGACACTCGTTGCGCTCTCCACGTCGGGCGTTACACATTTGAATGCGACTGCCGCCGCACCACCCAAAAAACCACGCCACCGCGGGACAAAGGCGTGCCGTCGCTGCCGCCGTCTGCGCAACAAATGCATCCACGACCAGGGCAAGACGCCGTGTCAGGGCTGCGTGTCGGCGGGGCCTGAGACGGCCGCCAGCTGTGCCTTTCCAGCGAGAGGCGAGCGCGATGTCGACCGTGAGTTTCGGAGGCGCCCAAGGGTGAAGCCACAACCACTGGCGCAGACAAATCAGATCATAACTACGTCGACGGCTCGTCCACCACTAATCACTCGACTTCCACCACCGGGGTTTGATTCGACAGCCTGGCCGCCGCACGACGAGGTGGTCGACGGCTGCCGGACGTTTGTGACGTGCTACTTCCAGCTGGGCTTCCTGCCACGGTCCCTGTTTTTGGAACGACTCGTGCAGTCGCCCGAAGAGAGCGACAACGGCAGCGGCCGTTTTCTGCTGAGCTGTCTGCTGGCCATCTCGTCACGCTTTACGCCGTGTCTGGTCCGACGATATGGGTCGCGGACAGCAGCCACAGACCATTTCCTGGGCCTAGCGCAGTCCCAAGCCCTCACAGAAATGTACGCGCCATCGCTCGAGCGAACACAGGCATTCTTTCTGCTGTCGATTGCTGAATGGGGCAACTCGGATCGAGACAGGAGCGCCATTGACATGGCCGTGGCTCTGCGGATGGCATTGCTCCTACGACTGCACAAGGAAGAGACGTATGCGTCCATGACGGCGTCACCCGACACGCCAACAGATGGAACACCAAAAGCAAGGGCGGCTGCCACGCCGAGGGCAAACGTGACCACGAATGGCAACACCCTCACATCGACCATGAACATGGCCTCGTCGGCCACACCACGACCAAGTCCGGCACCGTCGCCAGCCACAAGTTTGGGCGCTTCCACGGCCACCGCCGACCACGTCGTCCGCCTCGAGTCGGCGCGCCGCACGCTGTGGATGATTTATTCACAGGAAAACCTGCACTCGGGCACGTCGTCGCCGGCACCGCTGTCACTCGAAGACACGACGGCCCTCCTCCCCTGCAACGAGGCCGACTTTTCGTTTGGCGCCATCCCTGCGTTTCGTGCTGCCCTCGAGGGGACACCGCCCGCTCAGGAAAACCCGGCACTGGCAGTCCACCCGGACCGGTGCCTATTTGCCACTCTGATCCAGGCGCACAGTCTGTGGGGACGCGTGGCCAGACACGCTACGAGGGGGTCGCTGAGCACGGGTGTTCGCTCTGGAAATGCACCCGGACCGACGTACATGGCCATTACCGACGCTCTCCGTCGATGGGAGGCCACTCTGCCAACACGGCACCGCTGGAGCCTCTGGAACTTGCGAGGCTGGCGGTCCGAAGGCCTGCACCTGGCCTACCTGTCAGTTGTCATGGTTTTGCGGCTGAGCAACATTGTCATCCGTAGGGTGTACCTCGACGAAATGATTGCCGCTCTCGGCCCGCAGTCCCAGTCGCCAATGGTGACAACAACATCCCCTATGCCTGCACCAGCCCCCACATCAACCGACTGGCAGCGCATCTCCTATGAGCTCTTTGACAATGTTGTCGAGCTGCACGAGCAGGTCACCGCATACTTCTCCATGAGGACCCCCGACGAAGGCTTCCCCGCCATTTTGGTGTTCTGCGTCTACATGTGCGGCTCGCTGGCGTCGTACCTCTGGCACAACCCGTACTTGTGCCCCCACGTCGCGCCCGCCGAGGCCGAGGAGATGGCCCTGGGCACGTTGAAGATCCTGAGCGAGCTGTACACGGCCTGGCCGGCGAGTGCGCGCTGGGAGGAGGTGCTGCGAAGGGTGGCGTCCACCGGCGGCGACACAATGACAACGGCAGCCGCCGACGGGGTTGACGAGACTACGTTGGCCGACACGACTGTTGATATGACTTCCATGGCTGTCGACCTCCCGGAGAGGCCATTACAAAACCAAACCACGGCACAACCCACGCTCGACAATGACAGCCGCTCGCACTCGGTCGTGTCGGCCGTTTCTGCGGTCTCAGCAGCCTCTGCCGCATCTGGTCCGGGCTCCGGCTCCGGCCGCTCGTCAACGTCGACGGCCGGCTCGGAACAGGACGAGCTGCGGTCGCTGATCATCACCGACTTTCCCAGCGACCTGTTCAATGCAGAGCTGGCCGATTATCTGAATGGGACGATCCACTACGGGCTGCTGGATGGGCTGTACTAGGGGAAGTCGAAGGCGACAAGCGCCGCAGGCGATGGGAGATGGCGAAGCCGTCTTCACTACTCCTCTACTATCACTCTTCCCCCTTCGCTCCGCGGGAGGCGGAGAAACTCATACCGAAACGAAGGGCTTTTTGGAGAGGAGGGTATCCTGGGCGGCAAGAAATATTAATGATGAAGACGATGGAAGATGAGAAGAACAAATGTTTATGCTTTACATATTAGCTATAAATACACAACTAAAATGCCGATGTACATCCACCTGTACGATTATCAGTTGTCATATCGTTCTTCCGAACAAACGGACAAAATGCCAAAAATCCAAAAAGACACAACCCCAAGAACCAAAAGTAAATGTCCCCTTCCAATTGTGGGTCAACGCCACCATTGCAGTCATTCCTCATTGCTGACCACCTCTGTCTAGATGTAGTCCTCTGGCAGATCGTCGACCTGCATCTCGGCCTTGAGCATCGCCGCCACCAGGTCGACGGCCATGGTGTAGCCCAGCAGCTTGTCCCGCGCACTGAGGCGGGCCGCCTCGCCCGTTTCCCCAGACAAATCCCGCGACGGCCGGCCGCCCCAAAAGGCATCGGCCTGCTCGGCGGACAGCAGCGCGTACATGCGCACCATTGCATACAAAATCGAATGGCGCAGCCGAGCATACTTGCCGGTGCACTCCAGGTCCCAGAACACGGGGGCAATACTCGACCCGAGGAGGGCGGGCATCGTCTCGCCTTCCATGCGAATCAGGACATCGTCCATGCACGAGCGGTGGCGGATCAACCGCAGAAACGTCATGATGGCCTTGAACAAAATGTACGGGGGCGACGGCCGGCGCTCCGGGTTGTCCGTCATGAATGTCAGCGGCCGGCGGTGCAGCAGCTCCGGGTCCCAGATGCTGGCGCGCGGTGCGGTCTTTGGCCGGGGCCGCTTGACGGCGAGGTCTGGGTTGCACATGCTGCGGGGGTGCGGCGGGGGCGTGGGCGGCGACAGCTTGGGGTTTTTCGTCAGCAAATGAAAGACAAGACCGGTCTCGTGGGGGTCGATCGACGCCGGCAGCAGCACGGCCTGCCCTGTGTCGAGCAGCTCGCGGTAGCCCTGGCAGACCATAAGGCCGTTGCTGGGGTGCCACAGGTGGTGGTAGCCCATGTCGTGGCCGTACCCGGCCTCGGAATCGCCAAACAAAGCATTGGCCACGCGCGCGTCCGGCACGTCCAGGTTGACGACGCGGGCGGCCACGACGTACATCTGGCGGTCGCCGACAACGGGGCAGTATGCCAAACGGCCCTGGCCGCCCGCGCGGCGCTCCGGCACAATGGCGTGGCCCTCGGCCATGTCCTCGCCCTCACAGCGCTCCAGCACGGTGCGCGGAAACTCCTCGAGCCCGCGGGACCACTCGTCCACGGCGCTGCCCCGGTTGTAATGCATTTTGGCTAGTAAGACCTCGGGCGCAAACTCGCCCGGGTCAGTAACAAAAAGGTTCACGAGCGCCTTGGTCTCGGTGCGCAGGTCGGCCAGGTCGATGGCAGCCCGTTTCTGTCGCGCGAGGGCCGCTTTGCGAACACCGCTCGGAGCACCGCCCAGAGCACCTGGCCCGGCGGAGTTGGCTGCGTTGCCCTGGATGAGCGCGTCCGTGGCGTCCTTGAACTGGGCGTTGAGCGTTTTTTCGGCAGCCTTGAGTCTGCGGTAGCAGTGTGTCAGCGTCGCGAGATCCTCCTCCATGGTCGCCTCTTCCACCGTCATGTCGTCGGGGTCGACCGGCGGCATCGGCTGCGCCAGCGCCGGAAAGTCGGGCATTGGCTCAGGGAACTCGGAATTGTCAACATTCTCAGGGATGGCCTGTGGATTTTCTTCGTCCGGCGGCAGCGGTTTCTGTTTCGGGGCTGGCAACGTGAGGGTACACTTGAGGCCTGCCAGTTCACAAGAGTTGCACGGAATATTGGCGTCGTATCTGACTTTACCCTCCGAGTTGGGCGCGCGGATGCACCGATGGCCGCGGGCCTTGCACTGGTCGCAGCGGTGGCCTCTGCCGTTTTTGGAATATCTGGGGGGTGAGGTGGTGGGTGGGGTTGGTGCGGTGTTCACGGCGGTTGTCTTGTCCTGCTCGAGGGAAGCCTGTGTTTGTGGAATCTGGGAATCCAGACGGTTGTGGTGGTCCCGGGGCATCTCAGACAATGCGGGCATCTCATCCACCTGCATCTGCGGCTCGCCCTCCTGGGCACCAAAAGAGGCTTGGGGGTTGTGGGCCATGTTGGGATCCTGGTAATTCTGAGAGTCCTGGACCGTCATTGGCATCGACGACTCGTACGCCTGGGAATATCCAACATCGTGAGGTACGTCGGGCTCCTCGTTCAGCTGAGCCAAGCGAGGGTCAAGACAACCTTCGAGAGTTTGGGTTTGAGCCTGAGGGTATTGGGGCATAAACATGTCCTCGTCGGACGCCTCGCTGATTGTTTCCATCTGGGCCGTCTGAGCCATTGGGAAATACTGACGCATTGGAGGCACCTCTGGCAGCACTGGCACTGCAGGAACCTCCGGCACTGCACCCATCTGGGCAGCCTGGTCAAACTCGGCCAACTGAGGGTCCAGGTAGCTCTGGGTATCCCGAGGCGATTGGGTGAATTGAGTCGACCGAGCCGGCTGAGGCATTGGCTGCTCGTAAATCTGGGGAAGTTGGTAGTTCTCGGGCGTGTTGTCCATGTGGAGAAACTGCGACATTGAGGGCAATGTAGTCGCCTCACCCGGCCACGGAGGGTCTCTGTCGTAGGTGTATTGATACGTCATGATGGCGTGTGTTGGTAGAACAAAAAGTGAGGAATAAAGATGTTGAAGAAGGTAGAAGAAATGAGGGGAAAGGGAAGGAAATCGGGGTAAATGTTCTGAATGCACTTTCGGGGATTGAGGAATCGTCTAGAAGGAAGGTGCAATGGGTGTTTCTACGTTGAGACGGGAAGGAACGACGGATACGATGCCGTTCCAGATCACGAAAAGGGAAGGCACGACACAGTTGTCAATCCAGGGGTAAATGACAAACGCACACACGCACATATGCAAATACGCCTGCATTCATCCACGACAGAATCCGTAACAAAACAGTAGAGAATAAAAACAAAGCAATGCAGCAGAGTACAATCAGTGGTAGCTGAGAATTTCCTAATCTGTATGTCTCGAGTGTAAGTGACAAGTGGAAGAATGCTGTCACGTGCTGCGGCAGGTAGCTGGTCATTGCTGTACATTGTACGACGTACACCGAGATACATCTCAGCTCTATGGACAGCCAAACAGAATATATTTACAGAATCATTCATTTCACGGTATTATTACATATTTCCCAACAAAAAAAAAAGGCTGTCCGTTGTGTTTGTTTGTCGGTGTTGATGCTCGTCTTCAACAGCGTTTAGTTGTCGTGGTTGTGATTGGCTGGCTGTGCATGCGGCCCTTCCTATTCGGGCAAGGCCTCTCTTTCCCCAGAGAGACGCAAAAAAGTGAAGGCGGAGAAGCGGAGTCGCCGGCGTTTTCCCCAGCGCTTTTTCTTTTTTCCCCTTTCCCCAGCGCCCAGACAGCCAGAGAGCCCCCAGAAATGCCCCAGAAAGAACAAAGAACAGGGACAGAAGAGCAAACGAAGCCCGCCAAAAGCCGGCAAAAGCCCACCAAAAGCGCCCAAAAACGCCTCCCATAGGCCACTTCCAGCGTCAGCACCACGTTCTGTGCCAAAACGAGCTAGTGTGCAGGACGCCCCCTCTTTCCCTCTTTCTCGCCATGATTCATGCGGTTTTTTTGAGGCTTTCGATTGCAAATCATCGCCGTCGAGCATCGTCGAGCGAAGCGAGACGACAAAACGAGAAGAAGACGAAGGAAGGCGACAATACTAATACCACCGGCGACGTCGAAGACGACAACATCACACGACGACACTGATTCACACCACACCACACCTCAACATGGGCAGACAAGACCCGGCGGCGCGGCGGGTGTCGAACCTGACGGACTCGCAGGTCGAGCGCAAGCGGGCGATTGACCGGGCGAACCAGCAGCACTGCCAGCGGCGGAAGAAGGCGCGGCTGCAATGGCTGGAGCAGGAGGTGGTGCGGCTGTCGGAGGCGCTGGAGGCGGCAGAGGCCAAGGTGAAGAACTGTGTTTGTGGAGGAACAGGAACGACGGCGGCAGCCGGCGTTCCGGGCGTTCCGGCGACTGGCGTGAATGGGATGAACGGCGACACAGCAATGGCAAACGGAAACGTCGTCTCTCCCACGTCGGCGACGACGACATCACTCGTCCCGACGACGGCCTTGCCCAACGGCCGACTTCCCGGCATTCTCCCATCCGACGACGTCGATGCGAGCCACAGCGGGTCGATCTGGACTGTCAACCTACGCGAAATCCTGGACCCGAACCACAACGACAGCGAGCTGGGCAACATTGTGTTTGAGTACCCGATGCCGCCGCCCGACGACGACCTGACGCCGTCGCCGCCAATGATGGGCGTTGTTGAAGGAGGATTCCCGCTCACGCAGACACTCGCACCCCCCACGATCCCCGACTGGCAGATTGTGCCGCTGCACCTGGCGCCCGTCAACGATTTGGATAGATTTATTTTCGATACCACCAACTCGGGCCGACGGCTGCAGCAGCAGACGGGCGGCGCCGGCGAGCTCACGCAGGCCGAGTTTCCCAGCATTTCGTCCTTGTTGAATCCCAACCTCGGGGATGACGGCTCCAAGCCGCTGACGTTTGCCCTCGCCACGCACGTCGTGCGCAAGTCCAACGTGCGGTCGGTGACGACGCGCATCGCCCTGATGTACACCTTGAGCCATCTCCTGCGGTGGCTCGTCTGCCGCAACAAGTCGAGCTACGACAAGCTGCCGGAATTCTTAAAGCCCACCCATTTACAGAGGACGGTCCCCCACCCGCCGTGGGTCGATATTATTACGTGGCCCCAGGCCCGCGACGCCATCATCCGCAGCAAGTCGTGGTTGACGAAAGACTTTGAGTTTGCCGAGTTTAGGGTGAAGACGGGCGCCGACATGTCGGTCAACTGGCCGTACACGGACTCGGGCGCCTTTCTGGATTTGGGCGACGGCCAGAACCTGGTCTTGAGTCCCATCTTCGAGAACCACATCCGGCGCGTCGAGAACTGGACGCTCGGCAAGAAGACGGCGACCGATTATCCGTTTATGCGGTTCTTCTGCAAGGACCTGGTGGATGGGCAGTGACGAGAAGGGTGATGACAGCATACGGAGTGATGACGGCGTTTATTCAGGGGCGTTTTTTATTTTGGTTACATTCATCTTGTTTTTGTTTACGTGTTTCTGTTTATTTACCCACGGTTGACACAGTTGGCGTGATGTTGACGTTGGGTCGACACATGTCAACGACTGCCAAACCACTCGATACACATTTGATTTTAAGTTTCACATCTGGTGGTGTTTGATTAGACTAGAATACAGTTGGACAGTTCGTTCTCTACGTTACCACTTTGATATTATCCTCCCATCTAAACCAGTGTCATCGTCTGTTCTCGCCATTTGTCGACTCGTGGTCTACTCTTCCAGTCGAGAATCGAAACGCCAACACGTTCGTACACGTCTGTGGACACCTTTTTCAAAATCAAACAGTGAATCAACTTGTCTGTCAAGTCCCAGTCGTCGTCAAAGTCTTCTTCGTCATCATCGAAATCATCATTGTCGTCATCATCATCACTGCCTACAATATCGTTCGCCTTCTCCTTGTCCTCCTCCTTGTCGGCCTGGCCAAGGTCGACCATCAGCAGGGTGTACTCTTGCTCTTCATAGTCGTTGATATCAGGGGCCACCGTCTGTTTTTCGCCCGTACTCGCCATCTTCCCCGGCGCATAGTATGTGCACAGAAACGTGTCCTCGTCGTCGCCATCGACTGTCCCCTCGAAAACAATGCAGTTGCCGTTGGCCGTCTCGAGTGGTTTTCCTTTAATGACAGGCCGATCGTCAAACCACGCCGACCCCAGCTCGTCGTCCTTGTCCCACGTGTAGGGGCCGATGAAATGAGTAGAGCTCATTCTCAAACGACAGACTCGTCCTTTGACCACAATACGGGCATCGTCGACAGCGCCAAATGCATTGTTTGGGTCGCGCAGGACGGTGGACCAGGAGACTAGCTGGCAGTTCAAGGGATTCGTCTTCTCTGTCGGCGGCGTCTGCGCCCCTAGGAAAACAATCGGGGCGTCCGTCACCGCCCACGACCACGACGGCGCGCGGTACAGACCGTCCTTTTCGTCGGCCTGTAGCACGTGCGGGGCGTGCATGCCGTCGGGGCAGAAGAGAAGTCCTCTTCGAAAATCACCGCTCCAGACGCCGGCCATATACGAGTAAGGGGCGCCGTTCTGGCTTCTTTCAAGTGCTCTACTAACGTTCTGGGCAAAGCTCGCGACAGCTGGAAACTTGTCGGTGCCGTAGGTGAGCGTGCGCTGCGCGTAGGATGCGATAAAGTGGTAAAAGTCGGTCAGGATGGCTTCTGTCGACGACAACGACGACGAAGTCGTCGTCAATAACGTTGACGCCTTCGACTTCGTCTCGTCGTAATACTCGGACGCCATACTTGGATACTTGTTGTGCGGATACAGGATCCCGTCCGGCAGCGACTCGGCCGACTTGTAGCCGCCTTGGCTGCAAAACCAGTAGATCTGGTGGGCGCCGTAAAAAAGAATCCTCGCCGAGAACACAACCTCCTGCAGCGTCCAGCCGCGCACGCTGAGGGGGGCCGACTCGCTGAGCTGGCGGAGGCTCTCGCTGTCCTGGAAGATGGGGGAGACTGAGAAGGTCACGGGGCCGTCAGCCTGGAAGGGGACGAGAGTCGATGGCGCTGTTGATGGTGGCACCGCCTTCAAAATACCCGCCCCAGCTTGGTCGGCCGCCATGGCCAGCAGCGAAAAGGTCGCCCGCGAGTACAGCGCGCCCATCCGCACGGACTCGTACCGCCAGTCGTCGACCGAGTCCTGGATGATGCACAGCGAGTCGATCCAGACGTACGGGATCCCGAGCGAGCGGGTCACCGTGATGGCGTCCTGAAAGTTGGCGGGCAGATCACTCTCGGGGAGGGCTCGAGAGTATTCCCGCAAAGTCTTTGACGTCAAGAGAGTCTCAATGACCGGCCGTCCCCAACAGTGACTCAGGGCGACATACTCTGCACATCCCTGGTCGGGTCGACCCTTGTTGATGTCCACCGCGTGCACGATCTTTACTGGCGTCGAGGTTACGTCAATGACCCGCGTCGGCAGTCGTGGCGGCAGTTTTGTGTGCGCCGTCGTCGAGCAGTGCGTGTGGTTGCGCGTGCAGTCGTCGAGCCAGCTGCGGGCCAGGGTAAAGTTGCCGGGGGATCCCAAGTGGGCGTCGGGTGTGGAGCACCCGATGCGGTAGCCGTCAACCAGAGGCAAACTGTTTTGGAGAGTTTTGTAGTCGGTCGCACTCTGTATCGACGACGGAACTCGCATGACCAACATCAAGTCTGGCACCCTTAATGGATCCCCCAGCTCGAGACGCTCACCCAGCCGCACCGCCAGCAGGTCAAATGTCTTGACGTGTTCCAGGAATGCGCCCGTGGCTGTGTGTCGAGAACGCAAGGCAATACGGACGTCCGACTGCCGGAGTTGGCGGGCAACGTCTCTCATGCTGCGTGTGCCTGCCTCAGTCGTGCCTGCCGTTTTGGGCGCAGATGTTTTCGCGGGTGCTCCCGCTGCTCCCGTGTTAGTCGACGTCGGCACCGGCCATTGTGGATTGGTGGCATCGTGTTCTGCACTTGAAAAACTGTCCAAAATCAGGCGGCAAAGCGGGCAACTCTGTTCTCCGTCTTTTGTCGCACATTCCTCCAATTCTCGAAAGGATGCATGATGGTGGTAGTACTCTTTCGCCGGGAAGAAGCCCGATCGAAAGTCGCGTTTAGCCAAGTCCACCAGCCGGGAAAGGCTCATTTGTGAGCAAAGCTGGCATAACATGGTGAGTGCGTAGCAGGCGGATTTGAAGAAAAGACGAAATAAATAATTAATTAATTTGAAGAGAATGAACATCAAAACGAAATGAATCCATCACAGCTCAGTTGAAGCTGTCGCCTTGTCTCCTCGCGGGGTTAGCGGGGCTGGAACAGGAAGGAGGCAGAAGCAGAATGCAGAAGGATCGAGTTAGGGTCGAACTCACAGCCCTGTCTCTTCAATCTCTTGGCGTTTTCCGGTGTTGTGAGATCTGTGTGGGTGGTATTGAAGGATCAGTGAGACGATCGACAGTTGACGACAGTTGTTGGAAGTTGTCAATTCAAGTATTGTAATTGTGTATGTGTTGTATGTTGTAAGTTGTATGTATTGTTGTATTAATCAAATGGTATTCAAACAAGGTGGTATTCTATGCTGGACAAAGGAAAGACAAAAGAAACGAAAGAAATGTAAAGATACGATGGAAGTATCCAAAACGTAAACAAAAGAAATCCAAGAAAAACGCCATTCGCCTCAGATGCACTCAATAAACTCCTCGCTGTGTCGTCTTCTCTCTTCGAAGACTTCTCCTCCTCTCCCCCCCAAAACGCCTTCGTCTTGGTATGAGATCCTCCGCCTCCCCCGCCCGCCCACCCGGAGGCGGAGTGTAGTGGTGGTGACCGAAGTTCAGTTCACATCGCCTTCGGCGATGCTATGGCCTGCGGCGCTTCTTTCGCCTGCGGCGCACTAACGTGGCCTACGGCGTTGAAGACGGCTTCGCCGTCTCATCTCCTCAACCTATCCATACCAAAATCCCACGACTGCCAAAACTGCTTCCGCCAGCTCGGAATACACCTCACCACATTCGGCGGCCGCGGATCCCAGTCAATCGCGACCGGCTCAATCCCGTCCCCCTCTGTCGCCTCGGTCGCCGTCCAGTTGGCCGTGTACCCGAGGGTGCTCTTAACGTCGAGGCCTTCCTCGAGTGTGTAGCCTAGGGAGACGCTCGGAACCACCATGACCTTGTTGTGCTGGAGGGCCCACAGGTCTTTGCAGAGCAGCGTGGGCTCGCCGGCGCCGCACTCGCCTACGTGCTTTTGCGCGCGGCGGAACTCGAGTTGTTTCTGCAAAAAAGGCTGCGCCGACAGAGCGACCGCGCCGTTCCAGCAGGAAAACACCTGAAAGGGCCGTCTTTGGGCGTAGCGGGCGCGGGCGATGTCGTCGTAGGGAAAGAGGTCGTCGGCGAAGCGCCACTGGGCGGGGCCGGGCGGGACCATGAAGAAGGTTTCGCCGTCGAGCGACCGGCTGATCCACACGTCGTAGAACGCCATCATGTGGTCGTACTGGCTGCCCAGCCGGCGGTAGTCCATGGCACAGGCCATGTCGGCCTGCTGGCGCTTCTTTTGGAGGGCGAGCTCCAACAAATCCTCGGTGCAGGCGGCGACGTCGTTGACAAAGAGGATGGTGGCGTCGGCCGAAATCTGGGACGTCTCCAGGAACATGGGCTCCAAAGCCTGATTTCTGAGCTTGGCGAGCTTGCCGATGCGGTCGCCATATCGGGGGTTGATGTCGCTGCGCTGGATGTAGACAATGGCGCCCATGGCGGTCAGGGCGTCTTGCAGGAGGAGGAGTGTCTCGTAGGTGCCATCCGTCGACAGGCCTTCGACAATGGACACGACGCAGTGGTCGGGCCCCAGGAAGCGGACGGCCTCGACGACGGAGCCCATCAGCGTCGGCAGCAGGCTGACGACTTGTCTGAGATCTAAAGCGATAAAGTATTCGCGCGTGTGCGCCTGGCCCTCTTCTCGCGGGGCGGGCACAAGCTCTCTGTATCGTCCGTGGTCCAGGGCGGGACAGCCCAGGTGGTTGTCGGATGGCCGTGCCTCGGCTTGCTCGAGGATCAGCTGCGTGTGCACCCGCGCCGTGTACTTGTGGGCCGCCTTCCCTGGCGGGTTTGTCGCCAACGCCCAATGCGCCGGGAGATTGCTTTGTGACGGCACCACTTCCGGCCGGCCGTTCATCCAGGTGCCGCCATAGTCGGCGCGCGTCCAGGGCGTGTAGGGAATGGGCGACGAGATGTCGTGCCAGAGGCTGCGGTACAGAAAGAAGAGGCCGACGAGGCCGGCAGCGACGACAAGTTTGGGGAGCAGGCGGTGGCGGGGGACGACGCGGTCGTGCCATGGGCGGTCATGCCATGGCTGGCGGTACATTTTCTCGACGACGAGCGAGCGAAGCGAGCGAGGAGGAGAGAAGTTGGCGAAAAAGAAAGAAGAGCGGAGCGAGGACAAAAAGAAGGGAGGGAGGTCGAAGACGAGATCGAAGGAAGGTCGAGAGAAGACGTCGATGATATCCGTGATGTTAATGGCGATGACGACGTCGGCAGACTCTTGAGCTCTCTCAAGATGCAACGCTTTGCAATGGCATGTGCGGATGCATGCCAGTGGGGGGGACGAAGTTAAAGTAGGGGAGAAGAGAAGGTGGACAACGACTGGAATGCGGCCGGAGTCAAAATCGGATCGTAGGCAACTGGACTGGACTGAATCTGCGACACGACCAAGACAGACCACGAGAGCTTGAGTTGGGAGAGGATGTGGAGTAGTGAGCGTGAGAAACCAATGCAGCAAGTAATCGATTGACGGTTGGCACGCGACGGATCTTTTGGTCGGTTGTCTTCTGTTTTCTCGTTTCTTCAGTCTGTGTCTGTGGCACAATCGGGCGGTGGCACAGGACGGTTGACTTTGTTGGTTCTTGGTTCGTTACGCTGCTAATTCTATTTTATTTTTACTCTTCTTTTTCCTCTTCCTTTTGCTTTTCCTTTTCTTTCCTCCTATGTACATCTGTGACGATCGCAGGGCGTTTCGTGGCCCACATCCTTGTCCAAGTTTTTGATTTTGGTTCCGTTGCGGTCGTGCCGTTTTCTTTTTTTTTCGTTGTTCTTTCGTCAGTCTCCCTTGTCAGCTCCCTGTCGAGGTCTAATAATAATCCCAGTCTCGAGCTAAATCTGCCGTACCCCAATTGCTGCAGCTCAATTGGAGCTGTGCTGTGCTGAGCTGCAACATGAGACAATGCATGACAAGTACTTTTGCATGCTTTGTTCTTTCTTTCGCATTGTCTGTCTTGGACGTTTTGGTTTGGACCGTTTTTTCTGTCTGGTTTCCCATGTGGATGACGTCGCGCCCGACGTTAGCTCATTTTACTTGCCTGCACACAACGTAAAACAGAGTCGCATCGATCGCTTGGTGCTTGGCAGACTTGGCAGGGCTCCAGTAGTGTACTTTGAATGTGCGCCAAAGTGCACCAGAAGCTCCAGAAGTTGCTCCGACGGAAGAGGCCGTCCCAGAAAGTGTGTGTGAGGAAAAGGTGTGGCAGTGGTGGTCGTGGCGGTGGCTTTTCAGTTTGCGTTTTCACACAGACAGGTTGAAACAGGCACTGACCGTCCACATGCTTCCCTGCTTCTGCTCTCCTCCTGCAGACGGCTTCCCTGCTTCCCCGTTTTCGTTCCTGTTTCGATTTGTTTTTATTCTGCTGCCTAGCGCCGTCTACGTGACGAGGCCGAGGACGAATAAGACGGGGAAAGAAGTTGTCCAGTTGTCGACAGCGTTTTCGATTTTGTCACTTTTGTCAAGCCCCTTTCCATCTCCCCTTTCCCTCTCCACTAAAAATTAAGAACGTCTCCCATAGTCTCCCCCCAAAACGCCCCCTCCACCAAAAATCTCCCAAAAATAATCCCCTTTCCCCTCCTCCACCACGGAAGAAGACGTGAGACTCCCAAAAATTCACACCAAAAAATCGATTCGATTGCACAATACGTCAAAAATAAATAGAACTAAAACAGTATCGATCTTTTACTTCGGTTCCTGCTTTTGTATCGTCTTTTTTTCTGTCTTTTTGGCCATTGTTTCGCTGATTTTGATGCGTTTTTGTTATTGCTTTTTGGCAAAAACAAGCCAAACTTCAGTAGTGTAGAGATATTTGGAGTCTCACGTCTTCTTCCGTGGTGGAGCCCTCGTCTGATTCGTCTCCCTGTCGATCGCACTCGCGCGTCGTACTGCGAGTACGTAAGTACCGACGCGATCAGAGAAAGGGTGCTGGCGTTCCTGGTAGTTCCTGGCAGTTCCTGAGTACCCTTGTCTGTGAACGTTGACCGTGAAGACTTTTGTCTCCTCATTTCGACCAGTGCCGACTGTAATGTAACTGCGACGGCGTCGACCTCTTTTCTCTTTTCTGCTTTAACGGAAGATCTCTCTACTTTGACTCACCGTTTCGCCGTTGCACACAATTTTGCAATGGACCTGGACTGGACCCTTTGCAATTCGAAACAAAATGAGCCAAGAGGACCGTTTTGATTTGATTTTGAGTTGTGACGACAAAATGAGCTCGAGCTTCTCAAGCTTCCGAGCTCGTTCAATTGTCTCCTTTCTCGACGTCTAGAACAATCTGCCGTACCTCAACCTCAACTCATCCACCAACCGCAATTCAACCGACCAACGTGACTGTGCCTCTGCTGTGCCTCTTCTCATGCTTCTACCTCTTCTGCCTCAATCCTGACGCAATGCGTTGTCTGTTGGCCATCGCATGTTGTCTATTGTCCTCGAGTACGGCGCAATTCCGCCCTGCATTGCCTGTTGTTCTTCTCGCCGTCTTTTCGTCGTCTTCTTCCTCCCCTGTCCCGTGTAGGATGGAGCTCTGTCTTGTCGCACGGCAGAGGGTCTGGTCTCGGCGGTCTAGACCTGCAGCTGTCATCTCGTTTTTCGTATGTGTTGTGGTCTGTCTCTTCTGCCGTGCTGTCTTGTTTTCTTTTCTCCTTTCTCTTCCCCTCGCTCCTCACTCCCTGCATCTCGTTGCATCCGTTTCTGCGTTTCATTCGCTGCTCGCTGTTCGCTTTTCTTTCAAACACCGTGCCTCACGGGCCTCCTCACATCTCACAGGTCTCCTCACTTGAACGGTCACTCGACCCATACACCATACACCAACTTGAACCAACCATCGTCAGTTGGCGATCGTCTCGATCTTGGCCCTTTGTTGTTCTTTTTTTATCTCACGTCTTTCTCCTTTCAGTTTAAGCTCCCTTTTTAAGGTTGTTAAAGTTGTTCTCACCTTCTTCCAAGACTGCTTTCAATTGTTTCCAGGGTCATTCTTCATCTCGGAGCCAAAATGTTTGTTTCCTCTCCTGAATACTGCCCTGAATACGAGCTTCTTAAACTGCTGCCTACTCTCACCTCGACCTACCCGCGCCCGACATCTTGGCGAACCACTCTCTCCCTCCACAGAACACCTAAAGTACAAACGCCCGTCGGCTTCGGCAATTTTTAGAGTTAAGCTTTTTACACGATAAATCCAAAATCCTTCTCCCGGGCGGTGGGCCGACGACTTCGCCCGTCCATCGCCCGTTTAACCTTTAACCTTTTTCTTCTTACTCTTCTCGGAGAAAGCAAATCCAGTATGGACTCCATGCATATCACATCCAATACCACATCCCAGCCAACCTTGCAGGGCGGAACACGAGACAGCAACAGGGCGCAACAGGGCGATGTGCAGACGGTGAGACTGGGTCTTGTTGGTCTCGAGACTGAGAGTGAGATGCATCTATTTACGTCTGCGCTATGTACATTGGTCTTCTTTTTGTTGATCTGGTCTTCTTCTGGTCTCTTGGCCAGCATCTTTGACCTCTCATCTTCTCCTCTTTTTTTAAACTGCTGCCTAACCGTCCCGTCGTCGGCTAACATGGCCTTCGGCCTTTCTATGGCCTACGGCGTACCTCCGCCTCCCCGCCCGCCCTCCGGAGGGACTACAGAGGAGTCATTCGCAGTCTTCGCTTCGCTCAGACAGCTCAAACATTGCGCATCTTCTCCAGCACCGGCCGGTAGTTGCGCTCCTTCACGCCCTTGCTCACTCTTGCGCCGTCCGTATCCGGCGCCGGGATGTTCCACACGCCGAGCGTGCGCCGCTCGCCGGCGGCCACTTGGAGACAGGCACCACCCCCATACTCTGCCTTTGTCACCAGATCGACCATCCCCTGGGCCACCTCTTCGGGCATGACCGCCATGGACGGCTTGTAGTCAAACTGCTTCATCTTGACGGGGTCGGCCGTCCACATGGGCGTGTGCACGTAGCCCGGCGCGACCAGCGCGACCTTGATGTTTTGGAGCTCGTCCAAGTCGGCCAGCGACCGCACGAGGCCGACGACGGCGTGCTTGGTGGCGCAGTACATGGGCGTGGCGAACGCGCCCTGGTAGCCGGCGAGCGAGGCCACCACGAGAAAAACGCCGGGCTTGTTGGCCTTGACCAGACTCCGAATGGCGATGCGCGCCAGCTTCATTGGGTGGTTGACGTTGACCTCGACCTGCTTGTAGCCGTCCTCCTCCGAGTCGTCCCAGAAGCTCGACCAGTCCGGCTCAAACACGCCCGCGCCCGCAACGTAGACGTCCGGCACGTCGCCAAAGGAGGACGCGGCGATCGTCACCGTGTTCTCGAGGTCGGCGCGCTTCGTGACGTCGGTTTTGGCAAAGACGACCGACTTTTCGTTGGCTGCCAGAAACGTTTTCGCATCGTCCGTCAAGCCCAAGTCGGCAATGACCACTCGGGCGCCCTGCTCGACCGCCTGCTTGGCAAACGCCAGGTTGATGCCCGACCCGGCGCCCGTCACCACGGCAATCTTGCCCGCCAGGGGGAATGCGCCGACGACCATTTCGACAAGGGTGCGTAGCAGGTAATTTGGGGGTGCGTAGCAGGTGACTTGGTTTATGAGGATGTCGTAGTCGTGATGTATCGTGATGTAGTAAAAATGTCGTGATGATATGACCGTAGTCTCTTTTCTTTTCTTTCCTCTTTTATTTACATCACGTCCACCCCGCCATATATATCCCCTTTCTCTTAAGAACCCCTCCCCGCACAATGCTCACCTCGTCTTCTCCTTGTCCCCTCCATCTCCTCCGGAGGTCGACGGCTGTGTGAGGCACAGAAAACGGCTATCAATAGCCATGTGAGTATCCCACTAAACCGCTTTGGGCTGTTGGGGAAGCGTCCATCTTTGGTGCACGCTGTTGTTGGCGCTTCTCGACTCGTTGGCGCATCTTCTCCAACAATTCTGGGCGTTGGAAAAGAACATCCAATGCTCAGAATGTGGGGTTGAAGACACTTGCACAAAAGATGCACGGCGTAACGGGTGACAGGATACTCCGAGCATCCGTTGATGATCAATTGGGGTGGTTGTGCCGATTCATTTCTCCAGAATGCTCGAATGGACAAAGTGCGGAGAATTTCGTGGAGGATTCACGCCTCAAAATCATGATTCATTTAGCTCTGAGCTATTGGTCCAGCCAGACGAACAAAGTCGAGTCTAAATACCTCAACCGAAGAACATTCAAAAGATACTCTGAAAATCGAGATTCAAATCAAAACAAACCTCTTGCCGTGCTTTGAAAGCAATCGATATCTATTATAATGAGCATAAATTAAAGCATTAGCATTCTACAACGTTTACATTGTGTTCTGAATGTATAAGTAAACACAATGACGTATCTGTACGTCGTAGTATTGAGGGCCCATCTCATGCAGTGTCACAACTAGCCTCGAGGCTCTCCGTACCTTTGGCGCTACAGGATACTCCGAGCATTCAACACCCGGCATCCGGCCCGGCCAGGGGAACAAAACCAGACTACAGACTGCGCACTCAATTAATAGCAAATATGAAATAATCAAGTTGAATGCAATAAGTGCCTGATACAGTAACACTTCCCGAAAAGGAAAGAAACGACTTACACGCTTCCACTCTGGACAGCCCCAACATCCACCATAGTGATATCCACGGACTTTAAGGATGTCCATCTTCCGAAAAGACGCGTTCTTCTCTCTTCTGGAAGGCCATGACCGCCTCTACCACGAAACGCTCTTCACGGTCCACAGCTCACGTTTACGACACTACACTCGATACGTCTCTTCAAACAGCTTGGCCGCCCGCAAAGCTGTCGTCGCCAGCTTTGACAGCTTGTTCAGTTTACACCAGTTGATCCCTCAGATGTTCTTCCTTTGACGGGAGATAATGTCAAGGACACAAGTGCCGCTTACTCTTGGATGGGTCTGGGTCTGTGCCGTTCGGCCCCTTCCGTATTCTCCTCCCGTTATCAGTGCATTCTGGTGAAGAATGAAGAGGTCGGGCATTGCCCCGGTCCTCTCAGTTCGCTGCCAGTATGTTTTGTTGTCGGAACTTTGGGAACGTCGTCGGCCATTACCAGGTGCACGCCGCAAAGACGGCTGCTTCGATTTCTGTAGCTAGGTAGAAGGGGCATTGGTCGGTATCGGCGTCGGCTTCGGCGTCAGCGTCTGGTTCGGTGTCGTTCCCGCGACGGCGGAAGTGTAAAGCGAGGGCCACGAGCAGAGGTCAAGGTTCAGTCGTATGTCTTCTAGAGCTAGTTGTTGAAGGATGACGTCGCTCATCTTCATTTCATGCTTGTCTTGATCGCGGCGAGCTTTTCAAGCAAGTGCTCGTGTCGGCCACACTGCCGCACGCGTGCATAGTTTCGCTCTGGTCGGCCATTGCGAGACATGTTCCGGGTCTGGGACAGCGTGTCGCGTTCTCGTTCTTTGCGTCCAAATGTTGATCGAAGAGTGTTGTGAAAAGTCGAGAAGGAGGGGAAGGCGCGCCTCGTCAACAGACAGAAGGCGGTGAGAGAAGCGGCAGAATTGACGTGTAAGATTCAGGCTAGGCCTGGATGGGCAATCACCAGTTTGACAGTGATACTAAACCACGACAACCACAGACCACGCAACCGATAGAAATGAGGTCGTGTACACAATGTAGTTCTTTTAACAGGTTGTATTTTACTAATTTATTCTGTAAGTATCGTTAAAGTTTTGATATCATTCTAATTTTTTTACGAAATATTTTTGGAAGGTTGTACCGATTTATTTTTCCGTAACGAAAAAAACTTCACGAATAAAAACAAATCATGGAGCAAAAAATAACCCTCAAAAAAACTACATCGTATGTTTTAGAGGGCTTTCTTCTTGGCTCGTATTCTTTTTCACTTTCATATTCAGTTCCCTAACATTGAACTCTCATACCAAAGGTGACGTACATTTGAAAGGCAAGTAGTATGAAGGTTGGGACACGACTGCAGTTTCCCAAAGAGGCAACTCACGACTTACACGATCTGTGAGCACATTGGGAAAGAGCCATCCGCAAAGCTAACCCCTTCCTTCCGTCTTGACCATATCATTGACGCAAGTCCCATATCTCGGGAAGGCGCTACTCCCGTGTAAGTAGCCGCACTAAGCTCATTTTAACGACAGTCAACACTTGACCACAATTCAGTGTATCTCCAAAACAAGTTAAGAGTCAACACAATCTTCCTTCAACTGGTATCCCTTGATTGTACCTTTGATTTTGTCTACACTTTCATCCACCAATATATATATACATGTTCTTGAGTAACTTTCCGCCAGATTTCCATTTCTTTTCTGATCTTTTCAATCCTCCTCTCATCTCATCTTCACTTCTCCCCTGTTCTCCAAAATGCCTTCGTTATGGATACTGTCCTCCGCCTCTCCCGCCCACCCGCCCGGAGGCGAAGGGAAGAGTGGCGGGAAAGAGGCGACTTCGACGCCTCTTCTTTCGACAGTCGTCGACTACGTCGACTCCGTCGACTCCTTAGGCAGACGTCGTCATCTCGCCGCCAAACGGCGCGCCCACCGGCCGCACCGACTTGGCGCCCTTGCTGGCGGTCCGGTAGGCAGCGACGGTCTTGTCGGCGGCCGGGTTGATGGCGGCGACCATGCCGTTGGCGCAGTGCGCACCGACGGAGCAGTAGTAGTAGGCCGGCTCGGTGTCGTTGACGGTGACGCGGAAGATGTTTTTCTGCGAGGAGGGTGCGTAGCATTAGCATAAACTGAACGGTGCGTAGCGGGCAGACTGCAAAAAAGTCTCTCTCATCATTTTCTTCTTCATCTTTATCACCATCATCATCATCATCATCATCATCATCATGGACTCCTCCTCCTCCTTTTTCTTCTTTCTCGTCACCACTTCTTCTTCCCTCATCAAAATGCCTTCGGCTTGGTATGAGTCCCTCCGCCTCCCCCACCCGCCCGCCCGGAGGCGGATTAGTGGGAGAGAGAAGAGTAGACGGCTTCGCCGTCTTCTATCGCCTTTGGCGACTAACATGGCCTCCGGCGGTGTCGACTTCGTCGACATTGTACTCACATTCGTGGCCGACCCCGTCTCCGTGGTCGACGCCCAGCCACCGGCGGACGGCGTGCAGGGCTTGTCAAAGTCGCCCTTGACGGCGTCGTGCACGCCACCGACAAAGTGAAACTCGACAATGTCGCCCTTGGCGGCGGTGACCGAGTCCGGCGTAAAGGTCAGGCCGCCCTGGCCGACGTCGACCTTGAAGGTAGCGGCCGAGGCGGCGGCGGCGAAGAGGAGCTGTGAAAAGCGCATTGCGAGGGCGTAGCTGGCAGATGAAATGATATAATCGTACAGATGTTTGGTGAGTAGGTTTTGTGTGATGAGAGAGATTGAGCAACTTGTGAGGGGATTGAGCAGGTTGAGCAGGTTGTGAGCAGATTTGAGGAGTTTATACCTCTCGGCGGTCACCTCCATGCACTTCCTCTCCTCATCTTTAAATAGCAGTGCATTCCATCCGAGTACCTGCATCGTATGCAGTATATCCATATCCGGCCAAGAACTGTCGGAGATTATCCAAAGAGGCCGGACATTGAGTTTACCCAAAGGACGTGAATAAGAATAAAAAGAATAAAAGGAACACAGAGAAATTCGGATCAAAGACAGCGAAGACGTCGAGGGACAGAGTCATGTCGGTGTGAGGATGTACTGGAGCAAGACCCACCGAGATAATCTAATCAATCGCATCTGTCGTCTCACTGTGGTTTTCTGCCCGATGTTGTCCGACGTCCGACGCCCAGATTGGCTGACACTCTGTCGAATTAGGCTCATGCAGGTACAGGTGGTACGTGGTGGTGGATGTCGGGTAAATGAGTAAATCAGCGGGAGCGAGGGACTAATCTATTCGTTGGGGGTGTCCTGTCTCGGCATTTGAGGAAAGGGTTGGAGGGACGGGATGTTGACGACAATGAAAGTATAAAATATGTGCCTTACCAGGCGAGAGTGACATGAACGTCTTTCA
Source organism: Sporothrix pallida (assembly GCA_021396235.1). Classification (NCBI taxonomy): domain Eukaryota; kingdom Fungi; phylum Ascomycota; class Sordariomycetes; order Ophiostomatales; family Ophiostomataceae; genus Sporothrix; species Sporothrix pallida. The sequence goes on from WNYG01000095.1 coordinate 35,429, forward strand.
ATAAACGAGAGTGAACGGGAGTAAACAAGGTTAAATCACCGAAGCGTGCATGCCAGTCTCGAATCGCCGACTCCTTTCGGAGGATATCGTCGAAATTGTAAAGGATATCTATTCAGCTATTAGGCAATATCTATTCCGTGTCTTCCGTAGTCTACCACCTTTTTTTGTCCTCCCTTCGGTCGTTGTCGTTCTCCCTTCGGTCGAACTCCTCCTCCTCACTTCACATCTGGCAGCGACGCCTCGTACTTCATATAGTCGGCAATCTCGTCGACCAGCTCCTGTGCGCCTTCTTTAGAGATCGACACAATGGGCAGCCGTGGCGCGCCGCCGTAGCCAAAGTAGTGGTCGAGCACGGCCTTGAAGCCGGGCACGGCGCGCTTTGTCAGAGCCCAGTCGGCCTGGGCTAATGCCTGCTGGGCCTTGCGAGCTTTTTGGAGATCCCCCTTCACGGAGAGATTGTACACTTCGACACAGGCGCGCGGGAAGATGTTGGCGGCGCCGACAATGGCGCCCGTGCCGCCGACGACGACGGTGGGGAGGATGAAGTCGGCGATGCCGGCGAAGGCGAGGAACGCGTCCTTTGAAGCGGAAGACGGCTGATAGTCGGCGACCTCTGACAGGGTGGGCACACTGTTGATCACCCGCGCCATCTTGCCGACACTGCCACAGGTAAACTTTGTGCCGACAATGTTGGGGTGCGCGGCCAATCTCAAAATGGCGTCCGAGTCCAGGTCGAAACCGGCGGCGGCGCCCGGGAAGTTGTACAAGACAACAGGCACAGGACTGGCCGAGGCCACCATCTCGAAAAACCGCTCGACGCCCGCACTGCCGGGACCCATGCCGACACCGCCGTTGACGACCGTCGGCGATAGCACCAGGACGGCGTCGGCGCCGGCGTCGGCAGCGTCTTTGACAAGAGCAATGGTGGCGGCCACGCTGATGGCGGCCGTACCGGCGATGATGGGAACCTCAGTAAAACCGGCACCATCTAAAGCGTCCCGTGTAATCTTCACGACGGCCTTGCGCTCTTCCGGCTCGAGGAGGGCGGCCTCGCCGTTGCTGCCGTTGCACACAAGGCCCGTGCAGCCGGCTTTTGCGAGGCGGACGGCATGCTTGGCAATGGTGGTGGAGTCCAGCGGCGCGGGATTGTCGGGCGTTGTCGCGGCGGCGGTGTCGTAGAAGGTCTGGGTCGGGGCGTAGATGCCCGGGACGAGAGTGCGGGCCATTGTGAGGGTGTGGTGGAGGGAGAGGATGTTGGAGGGAAGATGTTGTATTGTGTTGTCTTGAGGCGATGATGTCGTGATGTCCGAGTATACTCTTGCTATGTGATTATGTACGGATGCTGTAGATGTACCTGTAGAATATTAACTATCGACAGTCTTTCATAGGATGGACTTTTTTTTCTTTTTGGGAGACGATGTCATCAGCGGAGCTCCTCTTTCAGTCTCCTCTATCCCCTCTTCCTACCTCCTTCCATCTCGCCATCGTCTAGACTGCCTCTAGTTCGTTTCTTTCCAGTATTGATTGATTATTTTCTTCCCCTTCACTCGTCCCGCAATCTCTTTCCATGTTTGCCTCCGCATCTCGCGCCGTCGTCGTCGGACCTCCTTCGATCCACCATCGATCTTTCTTTTGATTGTTTCCTATTTCCTTTTGTCACACCTCCTCTTTACCGTGGACCATCCCCCACACTCCTGACGCGTGACTCCTAAATGCATGCAATCAATGCGCGTTGTCGTCGACAGTTCCTCCTCATGTCATGTTTTCTCGTCTTCACGGAAGACACGTCCGGGGTGCGGCGCCATGGCGCATCCGCATCCCTGCTAGTCGGTGTTAGTGCTGGTCGACGTGCAGCCCAGCGTAGCCGTCGCGTGTAGGCGGCAGACAACAGTGTCGAGAGAAAACCAAAAGAGAAAAAAGACAACAAAAAGTGGAGACTCTGTGCGCGGGTAGGCGGCATGGGGATGGGCGGCGCGCTGGTGGTTGCTTTGTGCAGGAGGATCCCTTTAAAAAAGCAGATCGACTTGAAAATACCCCGGTCGACGGGCCAAGACGGTCGACGACTCGACAACGGCATGCGGTTAGTGAGTCGCTGGCGTGTTGGAGCTGCACTGTGGAGACTTGGAGAGAAGCTACATTCTTGTGGGCACATCTCATCCCCATGATGTCTGACGGTTTTCGTGCAGTGTGATCAGTCTTTTGATCTGTGGGGTACCACGAGGTTTCTTCTTTTCTTCTTCTTTTCTTTGGCAGGAAAAAAAAAAAAAAAGACGGAGGATCATTGGAAAACAAGTCAAAGTTGCCTCCTCCTTTCCCCCTCCCCCCAATACTTTGTCGGCCCTCTTTTCTCCGCAGTCTCCGTGGTCGCAGAGCGGAGTCGCAGGGACGGAGGTGGATGGACAAAGAGAGGGAGTGAAGAGTGAGCAGCTCCGAGACGGGGGTTCATGTACTTGTAGTGTGTTTGTGTTAGTGTCTTGTAGCCTGGTAGCTATGTTTGGTTCAAGTACAACCTTTTGTATTCATTTATTTTCTTTTCTACATCCCTTTTATGTCCAGACCTTCCTCTTCTGCCGTCCGCTTTGCCGTCAGTGTTCTTGTGTTCTTTCTTTCTTTCCCTTTTGATATTTTATTTCAATATTCATAAATATCCTGTGTTGATTTCAGTTCTACAACACGGATCATACCAAATCAACATCAACAACCCCTCTTCCTCACACAAGACAACCCCCACACAACACACAACATGGGCTCCGTCTCTCCTCCCAGCGTGTCGGTCAACGACGTGACAATCACCGGCTTCACGGTGACGGACATCCGCTTCCCAACGTCGCTCGACGGCGTCGGATCTGATGCCATGCACGTGGGCACGAATGGATCTCATCCGTACGTGCGCCTCGAGACGAATGTCGGCGGCGAGCTCGTCGGCGAGGGCATTGCCTTTTCGAACGGCCGGGGCAGCGAGCTCATCTGCATGGCCCTGCAAATCTTTGCGAAGCGCGTGGTCGGCAAGACGATGCACGAGCTGACGCGCAACATGGGCAAGACGTGGCGGTACATGGTGGCGGACAGCCAGTACCGGTGGATTGGGCCGGAGAAGAGCGTGACGCATTTGGCGGTGGCGGGCGTGCTCAACGCGGTGTGGGACCTCTGGGGAAAAATCTTGGGGAAACCAGTCTGGCGGATCGTCTGTGACATGACGCCCGAGGAGCTGGTGCAGTGCATCGACTTTCGGTACATTACAGACGTCATCACGCCAGAAGAATCTGTCGAGATCTTGAAGAAGACCCAAGTTGGGAAAGAGGACCGAATCGCCCAGGCGCTGGCCAACACGGCCGTCCCGGCGTACACGACGTCGCCCGGCTGGATGGCCTTTACGGGCGACCGCATGAAGGAGGTGCTCCAAGAGACAATCGACGAGGGCTACACCGTCTTCAAGTTCAAGGTCGGCACGAGCGTCGAGGCGGACCGCACCAAGCTCAAAGCCGTCCGCGACGTGCTGGGCTACGACAAGGGCTACCAGATCATGATCGACGCCAACCAGGTGTGGAGCGTGCCCGAGGCCATCGAGTACATGAAGCAGCTGGTCGAGTTCAAGCCCGTGTTTATCGAGGAGCCCACCAACCCGGACGACGTGCTGGGCCACGCCGCCATCCGCAAGGCGCTCAAGCCCTACGGCGTCGGCGTGGCCACCGGCGAGGCCGCCCAGAACCGCATCACGTTCAAGCAGCTGCTCCAGGCCGAGGCCACCGACGTCTGCCAGATTGATGCCGTCCGGCTTGGGTCCGTCAACGAGTGCCTCGCCGTCATGCTCATGGCCTACAAGTTTGACGTGCCCTGCATTCCGCACAACGGTGCCATGGGCTTGACTGAGTTGACGTCCCACCTGAGCACGATCGACTACGTCGCCGTCAGCGCCCGCAAGTCCATGCTCGAAAACGCCGACAGCCACCGCGAGAACCTGCGCCACCCCTCCAAGATTGTCAATGCCCACTACGTCACGCCGCTTGCGCCCGGCTACTCGACCGGCTACACCGACGAGGCCCTGGAGAAATACACCTACCCCAACGGCAAATTCTGGCAGAGCGACATTGGCCTCGAGATCAGTGCCCAGCCGACGGGCGGTGAGTTGTAGGGGGGTAGACGAGCAAAATAAAATGAGAAATAAAGAGAGAGTACATAGACATAGATTGCATAGTGAATTTACACGTTTGTTTGGATGATATAAAGTCCATGAGATGGTTGAGTCTTCTGACTCCCTTGGGCTCTAATAAAATGCGATTTACTTGGCTTTGATTTGTTTTCATAGATTGATGTCTTGGTTATCCCATCGCTGGCATCTCTGTCATGACTGTCTATAGATTGCACGGTTTGAATTAGTTGTCTTTAGACGTTATGTCTGAATGATCTGGTTTCCGTACGTGTTTTGATTTTGAGAGATATATATCGTATTCTTTTGATTCTTTTAATTCTTTTGACTCCCCAATGAACGCTTGGTATTGTCATTATTGTTTCCCCTTTTCAGTTTCCTTATCCCTGTCACTCCTGTCATTATTTGGTTGTTATATGCGCCGAAAAACCTCGCTGGCGTCCTTGCAAATCACTACCCGTGTTTGGGGGCATTGTTACTTTTTTGCCTCCGTTGTTTGGCGTCCCGCGGTATAAGTCTTCCTGACGGGAAAACCTCCTACTTTTATAATGTTTTTAATCCAACAATTACATGACTTTAGACTACACGGTGTAGCCGCTAGTCGGTGCATTGTTGACCCCACTCCGCACCTGTTCAACGTCTCCCACATTGTCTCTGTGGATTTCAACTTAATCTATCACAACAATGCAAAGACCCCATGCCCAAGGTATCTTACTCTAGCAGCTGCGAATGACACGATCGATCCGTTTCTACCGCGAACATGGCCAACCAAGGGTCACTCGTCTCTCTCGACCAGCTTGACGCGCAGCGGATATCCATCTTCACTGTCGCTCTTGACAGAGTCTTGCACCTTGCCGACGTGGAGATGACCTACGCATAGATTCTCGACGGCCTTCCTTTGATGACAGTCTATAGAGAGGCACATTGGCCGATACCTGCCATTGTCGCAGAACACGAGTCCCTCTGCGACGGAGCACTGGACCGTGTACGGGACGCCCGAGACAAGCTGGGGTTCGAAAGCTTTCGATTCAATGCACAGGTGTGTTCTGTGTTCTCGTTTGCGTTCTGCATTCCGAAAAGCAAAAGCGTGTGAATCCATGCTGACAAACAATTTCCCCATCTCCTCAACAGGCTGTGAAGCGATACAAGGACGCAACGGTTGGGTCGGTTACCTTCTCGCTGTGTTTGATCGAGCTCATCGCCGTCGCCTGCCATCAAATCGCGGCAACACTCTACGAATGGAACGACAGCATCCACAGCCGCGAGACCATTCTGGCCGAGATTCAAAAAGACCTGGCTGCTATCCCGCCTAATCGCCCATGGGAAGGAAATGGATTGCCACGGCACACCTATCTCTACAATTGGAACTACACAAACGTCTCACAATACCCGCGGGGTGTCGCCGATGCGGTTGGGTACTGGGCCGAGTCCCGCATCTTTGGCGGCGTCGTTGTCTTTGATCGCGGCAGTTCCGGTGACGGCAACTACGGCGCCTACATTCACTCGGACCGCAGGTCGTTTAGCTTCACGCTGTATCCGCCGACGGACACCCAGTTCAAGTCGCTCATGCGCTTTCTTACAAAGCCGCCGGACGAGGACGCCGCCTGCCCTCTTCCGGTTGTCCCGACGATGGACACTCGCTGGCGATGGGAGCCTAGCCTGGCCTTTCTCCATTGGAACATTTTCCGCGATCGCTATGAGCGGGATGTACCAAGCAACTACCGGCCAAACTTTCACAAGCTACCTCCATTGTGGTGGCCAGAGGTCGGCGATGACTTTGTCTTTTGTATGCGCTACATACCATGGCGGGGTGACATGGACATTGATGAAAACGCGATTGCACGGGCCGAGGAGGGGTTGAAGAAAATTACACCAACGTCGCCAAAGTGGTGCGGGCCTCAGCCGGACAAGAACACGCTCAATCCGCCATGGAGGCCGGACTACTTCCGAGACGCAGACGAGATAGATTAATAAAAAAAACTCGTACCGAGCACATGGTCTTTCGCAAACATGTCTCGGCAACGTCGCCTTGGCACTTTAGTACCCCTTAAAATCATGTATATTATCATAAAATAGCTAGCAATCATACCGCCGTTTCCTAAAATACCAAGTATCTTGCCAAAAATCCTACGTTGTGAAAAACAACACCGTGGGAGACCCAGAGGAGGCCGGCGGACCCTCGAGCCGTGCAAGCCTTGTAAGACCGCTAAAGGCCAGGGCGCTGTAAGGCCTATAGCCGCTAAAAGGTCAGAAGGCATTGGCGCTAAGTCGAAAGATAGAAGGCGCTAATCCGGAAGGCCTAGGAGGTTAATAGGCGCTGTGGCGAATGCTTACATACGCTAAACGTTATAGATTACAGCGCTCTTTGGCGACTAACATGGCCTCCGGCAGTGTCGACTTCGTCGACTCTTCTCTCGCCTGCGGCTCACTAACTTGGCCTCCGGCGGTGTCGACTTCGTCGTCTTCCTTCACACTCTCGACAACAGCCTCTGCTTCCTCTGCATATCCTCCAGTATCGAAACCACCGCCTCTAGACTGGCCATTTCCCACTTTCTGATATTCCGGATGGCCACACTCTGCAAATTGTCAATGTCCGGCACGAGATGCTTTAGGAGAGGACAGATCGACGACAGCGTCACCACCACGACCGCCGCCAGCGAACTCAGCGAAAACGTCCAGGTGTACTGGCTGGGCCGCTGGATAATGTGAGTGACGTTCAAAATGTAGGACCGACAAGAGTCGAGACAGATGGCGGCCTTTTCGAGGATCGACTCGGGGAGGTTGGTCGTTGTTGGTGGGAGGGACACAATGTAGAGGACAAAAGGCCTGTAAATAATATGTCGGGCGGCAAAGTAGCGAATACGCAAGACCAGCTGGCGGTCGGTGTGGCCTTGCGGGTCGGTCCCCAGCAGCGGCCGGTACGGCTCCGGGATGGAGGCGTGCCACAGATCGAGCTGTCGCCGCAGCTCGTCGCAGACGGTCTGCATGGCCGTGATTTCCTCGGCGGTGAAGTTGTCCGTCGTCATCAGCGCGGCCGACGACAGCCGAAAGATGTGCTGCTTGATGGGGTAGAGGCAGTTGTGGATTCTGTTGAGGAGGCGTCGTATTGAAATCTCCGCCAGGTAGCAGGTCGATTGCAGCGGCGGCAGGTTGTCGCAGCTCGGCAGGGCGGTCTCGTCGGTGAGTTGCTGGAGGCTGCTGCGGGGGAGCTCCAGCTCGGCCAGCCGGTCGCATTCAAGCAAAAAGCAGGACCAGAATAGCCTCAACAAAGACTCGTAGGCCGCCGGGGACTGCTGGATCTGCTGGGCCTCGAGGCCGGACAGTTTGAACTGCAGGATGGTGGACGCCGAAAAGATGAGGCGCCAGCTGTGGAGTGGCCTGACAATAAAGGCAAAGTAGTTGCTGGCCAGCACCAAGGCCTGCGCCAGGATCGTGCTGTACGAGAAGGACCAGGCCGACAAGCTTATGAGAGTGGGCAGGGCGTGCTGCATGTACTCCATGCCGGGCGGGTTCTGGCGGAAATCGTCCGTCTCGGGCGACGACATGGCGACGGCGCCAATGGCCAGGACGACCATACAGAGGGCGCTCTCAATACTGGAGAGGGTCGAGTCAGGGCCGAAGCTCGCATATAATGCCCGGAACTCGGCTTCGTCGAGGACCGGATGGCTCTCGTGGGCCATGCTGAAGAAGGCTGACACGAGATAATCTGTGACATCACGGCCGAGTGGAGGCAGAGGACGGCCTCCGAGAGCGGGCCAGCCGTCAAACGAGAGAGCGGGTGGTAGGGGGTCTCTCGACTCGAGAAGGAAGAACAGGTCGGGCGGATACTCGCCAATCAAGGCCTTCATCGCCGGCAGACTCAACAGATAGCTCGACGACGTCTTGTGCTTCACGGGGATTGTGAGCGGCGGCACCCCGGCCATGTCCTCCGTGATGTCAATGTTGGTCAACGGGAGGGGAGTGAGAGGCACGCCCATGTGCGACATCGACAGCGACGCCATCGACCGGTCGTCGGAGGCACCGGGCACCGAGGGTGCATTGCCATTGGTGGCAGTTGATGCACCCGCCAGCGTCAGAAGAGAGTCTGCCTGACTCTCCAGTATGGCCTCGATATCTCTCAACCGGCTCAGGATCTCGCGACTCCCGCCCGACGTGTCGATTCTCTGCGACGGCGCATCGTCGTACTCGCAGTCCACCTGCGCCTCGAGGCAGTTCTGGCACGACGGCTTGCCCGCGTTGCACCGCCGCTTCCTGTGCCGGCAGTACGTGCACGCTAGAGCCACCCGCTTGCGGTTGAAGCTCATGGGAAGCAAGGAAAGAAGGAAGGGGAAAAAAAAGAAGGAAAATAAAATGCCGGCAATAATGTCCGTACGGGGTATGTGTCCACTCGTCGTTGGGTCTCTTCTGCCAATACCGAGTACTGTCACAATGGCTGGTCGTCTTTCGTCTGTTGCTGTCTGTTGTCAGTGTAGTCGTCTGTCAAAGTGGAAGAGACGGGGAGAGGCGCCGCGCCCCATATATATGAGAGGGAGACACCGAAAGAAAGTGAAAAAGAATATGGGGAAGATGCGGGTAGGAGGCAGACCTCTAAACTACAGGGGCAGTCACGCTGAAGTCTCACTGTCACAGGCTATCACAGGCTGCCAGTGCCCGACAGTGTAGACGCTAGCGAGTTAGTGCCAATAGCGTGGGGCAGTCGCGTGGTTGGTATTATGGGGAAGAGGAGAGACGAGCGAAAGAGAGAGGCAAAAACAAAGGCGAAGAAGGCAAAGCGGGAGAAGACGGTTGACGGTGTTGACGGTAAAAATGTCAAGGTGAGATGGGGATTGGTGGAAGACCGAGGATGTATTGATGTCAATAAAGACAATGCCAATATCGTCGACGAGAATATTCCATTATGAGAGAGTTTGGTTGATTAATTGACATGAGGGAAAATGCTGAAGGATCTTTTGGTGGTGCCATAATACGCCCAAAATCAAAGAACATGGAATACGAGATGATGATTATGATCACACGCAAACATCCACAATAGCATCACCACATATGCAAAGTAAACAGTAATTCAACAGATGGCAGCATCTAGTACATTGTACAGCTATTTACACATTATTTACATTCCATCTGCCAACATCATTCCAACAAATAAAAGTACACCCTGGCAAAAGACAACGCTTCGCTCGCTTGCTTTTCTGTCTGTGATCGTTTTTCTCGCTCGCTCGCTCACTCGCTTTACGCATCCTCGACGTGCTTGCTCTTCGTCTGGACTCCGGCCTTGGTGTCCAAGACCTCCTGGCCCAGCTCCGACGCCTCGGCCGCGGCAATGCGCTCGTTCTCGGCGTCGATAAACTCTTGGGGGCGCTTGCGGTTGGTGAGGGCGGGCTTGCCAAAGACAAAGATGGAGGGGTTGCTGATGAAGATCTGGTCCATGTCCTCGAGGGTGCGGCGGGCCGTTTCGGGGTAGAGGCAAAAAACGATGGGGAAGTAGCAATAACAAATAATGGCAAAGATGAGGTAGAACGCCCAGCCCAGGTTCTTGACGCCGGTCGCCGTGAACTGGGTGACGGCAAACGAGCCGATCCAGTTGGTGGCGGTGGCGGCGGCGGCGCCGCGGGTTCTCCAGGACAGCGAGTTGATTTCGGAATTAAAGACCCAGGGGACCTTGGCGAAGGACGTGCCGTACGTAAAGTAATACAAGAAGAACATGGACGTGGTGACGTTGCCCAAGATCTTCTTCTTGGAGGGGTCGTTCTTTGCGCCGAGGAGGGTGAGGGCAGAAATTAAATACGTGGATCCCATGGACACCGATCCGTAGAGCATCAGCTTGCGGCGGCCGATCTTGTCGATGAGGATCAGGCAGACGCACGCCGAGAACAGGTACACGACGCTGTTGATGGCCGTGAACAGGCGCGCCTTCTTCTCGCTGAAGCCCAGGCTCGTCTGCAGAAGCGTCGGAAGGTAGTAGCCAAGGGCGTTGACACCTGAGAACTGCTGCATAAGCTGCGTGCCACAGGAGAGAATCAGTCTTCTCAAGGTCTGCGTCTGGTCGCGGCACAGCAGCACGTCCTTGATGGGCATCTGGTCGCGGCGCTCGAGGGCGAGGGTTTGGGAAATGTTGAGGAACGCGGCCGTCACGGCGGGGTCGTGCACAGAAACGCCAGGGCCTTCGAGACGCGCCAGGATCGCCAGGGCCTCCTCGTGGCGGTCCTTGAGCACCAGCCAGCGCGGCGACTCGGGCACGAAGAACAGCAGGGGCACGACCACCAGCGGGAAGATGAGCTGGAGCGCGAGCGGCAGGCGCCACTGCAGCGGGCCGCCCTGGAAATAAATGCCAAAGTTGATCCAGCTGACCAGGCAAAACGCCGCCGTGTTGCACCACGAGCCCAGCGCCACCAGCTTGCCGCGCACGCTCGACTTGCTGCACTCGGCCTGGAACACGGGGCAGACCGACGAGGTGACTCCCATGCCATAACCATTAATGACGCGGCCAATGATGAGCTGGGGGAGGTGGAACGACGAGATTTGGAGGACGGCGCCGACAATGTTGCACGTCATGCCCAGGATAATCGACCAGCGGCGGCCAAACTTGTCGCCGTACGTAAAGGCCGTGATGGCGCCGACAAAGGCGCCGAGAGAAAAGCAGGACGACGTGATGCCGGAAATATTGGATTTCAACGTCTGCGGGAACTGCTTCTTGAAGTCGGCCGACACGAGCACACCACTAAAAACGCCCTGGTCGTAGCCAAACCAGCCGAGACTGACCGCGTTGACGATCGTGATGGCCACCATCAGCTTGAGGCCGCTGAGGCGCTGATTGAGAGCGACCATGGTGGCGGCGACGAAGACACGACGACGAAGGAGGAGTGTCGAGGAGGAGGGAGGGGAATTGTCGAGATAAGATGTAAATAAAGAAGAAGGGGAAAAGAAGAAGAAAAAAAAAAAAAAGAGAAGACACTCTTGCCAGGTGAATAGGCTGGTGAGATGAGAAGACAGAAAAAGAGATCGTCAGTGAGGGAGGTGAAGCCTCATATATAGACGATCGCGTGTGAGATGGATGAGGAGGTAGCAGAACCAGGATAATAAGATGAAAGACAAGGTAGAGAACAAGGAGTACTGTGTACAGTGGAAAGCGGCAGACGGCAGACGAACGGCCTGCAACTAACCGTGTTGGGCCAGGCTGCGAGGTTGTCGGGGATGGTGGATGCAGAGTCCGGGGTGGCACAAGGGGGGAAGAGAGAAGGTGAAGAGAATAAACGAAGAACAGCACGCGTCAAGACTCAACAGACTCAACACTGCCAAGGCTGGGGCGCATCTCCGAGTCCAAGCGAGCTGCCGACTATGGCCGAGAGGAAACACGAGAGACAGGGAGGCAGAACAACAGAAACAAACACGCTGTAGATCAAAAGAAGGTCAAGAAAGAAAGTCGGGAGAGAAGAGACTGGGGAAAACTGGAGACGAAGCATGGAGTCAGATGGAGAATCAGATGGAGCCTGGAGTCAAAGACTGGAGTCAATCGACCGGGCACCTGGGTACCTGGGGAGCTGGGGTACTGCAGTGGTGTGTGCCAGGGCAGTGGTTAGCCTGCAATTTGTTTCCATGCTTGTTTCCATGTGAGTGTGGTGGTGGCCCTTTTTTTTTTTTTTTTTTTTTTTTTTTGACGTTAGCTTGTCGTTTATCGTTCCTTCCATTTTGGTTCCTTTTGTTCGCTCCTTCCACACAGCGGGCATAGGCGGCAGCGAGCCGCCGACGGTAAGGGTGGCAACCGGCTAACACAACATACGCTAATTAAGTGGGTCGGCCCTTCCCCATGACGTCCTGTCGTCCCCTGTTCTCCAATATGAGGAGAGGGGGGAGGTGGAAGGAAGCATCCTCCGCATACAAAGGAGAGAAGCTATTAAAGCAATATCTTGGTTTCTTGGTTCGTTGGTCGTCTTGGTATGTGCTTGTTTTGTCAAGTTCCGAATCGATTCGTTCTCGCGTGTTTGTGCCTTGCAGTAGGACGAAAGAGGAAAGAACGACAAGAACTATTTCCTCAACACTCGTTAAAAAGTGCTCTCGGCAATTGAAAGACAATAATCATACTGAAATCATACGAAAGTGGACAGAATCAAATCACGGGTTGCATCAGGGTCTAGATCTGGAGAAACAAAAACACGAAAGCACAAACGAAAAGTCTCCAAGAAATCCACAGTGGCGCGGCATTATTCTCTGCCGCATCTCGACTCCGCATATCGGCACGTCAGACGATAAACTGCAGAAGGAGCAGGCCATAATCTTCCAACTACATTCAACTTGAACAAGTCAACTCTTCCACTCAACACACTCGACACTCCCTCATCAATCCTCAACGCAAAGCAATGTCTTCACCGTAAGTGTTCCGTTCTGTCTTGTTGTTCTCCCTCCTCTCTCAAAATGCCTTTGGCTTGGTATGAGATCCTCCGTCTCCCCCGCCCACTCACCCGGAGGCAGAGGGAAGAGGGAGAATAATGAAGACGGCTTCGCCGTCTTCTATCGCCTTCAGCGACTAATCACTAACACTTCACTTGCAGACAATACGTCCTCGTCACCGGCGCGACCGGCTTCATCGGCGCACACGTCGTCGACGTTTTATTGTCTCGCGGCCTCCGTGTCCGCGGTGCCACCCGCTCGCCAGCCAAGGGCGAGGCCATGAGAAATGCGCGCCCCGACTTCCGCGACAAACTCGACTTTGTGCAGATCCGCGACTTTGCGCAGCCCGGCGAGCTGTCGGACGCCGTGGCTGGTGTCGACGCCGTCATCCACGTGGCGTCGCCGTTTACGTACGACACGACCGACAACGAGAAGGAGCTCATCATTCCGGCGATCAATGGAGTCAAGGCCATCATGGCGGCGGCCGCTTCTTCGCCGACTGTCAAAAGAGTGGTGGTCACCTCCTCTTTCGCCTCGGTGCTCGATGCCGACCGCAAGGAGCGCGCCAACGGCGTCTACTTTACGTACACGGGCGCCGACTGGAACCCGCTGACCTATGAAGAGTCGGCCGACAAGGCGACGTCGGCCGTCATCGCCTACCGCGGCAGCAAAAAGTTTGCGGAAAAGGCGGCGTGGGACTTTGTGGCGGAGAACAAGCCGGCGTTTGACCTGGTCACGCTCTGCCCACCGATGACGTTTGGCCCGGTAGCCCATCCCGTGGCGAAGACGGCCGACCTCAATGAGTCCAACGCCATGCTGTGGAAGGTCGCGTCCGGCGAGAAGCCGCTGCCGGTGGCGCGCGTGCCTTTCTGGATTGACGTGCGGGATCTGGCCAAGGCGCACGTGGAGGCGCTGCTGCGGCCCGAGGTTGGTGGCGGACGGTACATCCCCGCCTCGCCGGAACGCTTCTCCTATGGTCTCGCCGCCAAGATTGTCGTCGACCATTTCGAGTGGGCGCGCGGCTCGGTCGTCCCTGAGGAGCAGGTTGTCGACGAGTCGCACGGCGTGGACGGCAAGACGGCGGCCGAGGCGTTGGGGCTCGAGTACAAGACGTTTGAGCAGACTGTCACGGATCTGGTCAAGCAGGCGAAGGCCATGTAGGGTGCGAAGCTGGAAGCCTGGTTAGAAGGGGTGCGTAGCTGGAAATAGAATAGAATAGATAGTAATGATATATGATTTCTATAACGTCGCCTTCGGCGAGAGATTGAGAGAGAATCCCGTCTCGCCGCTCGCTGGCTTCGCCAGCTCGCAGCTCAAGCCAGGGCATCCTCAAAGTACACAACCATGGCCCCCTCGTGCACCGACTGCACATACTTGCGCAACTCCGCATGCGCCGCACACCCGTTGTCGTAGTACTGCATGTCCTCGAGCGAGTCAAACACGCTGATCGCAACGAAAGTGTAGCCCTGGCTGCGCTGGTCCGCCTTGGCCGGGCCCGCCTTGACCGAGCGGATGTACGGCGAGCCGTTCTGGGGAGGTTAGTCGGAGACAACAATTGGAAAAAAACTGTTGGAGACAACAGTCTGCCTGCTACGCATGTTACGCACCTTCAGCGCCTTCGTCGGCATCGCCCGGTACATGGGAACCAGGGCGAGCTGGTCCGCCACTTTGGGGATCTTGAAGTAGGTGACGCGCGTGATTTGGGAGGTCATTTTGTGATGTCGATGATGTGTTGTCTTTGTTGTGAAAGGGGATATGATCACGGTCGCGATCATATCTCAGCGATGGTCATGGTGAGGGGCTTCGGAAGTATGATCGGAAGTGGAATCGGAAGTAAGCCGAAGGTGGCCGGAACCACACGTGTGGGGTCACGTGGCGTGAGATGCGACAAATCAACTCATACTGGCGATAATTGATCAATAAACATGAAAATCAAATGCGAGAGTATTCTTTGAACGATATATGCTTGCTGTATTGTCAATTGATCAAGCACAGTATCGTCGGTTAAAGGAAAAAAGTCGATTGTTGAGTGAAGCTATATGAGCGATGGTGTGGCGCCTACATCCGATCGGATAAGCCATGGCAGCTAGAATAATATGACCGCTCGTGACCTTTTCTGTGCATATTTGCATATTTTGCACAGTTTATTTATTACAGCAGTTATATTTTTTGTTACGTTTGTGTACATTTTGACGGTATTATTTGCACAGTTCCGTTTTTCTCATGAAAATTGCTGGGAACAATGCCGAAATCTTTTGAAAATCAACCCATAACAACTTAAAAACTCAAATAAAATGTGGTAAAAATGTATGAAGATCTACTTACTTTGTAAGAGTACGGCAAAGTCAATTAAATCAACAAAATATTATGACTATATCCTACTGTAAATATCCATGCTTTTTCTTGATGCAGGTACATCCCCTCGTCTCACCTTGTCCCTCACCTTTCCCCTCACCTCGACACGGGACGGAAACAATCTCACTTGCAGCCGCAAAATGACGTCACAAGGCTGAGAAGTCAATTGCCGTAAACAAACGTTGGTATCATTTTTTTTTTCTCGTCTGTCCAATTCTCTTTCGTTCATTTCTTTTTCAGTCAAAATCAAGTGAGCTTCCACATGACAATGTCGGGCATTGCATGGAGAATTGACACCGCCTTCCAGAATCAGTAGGCTGTCGCCGTAGCGAGATTTGGGCATTGCCACTAATCGATAGTGCGACAGCCGACAGTCCAGCACAAAAGTCTGGAAGGCGCCCAATAGCGCCCCTTTTTTGCTCGGGTATGGGCGGCAGGTGTCCTCTCAATCCCTCTTTGAGTCTTTGACAGGTCTCGTCTGGCGGCGAGGCGGTCTGCCGACGATTTGATTCCAGGCGTCCTAGCGCGGCGGCTAAGCGGGTGCAGAAAAAAAGAAAAAACACACAAGCGAGCAAGCAGTTTCACAGCCAGCTAAACGACCCTCTTCTCCAAATCAAGAGGGCGTCTCGTCCACTGTACGGCCCGCATCGAGCACCCACCGCACCCACCTTCACCCACCTGCATCCACTATCCACTTTCTTGGAGACAACCGTAGCCGACGCGACGCGACGTGCTTCTGCGGGGGCTCTGAAGTACTACTTTCCTACTTATCGCAGGATGAGGAGGGGATAATTGGAGATAGATCGGCTGCGTCCAGAGCCCACAGTCCAGGACAGAGCCTTTTCTTTCTTTTTTTTTCTTTTTTCTGCTCTTTTTCTTGGGAACCCCACGAGGGGTAATGTGCGATATCGCATGGAGCTGAAGGCTGGTAGTATAAACTGTCGGCTAGTAAAAAGTAAAAAGGGGATGCCGTAGCTGCCGTCTACTTCTGTTCTCTGTCTGTCCTCTCTCTGTTTTCATTTTTTTCCTCCCCTCGATTGCTTCGTATTTCGTCATTCACTTGTTTCTCTTTCCCTCATCACCAAACCACCACATCACCACATTACCTCACACACACACAATGGTCTATCCTGATACGTTCGAGGGCTTTGCCATCCCGTCGGCGGCCGAGTGGAACAAGCCCAAGCGCTTCGAGTTCAAGCCCAAGCCGTTTGGCGACCACGACATTGACGTCAAGATCGCGGCGTGCGGCGTTTGTGGATCGGACGTGCACACGGCCACTGGCGGCTGGGGCAACAAGCACTGGCCGCTGGTGCCGGGCCATGAAATCATTGGCACAGTTGTGAAAGTTGGGCCCAAGGTGACCAACGCCAAGGTCGGCGACCGCGTCGGCGTGGGCGCACAGATTTTCGCCTGCCTGGACACCAAGACCTGCGGCGCCTGCGCGACCGACAACGAGACCTACTGCCCGCACCAGCTGGACACGTACGGCTCGGTGTACCCCGACAGCGGCACGCTCGCCCACGGCGGCTACTCGTCGCACATTCGCGCGCACGAGCACTGGGTCTTCCCGATCCCCGAGGCCCTGCAGACCGAGCTCGCGGCGCCCATGCTGTGCGCCGGCCTGACCGCCTACTCGCCGCTCGTGCGCAACGGCGCCGGCCCGGGCAAGAAGGTTGGCGTCCTCGGCCTGGGCGGCATCGGCCATTTCGGCGTGCTGTTCGCCAAGGCGCTGGGCGCCGAGGTCTGGGCCATTTCGCGCAGCGACAAGAAGAAGGCCGACGCCGAGGCGCTCGGTGTCGACGGGTTCATTGCGACCGCCGAGGCCGGCTGGAACGAGCCCCACAAGATGACCTTTGACATGATCCTGTCGACCGCCTCGTCCAACGACGGCTTTGATCTGAACCCGTACCTGTCGCTCCTCAAGGTGCACGGCCGCTACATTGCCGTCGGCCTGCCCGAGGACGAGGGCTGGCAGGTGCGCCCGCAGTCGCTGCTGTCCAACGGCTGTCTGATTGGCAGCAGCCATCTGGGCAGCCGCAAGGAGACGATTGAGATGCTGCAGCTGGCCGCCGACAAGGGGATCAAGAGCTGGGTCGAGACCATTCCGGTCGGTGAGGAGGGTGTTGGCAATGCTTGTAAGTACAGATTGCGAAGAAGTCGTCGACGAAGTCGACAGAAGACGGCGAAGCCGTCTTCACTCTCCACTACTCTCTGCCCTCCGCCTCCGGGTGGGAGGGCGGGGGAGGCGGAGGATCTCATTCCAAGCCGAAGGCATTTTGGGGAGGGAGGACACCAAAGACAAGTGACAGAACAACAGCTAACACCTCTAGTGACCCGCCTGCACAACAACGACGTGCGCTACCGCTTTACCCTGGTCGACTACGAGAAGCAGTTCTCGTAGAGGATGACGATGGCGAACGAAATCAAAAGAACGATGACGAACGACGACGAGAGAAGACGACGACGATGACGACAATATTGAGAAAAGAAGCGATAGGAGTTGTGGATAGTATTACATGGGACAGGATGGGCTTGGTAACAATAGACTGGGTTGGAGTTGCTGATAGTTGGAGTTTGATGGTTGGGTATGGCATGAAAAGGATACTAGGTTGGGAACGACAATAGAAATGAAATGGAAATCACAATAATCGAAAATCAAAAGAAGTATTCAAGCAATGAAGCAGGATGTGGTGCACATAATTTTCCAAGTGATAGGGATAGACAAAATGACAAGGCAAACAAAAGAAGGAGCAAGGCAAGGCGGAAAAGCAGCACACAGTGGAGAATAGAGTGACTGTAGCTGAAAATGCATTGGATAAGACGAGGTGACTTGATGGACATGGAGCTTGATAACAGTACACTGCTTTGACCGGAGAAGTTGATGGTGAAGTATTGGATGGCAACGGAAACGAAATCAAACGAACGAAATCAAATGAACGAAATCAAATGAACGAAATCAAATGAACGAAATCAAATGAACGAAATCAAATGAAGTATTCAAGCAATCAACCAGGATGTGGTGGAAGCAGGATTTGGAGCACATAATTATTTGAGGGGTGAAGATGAACAAAATGAAAATGATATGGCAGGACAAGGGAACGATAGGGATGATGGATGGGCAACGGACGGAAGTGACTAAGGAACAGAGTGATGAGAGTTGAGAATGTATTAGATAAGTTGTTAGAACATGAGGTAAGCATGGTGGGACATTTCGGGTAATTGAATATGGAATACCGCTTTGAATAAGATGGCAGCGTTGATGGCTGGATATGGTATAACAATGGAAAGAAGGTTTGGCGGGATGGAATGAGAAGGAGATGATGATAGAGATGACACAAAGATTGGCCTCAACTAATTGAAAGAGAAGGAAGAGAAAAGGTAAGGTGTGGACGAGCGAAGATGTCGCAGGGATATGTCGAACCAAGTGATGACATGTACAGTGATAGACTGACCTGGGGTGTTTACACCGTCGAAGGGTTATGGTTTTGATAGATGGTCATTTCAAGACGGAGATGAAAGGACAAGAACGAGATGGCAACGGACAACAATAGAAAATCAAACACAAGATTCAAAAAGCAAGGAAAATGACACACAACCGGTCGATCAAGTTGCAGCATTTCGACAAGCGGACAGAGAAAGAATAACACGGACGAGAGGATCATGGTTGTTTAGCTACGGCTGGTTATGATTTATTCTTATAGGTTGTGAAAACAGTCTTCATGAGAAGTTTCTTGTATTTCAACTATTAAAGTAGAAAGCAACGCACTGTTCCGTTCCTCTCGCCAGCCACAATCAAGGTCTACCCCCTCGAGCGCCTCTGTTCGCACCCCTCGTCTTCATCCTCATTACTGGTTTGAGATACTCCGGGTCAATATCCAGTTCCTTGCGTCTCTGGCGGCTGCGGCGAATCGGTAGCATAGCAGGTTCAAGCTGTCTGGCCTTCTCGTTTCGAATTTCATCTTTTAATTTTCGAATTTCTTCTTTTAGTGCCTCGTTTTCCGCAGCTATGGCAGAATTTGGCTGCTGCTCAGTGGCCGCCTCAGCTATTGCATACATGTTAGAACAGCTGGTTGACGGTATCCCGGTACAGTGATTGCATATGGTACATACTTTCCGTGAACTTGTGGCTCTCGAATGCGGTACGAATATCCTGTTCCTTTTTGAACTC
Organism: Sporothrix pallida; assembly: GCA_021396235.1. Taxonomy (NCBI): domain Eukaryota; kingdom Fungi; phylum Ascomycota; class Sordariomycetes; order Ophiostomatales; family Ophiostomataceae; genus Sporothrix; species Sporothrix pallida. The sequence continues at coordinate 54,487 of WNYG01000095.1, forward strand.
GTCCATGCTGATCTCATCGAATACATACTTTCGAAAGGCTGCACCAAAGCGGCGAAGGACTGCAGTATGGGCCGCACGAAAGAGCGGCTGCGCATCTCCAGTAGCGAGCAGGTGATTCGTGGCGGCGTTGAGGTCCTCTCTGTTCTCGGGGCATTCTGTAGCGTCGAGGTCCTGTCTGGCGTCGGGGTCCTTTCTGGCCTCGGCCTCTGTCTCGTCTGCGGGGGATGCGGCAGTGTCGTTTGTGATCTCGTCGGCCTTGCGCTTCTTCTTGTTCGTCACCTCGGCCTCAGTCTGTGCCTCATTCTCACGGGCAGCCTCCCGGGTGATAGCTTGATGGAGAGCTTCGACGCTCTTACCCAGCTGTATCAGTTCAGCAACAGGCCACTTGTAGGCCTCTTTCTTGTTCTCCATTACTGTGGTGAGTACTTCGTGATCAGAGGTGTCTCGGTTTGTAGTAGATGTGGTATGTGTTGGTACTCAAGTTGTTACAGTGTGTTGTGTGGGCATATGAAGACAGGGTGAAAGAGCGAGTGTGTAAAAGAGGTAGAGAGCAGAGAGGGCAAAAGAGAGGGCAAAAGAGAGGGGAGAAGAGAGGGGAGAAGGGGGAGAGAGAGAGAGAGAGAGATGAGATAAAGGGGTAATGAAAGGATGAGTTGTGAGTGAAGTAACGGTGAAGTACTTGTGAGACAGGAAGCCGTAAAGGTGTAGCGATGTAGTGTCGCCCAGGGCCGATTGGATGCATCCAGAGGAAGTGCGGTGATGAAAGGTCAGTTTGTAGTTGGGCATGTATAAAGTCTGTGCCTGTTGGCCACCCATTCCGTCAACACGAATCACTGCACTGTATTCAAAAGACGAAGGAGATCAAAAGATGAACATAAAGAAATGTATTGCTATGGTATATGGTATGATATGGTAATATGGTATACAAAAGTAGAAAGAGACTTCAAGTCAAGTCATCGTAACAACCGTCTTGATGCTACGCATCGTCGCTTAAGCATACTCCTGAGCCGTGGCGGCGGGCTTCTCCTCGAGATCCTCGCGCTGGACCTCGTTGATGCGGGCCAGCTCGTCCATGACGACGGCGTGGGCGCCGCGGACGGGGCGGTGGGAGAAGAGGCGGTCCATCTGCTCGAGGGGGATGGCCTTTGTCTCGGGGACGAGGAAGAAGACAAAGACAAACGACAGGATCATCAGGCTGGCAAAGAAGAAGTAGACGCCGTAGCCCATCTTGAGGAACATTTGGGGCGTGAAGCGGGAGATTAAAAAGTTCCAGAACCAGTTGTTGGCGGCGGCGGAGGCTTGACCCAAGGACCGAGTGTTCTGGTCGAACATTTCCGAGTTGATGACCCAGGGGGTACCGTTCCACGAGGGGGTGTAGACGGCGGTCCACAGATAAAAGAAGAAGATGGCGGCGATGCCGCCCGAGCTCATGCCCTTGCTCGCGTCGACCTTGGGGATGACGTCCTTGACCAGAGCGCCGATGATCCACATGCAGACACTGCCGGCGAGCGAGCCGAACATGAGCAGGTTGCGGCGGCCGAGGCGGTCGATCAGGTACAGCAGCCAGACGATCGTGAGAGCGGTCTTGACAACACCGAAAATGCCGGTGGTCAAAAAGCCCGTGTTGGTGCCGGTAATGCCGAGCGTCTTGAACACGGTCGGCGAGTAGTAGTTGATGGCGTTGATGCCGGTGGCGTTCTGCCAGAGGAAGAGCATGCCGCCGAGGAAGAAGCGCCACTGCACGCGGCCCTGCTTGAGCGCGCGGAAGGGCTTGAAGAAGCCGGCGCCGACCTCGTCGCGGAAGCGCGCCAGCTCCTCGTCAATGTAGGCCACCTCCTGCAGCATGTACGTGTCCTCGGCCGGCAGCTGGCGCAGCCAGCACAGCACCTTCATGGCCTCTTCGCGGCGGCCCTTTGTGAACAGCCAGCGGGGGGATTCGGGGACCCAGATGCTGCCGATCAACAACAAACCGGCGGGGATCAGCTGGACGGCAAAGGGGATCAGCCACTGGGTGTTGTTGACGGGCAGGTGCTCGCTGATGCCGTAGTTGATCCAGAAGCCGACGAGGCCGCCAATCTGCCAGCCCAGCTCGTAAATGCCGACCAGACGGCCGCGGATGGCCGGCGGCGACAGCTCAGAAATATAAATGGGGACCATGTTGGAGGCGCCGCCGATGCCGACACCCGCCAGGAAGCGCGAGCCGATAATCACATTCAAACCGCGCTCGGCGTTGGCAGCCAGCATGGCGCCGGCGCCGGCAATGAAGAGCACGGAAAACAGCCACAGCGACTTGCGACGGCCCAAAAAGTAGGACGAGACGTAGGCGAACAGGGAGCCAAAGAAGGCGCCGGCCTGGTACACTGAAACAATGTTGGCCGAGATGAGAGCGCGCTTGGAGGACGAGTAGCTGTCGAGGTCGAATTCCTTGATGAACGAGGGCAGGGCAATGGTGGTGCCGATAAAGGCCGAGTCGTAGCCGATCATGCACGACGCCCACGAGACGATGGCGGCACAAACATAGATGCGCCAGTTGTAGACCGCCTTGGGCGTCGGCCGGTCCTCGCGGAGGGCGAGAATAGACATGTTGGGGGGATGAGGGAAGACAAGACAATAATGTGGTGATGAAGAAAGAATGAGAGATCACCGGATGATCAGTGTTGTTGATGATGATGGATGAGAAGGGATGGACAAGGAACGAGACGACGGCGATATTATATATCTGATGTGGAGGACGGGGACGAAGAGAGAAGATGGGGACTAAGGCGCGTGTCGAGCCAAGAGTGACCGGGGTAGGGGGGGTGGAGGGAGGGAAAAGAAAGAAGGGGAGGAAGGGGGAGGAAAGTCAAGAAGGAAAACAAAAAGGGCCGGTGGGAAAGAGAATTGCCAGTTCAGGGTAGCATGAGATGGGGAGGATGCGGAGAAGCTGGAGAACGGGAAGAAAGTGAAGCGTGGGGAGAGAAGAACAAAAAGGAGGATGGATAATCGGAAGAAGAAACAAGACAGACGAGAAGGGTGGAAGAACGGGAGATGGTGACGCGGAGGATGAGAAACGAGTGATCAACGGACCACAGGATTGACAAAACGAGAGAGAATGAGACAATAACGTGAAAAGAACGAGGGAAAAACGAGGAAAGAACGTGCACGGAGCTCCAACACCGAGCCCAGCAAGGGTGACAACGTGGAGATGTGTGGGTGTTGGGAGTTGTGGAAGAACAAGAATCAGGAATCAGAGGGAGAGAACAAGCAAGAGATGGATAGAAAGGGTGACGGGAAAACAAACAAGACTGTCAGCACACGACAGGATGCGAACGATGCGAGGAACGTTCTTCCAAGGTGTGGAGGAGACGAACGAGTGTGAGGACTTTGTCAACTGTGACTCCAAGGAAAAGACTGAAATCGCTCTCGAAAAACTCTCTCCAACCACGATGTCGGGAAAAAAATCTCGAACAACGTGGGTCGCCGACTCCAGTGGACCTTGGGTCTTGGGCAACTAGATTTAGTGGCCGTACGGTTCCTATGGCGCTCCTGCGCCGGCATTCCTGCGCTATTTCGCAAGTCTAGGCGTTGGAGTTCTAAACTTTCGTTCTTTCTTTTGTTCCAGGCGTCACTAGTCGCTGTGGCGGTTTTGTGCTGATTTTACGGCGTTTTCCGTACTGTCTTGCCTGCCAGGTGACCCCGGATTGTGCCCCAGATTCGACAGAGGGCCGGTGTTGCGGCCAACGCCGCGACAGTGACAGCGACAGCGGTGGATAAGTGTTTATCCCGGAAGGGTGGTGCAGGAGTGGGTGCACTGCCGGCGGGTTTCGCCACAGCGTCGTAGTGCCCACGGATCGAGAAAAACGTGTTAGTGCTTGTTAGTGCGAGTCGACGGCGTCTGGTCACGGTAGTTGATTTGGGGACTTCTTGGGTTGTCTTGGTGCTTCCTCTCAAGAATTGGGGTCGTATCCACTCACCATCAAGACTCACCACTGGGAGAACGGACAGCCGGATGCAAGTGAGGTGGTGGAGGGGAGGTGGAGGATGGGCTGGAGAGACGACAGGGGCAGATGAATCTTTTCCCGGTAATGTTCTCACTGCAGCTGTAGACAGGAAAAAGAATCACCAGAAGTATCGCCAAAAGGTCACCAGACGACGAATCGCCAATTCCAAGAGTAAGATTGGCCGGCCAGGGTGGCATTGACGGAAGTAGAAGAAGAGAGATGCAACAAAAACCGGATGAAAACATGGAGTTGAACACGCGGAGTCGTGGAGTCGTGGATTCGCTGCATGGAGAATGCTTTGGAGAGCCCCGTGTCCGTGGTCAACAAACAGCCGGCCTTGGATTGGTGGATGCAGTGAGTGCCTGTAAGTGGAAGTGTAAGTGGATGTCAACAGAAACGAGAGTCTGTCCGGAAGAACACTCACGACAGCCACACAGCAGCCATACCAACTCGGCGCAGGCCTGTGGGCATTTTCCGCATAAAACCAGCCTGGCCGGAATCAAATTGTTGAGTCCTGTTCCTTCGGAATGCCCCTTTGGACCTTTCCTTTCTGTTGGAGTTGGGGTTCCCTGTTTCTGTTCGTCAGGCATGTGTAAGTGTGCATTGCAAGTTGGAGTTTCTCCATTTGGATACTCCATTGGATCCTCCACTCTCCATTTGGAGAAGATTTCAAAAATGTCGCAACTCATCAAGGCGTCGATGGAGATGACGATGCACAACCCGATGCAGGACTGTCAACAACCGACGGCAAGACGGGACAAGGTCAAAAATAATCAAAAAAGACGCATTGAAAATGCCAAGTCCAAAAAAAAGAGTCAAAAAGTCTGTGGACGATCCAAGGTCAAAATGGAAAATATCTCATTATTACACAACGTGGCCGTGACAGGTCAAGTCGGCAGCCCTACAGGCTGTCTGGGTATCTGTATCTCCCTCCTCTTGTCAGAGCACTGCTTCGCAGTACTCTCCTCGCTGCTCCGCAGCTCGCCTATGGATTCCATATCAAGTTGTTGTCCATGCCCGGCGCAAAGCCCAGGTTGGCCATGAACTGGGGGCCAATGTCGGCGTCGAGTCTGTCCAGATAGTCGACGGCCGACAGGTCGTCGAGCAGGGCTTCGTAGTCGAGCGTGTTGGTGCCGGGCGCGCCGCTAAACGGGGCGCTGTCGAAGCTGCCGGAGGCGTTATCGACGGCCATTGTGTTTGCGTCGTTGTAAGGGGTGGCCATGATGGGCTGGCTGTGCGCCGGATAGTTCGTGCTCGAATGGTGGTCGCTGCCGACGGTGCCTGCGGTGGGCGGCGAGATGGGGAGCGGGTGGAAGCCAAAGGCGGGGGGTTGTTGACCAGGAGGATGCTGGCCTTGTTGGTGACTCCCGTTGTACATGTTGACATCGGGTGTCTGCTGTGTTTGCGTAGGAGGAGGAGGCTGTGTTTGTTGTGACTGTGGCTCGAGAAACGACATTCTATGATGTCGTGCCGCCGGTCTCTGCTGCTGCTGCTGTTGGTGCACTACTGCAGCCTCGGGACTGGCAGACTGGTACACCGTAACGGGCGGATTGCTTGTCGGCGCGGCTGTTGGCGTCAGTTTCTGTCGCAGGACTGCATTCGCCCGCGGCGTTGTTGTTGGAACGGCCGGCATCGGCAGCTGTTGTTGTTGCTGTTGTTGTTTCTGCCCTTGTGTTTGCTGCTCTGGGACATGCCATACTGCCTCTAAAGAATCACCCAGCACACAGAGCCGCTGCTGCAGTGGCGGCGGCAGCAGCTTGAACGACGGATGCTCGACGACGGTCAAGACGCACGACACGAGCGTGGGCGGCGCACCGGCCGCGCCAAAGCGGGCGACAAACTGCTCGAGGACGTCGGCGAGCAGGTGGATGCGGGCGTCGACGTCGGAGCGTTGGCCTTGGCCACTGGGTCGACTGGATAGTGAGAGAAGAACCTGCATCCACAGATAGGTGATGCGGAGAATGTAAGCCGACGGGACGGCCGCGGACAGTCGTTCGTTGGACCGGACAAAGGCAGAGAACGGCACGTCTGGTCGGAGAATGCGGTCGAGCGCGTCGCCATCGGGTGTGTAGCCACTGCCTGCCGCAGAAAGTCCGTCGTTGTAGTCTGCAGGCGACGACGCGTGCCCCTGGTTCTGGGCCTGCTGCTGCATGCAGGTGAAGAGGGCGTGCAGCTGGTTAAATGTTGTCAAAGAATATGCCGGACTCCGCTCGGACGCGGCATCCTCGACGCCAAAGCCAATGCACGGCACCCACGGCTGCCACTCGTCGAGGCCGTCTTCGGGTACGGCGGGCGGGTAGAACTGGTGTTGGGGTGTGCTGGGGGTGTGTCGGGTGGTTGGGTGTTGTGGTGGTTGCTGCGGCCGTAGTGAAGAGCGAACAATGGAGACAAACGCGTCGAGAATGCTGCAGCCGCTCGTGACGGCATCGACGATGCGGCGGCGCATGGACATGGGCCCGTACCCGTGCTGGCCATGGTTGTAGTCGGTGACGCGGGCCAGACAGTCGGCATCCTGGACGATCTGGCGTGCCAGCGACACGAGCACGCGCGCCGCCGTGTATCGTCGCCGGCCAATGTTCACGAGGGCCAGCAGCAGCAGGGCGCGGGCGTGCTGGACTTCAAAGGGCCCGTCGTCGAGCGGGATCATTTGTCGGGCAATGTTGTAGATGCGGTGTGGGGGCCAGGATGGCCATGTGTTGGTGGTTGTAGAGGTAGAGGTGGAAGGTGTTTGTGTGGGGTCGGTATGTTGTGAGTGTTTGCGGGCAGCTGCATCCTGAAACGAAGCGAGTGCCAGCACACTCCAGAGTTCTGCTGTTGCCGCCGATGTCGATGACGACGACTGGGCTGGCGCTGATGTCGGCTCGCCCAGCTCGCGCTCGTACTGGTAGACAGCCTTGAGCACGTCCTGCCGCTCGAGGATGGGAAACCAGCAGTGCGTGTAGGAAAAGTAGACGTCGAGCAGACGCCAGTGATTTGGGGGAAGTGGCGTTCGAGAGGGTTGTGAGAGTGGAAAAGAAGGATCGTCGTGGCCGGAGAGGGGCGAGGGGATAGTGTTTTCCGAGGGCGACCAAGTGACGGCAGATGTGACGCCAGCCGCAGATGGTCGAATGTTTTGTCCTCCACTTCCCGCAGCCTCCTGATCGGTATCCTCGTCGGAGCCTGCCCGGTCGGACAGCGGCCGCGACACCCCCGCACTGAAGCCGTCCGTCGACAGCAGCCGGTTGATCTCGCGGCGCGCGCGGCTCTTGTGCCAGCGCCGGTGCAGGCGATTGTGCCGCTCCAGGTCCTTTTGCTGCTGCGCGGGGTTCGCCGCGCTCACCTCGGGGTTGAACAGGCGCTGTGCCGCTTCCCCGCCGTGGCGGCCAAACAGGCCGTCCAGTGCGTCGGCGCAGCCCGGCACTTCGTCGAGCAGCGACGAGAGCGTGAGTTCCAAGGTGCGAATGTACCCCGTCTGGACACCCCGCTTCTTGGGGCTTGTCTTGTAGGTGCACGCTCTATGCTGCGAGACACACGACGAGCAGTGCGGCTGAGCGCCGTCGCATTTCTCGCGCATGGCTCGGCACTGGTCGCAGGCGCGGGAGACGCGCTGTCGTTTGGGCGGAGCGGCAGTGGTGCTGGCGGCGGCTGGTTGTGTGTTTGTGGCGGCCGACGATGCCGGCGAGTTGTCCTGTGGTGTGGACTTGGAGGCATCCTGGTTTGCCCCTGCCCCTGAGCTGGCGGTCGCTCCTGCAGTTTGTCCAGCCATGGTCGCACTTTCCGTGGCGGAACTTGGTCCTGCCGTTTGTGATGCGCCTTCCGTTTGTGATTGTGTCGTTCCTGCCGTCCCTGTCTGTGTCTGTGTCGTCGTTCTTGCCGCTTTCGTGCCTTTGCCCCCTCCGCGTGCAGCCTTTCTCTGCATCTCTCTATTGGGGCCTGTAGACGTAATGTTCGTGATAGTTCGTATTCTGGAGATGTCCACCTGAACTGCCGTGGATCAGTGCCGTGGGTATCGTTGGTGCAGCATGTCCGTCTGCCTCCAGGGCGGATGTGAGTCGTCGTCGTCAAGCGTATTGTCAATGGACGTATCCTGTGATACGGCGTGGAATCCGATGGATACAACGTTGGAAAAGAAAGAGCAAATAAAATAAAAATAAAGAATTAACTCAACAACATGGACTAGACCGTCGATCAGTGGTCAATTCCATACGAATCGGATTCGAGTTCGTGTGCAAGTCCAAGAAATCTCGGCCGTGTACGGAGCAGTCCCCACGAATTTCGTCTTCTGTCTTTACAGTGTAGGCTTAACTGTTTCTCCAAGAAAAGAAGGAAAGAGCGTCATTTCTCCTTCTAGCTCCAAACCGACCCAGACCGACTCCTCTGCCTGCTCCTCCAGACGCTATGATTTAGTGCGACCGCCCCTGTCTGTGCTGTCTTTACAGCGCATTTAGTGCTTTCGTGCTCTAGTGCTCTCGTGCTTTAGTGCATCTCGCCCTTGGCCTGGACGGCGAGCAGCGGTTCCGCTTCTCTCGCTCTTACTCGTTTACTCTTCTTGCTTTTCTCTTTTGTGCGCAGCCTGTCGGGGATTAAACTTCGAAATCTGGGGACAATAGTGTCTCCGTCTCGGGGTGCGGGGAATGTGGCAGGCAAGGCAGGCAATTGGCAGGCAATTCTGTCCCTTGTTCTTTGTGTCTTTTTTCTCCTTTTTCTCTTTTCTCCTCTTCTCTCTCTTCTCCTCCTTCGCAGTCTGCCTTACGATTCCGTTAAAAGCACGGACTGTTTGGGCCGGAAGTAGAAGAAGAAAAAGTCGAGAGAAAAGGCTCAGAGGCTCAAGAACACGGAGAAATCATGGCATTTGCATTGATGGTCAGCGCGAGGAAAATAGACGAGTGACGATTGAGGGAATTGGGGCGAGTTGACAAGGTCTGTGATATCTATGTTACTGGCACAAAGAAAATGGAGACCCCGAAAGTTGGGGGCCGTTGGAGGTGTTAGTGGGCGTTAGCGGGGTGGCAGCGGCGCTACAGGGGTCGTTATTGGTTCGCTAGAGAGTCTTTTCTGGGGCAATTCTGGGGCGGCCTGGCGCTTTTCTGAGAAACTTTTGGAGAACCGGAAGAGTCTTTATCCAGAAGACCGGCCTTTCTTTGTTGCCAATTGCGCTAGCACAAGGATGGAGGGGCCAGAGAGCGACAGAGACGAAGAGACGAGGCAAACTGGATCAGAAGCAAAGGCCGTAATGACGCCGTTCAGCGTACAGCGTTAAACAGCGTCAAGATACAGCCAAACGACACCCGCACTCACCTGACAGCACTGCGACACTGCAACGCTCCTTCCCAAGATCTAGCCGGTGCAACGGACTGCGACTTCCGACTCTGGCGTCTCCTTTTCCGACCTTGCCTTTTTTGTCGACATTCTTGCGTTCTTGCCAGAAGATTGGACTCTCGACGTGGGCGAGCTTTCTTTCTACACTCCGATCTGGGACGAGACACGATCCTCTACAATTGCAGACGACGGACTCCTCCAGACCAGACACAGTCATCTGACTCTGACACTGACATTGACATTCACGGCATTCTCAAGGCTGCACTCTCTCTTCTCTTCAGTGCCCATGCCCGCTTGACAGTTGACCTCGGAGGTCACTTCGACATCGACCACACGACATCGACCACACTTCATACATACTACCGACATGGCCTCCGTTCTAAGCGGCGTCAAGCGCTCGTTTGCCGCCGCGTCGGCCGACTGGGACGGGCAGACGGCAGGATCACGAGCACCGGACAGCGACAGCCAGGCGAGTCAGGCCAGCGCAAGACAGTCGGCCTCGGCCCCGTCGTCCACAACATCCACATCCTCGACAGACTCAATACGGTCACAAACACAGTCGCAATCACAGACACAATCACAATCACAAGCGTACACACACGAGTCCGCCGTGAATCACCCTAGGAGTAAGTGCAGCGTCCCAGGAAGACTGACGATAAGACAACATCTTGAACAGAGTACTGACAAGTTAGCCCTCTCGACAACAGCACATACTACCCCCACGCCGCTCCGGCCGTTCGACACCGATGCCTCGGTCATCCTGACGGGCGTCCGCGGCGCCGGTAAGTCGACGCTCGCCGTGATTGCGTCCACCGCCATGCGCCGCAAGATTGTCGAGGCCGACAAGGTGTTTCTGGACACGCATGGCCAGTCGAGCGCCGCCTTCCAGAGGGAGCACGGCGTCATTGCTTACCGGAAGGCGCAGTCGGCGGTGCTGCAGCTGATTCTCGAAAAGTGGCGGCGGGGCGCCATCATTGTGTGCTCGTGGATGGAGCGCGACGTGCAGGCGAGGCTCTCCCAGTGTTCGTCCACAAATCCGATTATCTTGATCCTCCGCGATACAGCGGCCATCCAGACACACCTCCGGGTCTGGGACGACGCACGAGTGCAGGACCTCGTGACTGCCAGCGGGCCTGTGTTTAGGCGATGCGCCCGCTTCGAGTTCTTCAACATCTCAGAAACCCCAACCCAAACGCCGGCAGGCGCCCAAACAGCCGGCAACGGCCCGTCTCACGCCGACGACGACCCAGAAGCACGCTCGCCCGCGCCCTACCTCACGCTCAAGCGCGCCGAGCGCCATTTCCTAAAATTCCTCAGTCTCATCCTCCCCCGCGGCGCCATCCCCTTCATCGAGTCCGCCTACCCGCTCGCCTCCCTCCCGACCGAAGACCGCCAGTTCACCTATGCTCTCTCCATCAAACTCTCCGACTTTGCCACCGGCGACATTGACGTCGAGGAGGTCGAGGCCGGCGCCGACGCCATCGAGCTGATTGTCGACTGCGTGCCCGCCGTCCACGACACGCCCTACGCCCGGCCCATCACGCCGCAGCAGGCCAACAACATCAGCCGGATTGTCAGCCACATCCGGCGGAGCACCGTCATACCCATTATCTACCATGTCGTTCTGCCCGACCCCGAGACCGCCCCGAAACACGACGCCCAGCGCAACGCCTACCTGTCGCACGTCCTGCACGGACTGAGGTTGGCGCCAGACTACGTCACCGTCGATTTGAGATTGCCCGACGCAGACATTGCGCGCGTCAAGGCGGCAGCGTGGACGTCGCGCATCATTGGGGCGGTCGATATTGGCGCGTCCTCCATGTCCTCGGCGTCCTCGCCGCCGCCGCCCTCGTGGCACGACCCTGTCTGGCTGGCCTACTACCGCCGCGCCGTCGACCAGGGCTGCCACGTCGCGCGACTGACCCGCCGCGCGGTTGAACTGAGCGACAACTTTGAGGTGTCGCAGTTTATCTACAGCGCAAAGTCCACCGCCTCTCCTTCTTCTCATTCGTCCTCACACACCACCTCCTCCCACCCCATCCCGCTCATCGCTTACAACACGGGCCCCAAAGGCCGCTTCTCGGCATGCTTCAACACAGTCCTGACCTCCGTCGTGGCCGAGCCGCCTGCTCCTCCCCCAAGCACAACGAAACCTACGAGTACCTCTGACGCCATGGACACCGACTCGAGAGGACCCAATACACCCACGCCTCAGTCCGGCTCGCGACGGCCGTCCATACACGACCACCCTTCTCCTTACAACCCTTCTTCCTCGTCGACATCCGATTCCTCCTCCACGTTGACGGCCCGACAGGCCAGCGTCGCGCTGTCGTCGGCGTTTGTCTACGAGCCCATGCGCCTTTATGTGTTTGGCGCCTATGTCGACTACTCCCTGTCGCCCGCCATGCACCACGTCGCCCTGTCCGCCTGTGGTCTTCCACACACTTATAGGCCCAACTCGACCGACTCCATGGACCACATCAACACCCTGATCCACGACCCGCGCTTCGGCGGCGCCTCCATCGGTCTCCCCTTCAAGGTGACCGCCATCCGTCTCACGCACACACTGAGCACCCACGCCCGCGCCATTGGCGCCATCAACACCATCATTCCCGTCAGACAGTTGAAGGCCGATGGGTCTATCCCCGACTACAGCCAGATCCTGACGACGCGCAACCAGTCCGGTCCGGTGCTCGCGATCTACGGCGAAAACACCGACTGGATCGGCATCCGCGCGTGCATCCGGCGAGGATTGTCGCCCGCCAACGCCGTCCGCCAGGGCAGTGTAGGGCTGGTGATTGGCGCCGGCGGCATGGCCCGCGCTGCCATCTACGCCATGCTGCAGCTCGGCGTGAAGCAGATTGTCGTCTCCAACCGGACGGTGGCCAACGCCGAGAAGATGGTCGAGCATTTCCGCGGGATGCTCGAGCGCAACGAGATGGAGCTGTTGAGTCGAGACGAAGTCGAGGACCAGACGCGGTACCAGTTCCACGTCATGCGCACCCAGCAGGACCCGTGGCCGCAAGACTTTCGCCTGCCGACCATGATCATCTCGTGCATTCCGACGCACCGCATCGGCGCCGTCCCGGCCCCCAACCTGACACTGCCCCCCGCCTGGTTCGGCAGCCCGACGGGCGGCGTCTTGGTGGAGCTCGCCTACAAGACGCTGCAGACGCCCCTCCTCGAGCAGAGCCGCAAGCTCGCCCACCGCGGCTGGGTCAGCATGGACGGTCTCGATTTGCTGCCCGAGCAGGGCTTTGCACAGTTTGAGCTGTTTACGGGGCGGCGGGCGCCTAGACGACTGATGAGAGAGGAGGTGTTCAAGGCCCACAAGGACGAGCAGGGACGCTCGAATCTACCGCACTTGCAGGGCAGACTCGACAGTATTGTTTTCCAGGAGCCGTGATGATCGCCGAAGGCGATACAAGAAGACTGCGAAGCAGTCCGCCGGAGGCGGTGTTAGTCGCCGAAGGCGATAGAAGGCCGAAGGCCATGTTAGTGCGCCGCAGGCGATAGCATCGCCAAAGGCGATGTGAACAAAACTGCTCTCTCCTCACTCCGCGTCCGGGTGGGCGGGCGGGGAAGGCGGAGGATCTCATAACAAGCCGAAGGCAATTTTGACAAGAGAGAAAGAACTCATACCCGGACGAAGGCATTGTAAGAGACGAGGGAACGAGGAAAGAAAGATGGCATGTACACACAGATACCACGGAATATATTAATGTTATTATGAACTGACCTTGACTGAGACTGAATGAATGTGAGAATGTTTTGACCGGGAGGAGGGCATCATACGTAAGTGAAACAATTTCGTAGAGAAAGAGACTGAGAAATGAGAGAGCAGGCCATGATGTATGAACAGACCTTCACAAATCATTGTCACAGAGTTCTCTCGGTGACAATGATGAGGAAGATATCACTGAATAGAAAGCCATTACTTCATACAGTCCACCGTATGTGAATATCAACAGATTTCAAGGGTACTATTTAATCGTCCATATTCAGAAGTTGACTGTCGGTTATAAAGGACTCGACTGGATACTGAAGTTGGTCTGTCAACCTTTATGTTACAATATTAACTTTCTCACAGTCAAGCAGGCAGGAAACAATATTGGACATGAAACGTGAATTTGAACTGTCGTTAATGTACATTACTCGACTCGCGAGTGAGATGATAGCAAAAGAAGAAAACATGAGCTGCAGATCTATCGCAGTCTATCGCTATGAATACTAAAATACTTGTAAATATTTGCCACCGTCACCCCCTACATCTTGGACAACTGCCGCAGGTGCGAGGCCACGGCGTTCTTGACCTCCTTGACGGGCAGCTTGTCGAGCGTGCGGCCGGTCCAGTAGCGGTCCTGCTCGAGGCCCTGGTAGATCAAGGCCTCGGTGCCCAGGATGACCTGCCAGCCGGCCTTTTCCGCGAGCGCGCCCAGCTCGGTGTAGGGCGACGGGTTGTAGCACATTTCGAGGATGGCGCTCCGTGTGGCCGTAGCCTGTGATTCGGGCTTGTTTAAGAAGACCTCGGTGATCTTGCGGGCCAGAATCTCCTCTTCCCGTTGGGGAGGGAAATCCGGGACGCAGCCGACCGCGGCGCCGACGGCGGGCAGCGCCTCGGCCTGCTCGACGGTGGCGACGTGGAAGATGTTGTCGGTGCCAAACCCGGAGGCCTGCAGGTCGGCAATGACCTGGTTGACCTCGCTGGCGTCGCGGTTGACCAGATAGATGGCGGTGCAGCCGAGCCACTGGCGCAGGGCGTAGACGGCACTGCGGGCAGCGCCGCCGCCGCCGATAATCAGGCCGGGGCGGCCGGCAATGCGGGTCTTCAACTCTTCGGGAGACAGGTTCTGCGTAAAGGAATCACGCACGCCGACGGTGTCGGTGTTGGCGCCGCAGAGCAGACGGCGCCCCGACGCATCCTGCTCGAGGTAGATTGTGTTGCAGGCGCCAATGGCGGTGGCCTCGGGCGTCAGCTTGTCGAGGTAGGGAATGATGGCGACCTTGTTGGGCATGGTGACGGAGGCGCCGTAGAAGCTGGGATCGCGGACCAGCTCCAAAAACGTGGCAATGTCGGCCGAGTCGAAGCGCACCTGGCCCCAGTTGACGCCAATGTTTGTGTAGACGACGTCGTGCAGCATGGGCGACAGCGAGGCGGTCAGCTTCTTGCCAAAGAGGTAGCCGTGCTTGTCGAGGTGGCTGACGACGGGGGTCTCCGTCTTTTGTGATGCTGGCGTGGCCGCGGCCACCGCTGGTGGTTGTGTCTGGACCTGAGTCGCCATTGTGATGTGGGAGAGAAAGGGGAGAAGTGGAAGAGAGAGAAGAGAGAAGGAGGCGTGGGGTATGCAGGTGATTCTGCGTCGCTGTTGCCGTTTGGGTGCGTGCTGTGATTCGTGCCTTCCGTGTATGTGATTTTATTGATAGGTCAGGTCTTTCTTCTTTGGGATCGTGAGTGTGAATGAGTTTATGTGAGTGAGTTTGTGTTTGTGAAAAGAATAACTTGTGAGAATAATTTATGAAATGAATGAAATGGGAATAAGAAGAAGCAAGACCAAGTTAGATATATCGCCGGGGCAAAACCAGGATCCTCCTCGCTCGTCTTCGCTTGTCGCTTGTCGTTCTCGCAAGTTCAGCCAAAGTCGTGATATGGGGTCCTTTTGCTCCTTTTGCGTTTTGCCTTTTGCCAGTATGGAGTATGGAGTCTGGAGAGGCCCACCGATTCCTGTGGGAAATAACAGAAACGAGCCTATTGTCCGGGCAAGCCGTTTGCCTGCATCCGTGGGGATTGTGTATTCTGGAGTGTTTTGCAGTGTTTGCTGTGGAAGAACGCTTTCACTGTGAGAGAGAAAAGGAAGGAACGAGGAAACACTACGCGTACTTCCTAGTACTTCCTTGTTGGGAAGGACCTCGCCCAGCAGCGACTTCCAAAACGATTAGCCTGGATCGACTGAGAGGCAGAGAATTGCCCGAGGTGCGTGGTGGAAGAGTGGAATGGAAGAGTGTAAGAGAGCTGGAAGAGAGTCTGGAAGAGTGAAAGGCAGTTAGGTGGAATCTAGCAGACTGGAAGAAAGCCTTCATCTCTTCTCCTGTTAATTGTTTACCCGGTTTTGCTGCGAGAAGGGATGAAAGAAAAGCAGGCAAATGAGAGGCGAGAAAAAAGCCGAAAAGTGGGTTCAACAATCTTCATCCCGTGTTAGTTTGTTCTCCCTGCCTAATCAGGAAGTCTGACTTACAGAGGGCACAGCAAAGGCAGGAGGTAAGCAGGCTCCCTGCTGACAAAAAAAATTGCGCACCAAAAGTTAAAAGGGCATAATCTTAGCAAAATATGAAATCTGGTTAGAATTTGAGCATTCTATCAACCGATTCATCCTCTTCCACTTCTTATTTTATATTTTTTGAATTTTATCAATTTAATTATGGCTTCTTTTTGGCCATTTTGTCGATGTTGTTGTT
Source organism: Sporothrix pallida (assembly GCA_021396235.1). Taxonomy (NCBI): domain Eukaryota; kingdom Fungi; phylum Ascomycota; class Sordariomycetes; order Ophiostomatales; family Ophiostomataceae; genus Sporothrix; species Sporothrix pallida. The sequence goes on from WNYG01000095.1 coordinate 70,218, forward strand.
GTAGTTATTTGAGAAATATTGGGCGCGTTGGGTGTGTACAGGGGATTTTAGTGCGAACTTTTTTTTGTCAGCCTGGAGGCAGGCAAAGGCAAAACGGCTACCACACCACCAGCTCGTACACACAATGGCTGGCCAAGATTACGTTCTGTTGACGTCTTGCATCCACACACTGGACAGCACCTCGGCCAAAGCCCGTGTGTATCCGTATCCAGCCTTGAGGCTCGTCTCGACGAGATCGTAGCCGAGATCGTATTTTGTTTGAAGTAGTCTGTAGTCTGTCTCCTTCCTTACGGGGCCGTGTATTGTCCGGACTTGCACCGTTCCTGCCATTTCCTGATCAGATCCTGCATTATCTATCTACATATGGCAGTGTCTGTCTGTTCTCGTTATTTTGTCCCTTTGCTCTTTCCTTTCTAAGAACATATCCAAATTTCACCATTCGTTCCTTCCTCTTGCAACCTTTTTGATATCCTGCCCCTGAATACGTGAATCCCCCTTTCGATATCATCCATATCCTCCATTCTTCTGTCCCTTTCTCTCTCCTCTCCTTATACCCTCCTCCATACAGACGATCATCAATATCGTCAAATCACATCCAACATCAACACCCCCCTCCCTCACACACACCATGGACTGCAAACTCGCCATCAGCAGCATGTCCCTCGGACGCTGCTTTGCCGGCCACTCGTTTGAGCACAAGCTCGACATGGCCGCCAAGTACGGGTATCTGGGCATTGAGGTTTTCTATGAAGATTTGGTCGACGTCGCCCACACGCTCGACAAGAACCAGACCAACACGGCCGGCGACTGTGCCTCGCCGTCGCGGGAGTCGCACCTCAGAGCGGCCACATGGATCAAGGAGGAGTGTCAGAAACGGTCGCTCGCCATCATCTCCCTCCAGCCATTCATGCACTACGAGGGCCTCCGCGACCGCGCCGAGCACGCCCGCCGCATCGAGGAGTGGAAGCTGTGGCTGGCCATGGCCACGGCGATGGGCACGGACCTGATCCTGGTGCCGTCGAATTTCCTGCCGGCGGACCAGCTAGTGGCGGACGTCGCCACACGGGCGGCCGACTTGGCTGAGCTGGCGGACCTCGCGGCTGCCGCCAATATCCGTATTTGCTACGAAAGCTTGTGCTGGGGCACGCACTCGCGCACGTGGGAGGACAGCTGGGAGATCGTGCAGGCGGCCAACCGTTCTAATCTCGGCCTCTGCCTCGACAGCTTCAACATTGCGGGCGCCATCTACGCGGACCCGGCCGTGGCGAGCGGCAAAACGGTCGACGCGGATGCCGTCGTGGCCGCCTCCATGGCCCGTCTGCGTGCCTCTGTCCCCCGCGACAAGGTCTTCTTGGTGCAGCTGGTGGATGCCGAGCGTCTCGACGCCCCCCTGGTCCCGGGCCACCCCTTTTACAACGCCGACCAGCCCTCCCGCATGAGCTGGTCGCGCAACTGCCGGCTGTTTTACGGCGAAGAAAAGGCGTACCTGCCCGTTCTCCAGATTGCCCGCACCTTCTTTTATGGCGTCGGCTACAGCAACGACTGGGTCAGCCTCGAGCTGTTCAACCGGCGCATGTCGGAGACGGCGCCCGATGTGCCAGAAGACCTCGCACGCAGAGGCGCGCAGTCGTGGCAGCGGTTCCAGCGGGACCTTGCTGCGTCGCAGGCGGCGACGGCGACCGAGGCTTCCAAAATCTCTGCGTCGCTGTAAGCTGCAAGGAGTGTTGATGTAATATCCTGTCATTTCATGTCTGTCATCTTTCATGTCATCTGTCATGGCCAGCTCAAATGTTTTGTCTTTTTCACAATCATAGCTTGCGTTGCTTTCTTTTCTTTTCGTTTCTTTTCTTTCTGTTCACTTTCATCTCGTCAAGCACGACCAGCATAGCATCATAGAATGTACAACATGTCTTCATTCAATCAAGCTTAATTTTATTTTATTCTTGCTCTCGTCCTCTATCTATTTGCCCTTCACCTTCAGATGCTTTGCACAGAAATCAATCGCCGCCGTGTAGCCGTAGGCGCCCATACCGGCAATCACGGCGGTGGCCTTGTCGTGGAAGTAGCTGTGGTGCCGCCACTGCTCGCGGGAGTGCACCTGGCTGACGTGCAGCTCGACAAAGGGGATGCTGACGCCCAGCAGCGCGTCCCGGATGACGACGCTCGTGTGCGTGAAGCCGCCGGGGTTGATGATGATGGCGTCGACTCTCTCACGGGCGACGCCGGCATTTGGGGTGGTGACCAGACTAGAGAAGCCGCCCGCTTCCTGGATGCGGTCGACGATCGCGCCCTCGTGGTTGGACTGGAAGACCTCGAGCTCGACGCCCAACTCCTTGGCCTGGGCCTGGGCGGCGACGACGACGTCATTGAGGGTGGTGCTGCCGTAGATCTCGGGCTCGCGGGCGCCGAGCAAGTTGAGGTTTGCGCCGTTGATGAGGAGGATTCTGCGGGCCATCGTGTGTGTGGTGGTGTTGATGTTTGGGTGGGTGTGATGTTCAGTTGTGTCCGCGTATGATTGTGAGTGTGGTTGAGTATTGTCTTATCTCGCGTTGTTGTTATCACGTTGTTATATGAAGCATCTCAGCGGGTAATGTCTCTCGTTCTTCCCCAAAAGTGCCGTCCTCGGGCATGGCGTCAGTGCTGATCGGATATCCATTCTGCATGTTGGCCCAGGCTCGCGTCGAACTCGCTACAGTTCGCTCCATACTCCTCCATATTCCTTACCCTACGTCTCCGTTGACGGCCCACGGGCACCGGTTACGGGGTGTGGAATGTGGGGAGAGTCAGGGGACTTGTGGTCGACAAAGTGATGGAATGCACGTCGCAAACGGAAAAGTTCTCATCCGGAGGGCGGGCCCGGCTGTAAGTTTACTGACCGGAAGGCCTGGCAGAGTGCTGAAGACGCTAAACGTGCACGAGGTGCGCTGCCTTTTGGAGAATTGGGGTCACCACTCCACTGTCCACTCTCACTATAATCCACTAAAGCCCACCAGTCGACTACCCACGACTTTCCAATCACCTCTACGGGATTTGTATGGATTTGCCGTCTCTCTTCTCTCTCTCCCACTCACCCCCCTCTGACGTAGTTTTCTTAAGAAGGGCTCTCACCCCGTCTCACTCTCCGTCCTCGTTCTCCGCCTTTCCTCGAGGTCCGCTGTGCGGAATTGTGTTCCTAAAAGGCTGGCGTCGGCTACTGGCGGAGGAAGGTGGGAAACAAGAAGTTAGTGGTGACTGCCCTGGCACCAAGTGGTGGCAGGTGCTAACGCAGACCTGTTAGTGGCAGGTGTTGTCGCAGTCAGGCACCGCCAGGCACCGTTTTGGCTTTGGCAGGTGCCAAATTGGCAGCTCGCCACAGGTTGGTCTCTTTGTGAAAATTGTGAGCAAAGCTTAAGCTGTCAAGTCAAGCTTTCTTTGTTCAACAACATCTTCACACACACCATATTACCACCACCACTACAATGTCTTCTTCGTCTTCCCCCGCCTCTTTCGGCGGCCTCTCCGCCGACGAGCTCGCCGAGATCTATGCGTTTGCTGTGCAACTGACCAAAGACGCGGGCCAGCGACTGCTGGATGGCAGCCGCCAACGCATGGCCGGCGGGCTGGCGCTGGCCACGCAGGAAAAGGACAGCTCGGTCGATCTGGTGACGCAGGCCGACGAGGACGTCGAGGCGTTTGTCAAGGCGAGCATCACCGCCAAATATCCCACGCACAAGTTTTTGGGGGAAGAGTCGTACTCCAAGGGCCAGAGCAGAGACTACCTTGTGGAAGACAGCGCGGCTACACCCACGCCGACGTGGATCGTCGACCCGCTGGACGGCACGGTCAACTACACGCACCTGTTCCCGATGTACTGCGTGTCCATCGGCTTTGTGGTTGGCGGCCGCGCCGTGATTGGCGTCATCTACGCGCCGATGCTCAACCAGCTGTTCAGTGCGTGTAGGGGCAGGGGTGCGTGGCTCAACGAGACGACGCCGCTGCCTTTGCTGCAAAAACCGGCCGTCCCGTCCCTGCCGGCCAACGCTCCGTCTGGCTGCATCTTTTCGTGCGAATGGGGCAAGGACCGCCGCGAGACGGGCGGCAATCTGAGCCGAAAAGTGGACAGTTTTGTGACAATGGCCACTGAGCGTAAGGGGAGAAACGGCCTCGGCGGCATGGTCCACGGCGTGCGCTCGCTCGGCAGTGCCGCCCTGGATCTGGCGTACACGGCCGCCGGCTCGTTTGATATCTGGTGGGAGGGCGGCTGCTGGGAGTGGGACGTCGCCGCCGGGTTTGCCATTCTGGAAGAGGCGGGGGGGCTGGTGACGACGGCCAATCCGCCACCTACAAAGACGGGCGATTACACTGACGTCCCCGTGGAGGACGCCCACCTGGGCGGCCGCCTGTACTTGGCAATCCGGCCGGCAGGCCCGACGGCAGCAACAGAAACGACAGAAGGAGAGACCGCCCGCCAAGCACAGGAACGCGTCGTGCGCGAGGTGTGGAAGAGGGTGGCGGCGCTGGACTACTCGCGGCCGGGTGTTTGAGAAGACTGCGAAGAGAAGACTGTAAAGCAGTCTTCGAGCCGCAGGCGGTAGAAGGAAGACGGCGAAGCCGTCTCCACTATTCCCTCTACTACTCTCCCTCCGCCTCCGGGTGGGCGGGCGGGAGAGGCGGAGGATCTCATACCAAGACGAAGGCATTTTTGAAGAGGAGGAGGAGACCAAGATGCCCAGCCGGCGACCCAACAAGGTAACGCCGACGCACCAAATACCACAAGAAAAGCGTGCCGACATCCGACATCCACTATTTCCCACTGAATTCCCTCAAACGACAACTCTCTCCCAGAAACACATACAGAAAACAGAAAACATTCAGCTTCGGCAGTCATTGACAATTGACAGTCACTGTCATTCAATTCAATCTGACATTCCTTGAACGGAGTGCTGGATCAAAGACTGTTGGCAGGCTGCGACGTCCGTTTCTGTTGTCTGTGGGTGTGGTTATGGGCGACTGCTTCTGGGCGTTATTCCCGGATGCCTGTAACCCGCAGGCAGAAAGAGGAGAGGAGAGACGGAGAAAGGAATCGCCCAGTCTGGGTCAACTGGGTCAACAGCGCCAGCGGACGCGGCGATGGCGCAATGGGAAGGATGGCACGAATTTTAAGATTTAATATTTAGAAATAACTTACGAGAAATATGAATGAATACATACTTTAGACAGACATTCAATTGAAGTCGAGGTGGCTGTTGAGAGCGAACACTGAACATCGACACGAGACACTGCGACACACTGTAGTGACAGCAGCTACAGCACACTCCAAATCTTACAAATCTTACACCAACATCAGTCACGGAAGACGGCACATCGCTAACCGAGGAAGAATACGACGACGACAACGTCGACGAAAAGAATAAGGAGACCAGCAAGAAGGCTGAAAATACACAAACATTGGAACACAAGCGTTGACGACAATGCGAGCGACATCATCGACATAACACAAGATGCTTGCCAGGACCAGCTGTCAATAGCACAGCGCATCCACTAAAATACAGCGCCTACAGCGCACAACGGTCAGCACGCAGCGAAGTAAACAGACGCATCACATCACGGCGTCATGGACGCTCCTCTGACGGAGAAGAGAGAAGAAACACAACAATTGTCAACACAACGCCCTCCCTCACATCAACCACCTCCCTCACTTCCACCTGCAGACACAGCCAACACCCACGATGCCCTGACAGACTCTGCGCCGCTGGCACCCGGCCCGCCACACGATCCGCCGCCAGACGGCGGTTTCCAGGCATGGCTGCAGGTCGCGGCAGCCTTTCTCCTCTACTGGAACTCGCTCGGCCTGCTCAACGGATTTGGTGCTTTCCAGACATACTACCAGCAGGATCTGCTCCGAGACCAGAACGCATCCGCCATCTCCTGGGTCGGCTCTGTGCAGGTGTTTCTGCTCATGTTTGGCGGCTTCTTCTTTGGGCCACTCTTCGACCTGGGCTACGCACGATCAATGCTCATAACGGGCACGTTTCTACTCGTGCTCGGCTTCATGACGGCCAGCCTGGCCACTGAGTACTACCAGATCCTGCTGGCCCAGGGCTTTTGTGTCGGCATTGGTACGGGCTGCCTGTACATCCCGGCCATCACCCTGGTGCCCAGTTACTTTTCGAAGAAACGAGCCCTGGCCATGGGCGTCGCCAGCATCGGCAGCAGCCTGGGCGCCTCGCTGTATCCGCTCATGTTTGAGAAGCTCCAACAGCGCGTCGGCTACCCGTGGGCCATGCGCTGCATCGGGTTTGTGGCGCTGGCGCTGTGTAGTATCGCCACTGCTGTCGCCCGTCCCCGGCTCAAGCGGGCCGCCATTGCCTCCTCCCGATCGTCCGCCTCCCCCTGGAAAGGCCTCCGCCAGCTATCGAGAGACGCCCAGCTCACCGACACCCGCTACCTCGTCCAGTGCGTCGCCATCTTCTTTTCCAACTTGGGCTTCTTCCAGCCGCTCTACTACCTCCAGTCCTACGCCATGACGCACGGCACGCCCGCCTCGCTGGCCCAGTATTTGTTGGTCATCCTCAACCTCACGGCCATCCCCGGCCGCCTCATCCCGTCCGTCATCGCCGACCGCTACGGTGTTGTTCCCACCTTCCTCGTCATTTGTATCACGACAGCAGCCGTCGATTTCTACTGGATCTCCGTCCAGAACCAGGCCGGCAACCTGGCTTTCTCGGTGCTCTACGGCTTCTTCTCATCATCCGTCGTGACGTTGGCGCCCGTCGTCTTGAGCAGCATCACCGCCGACCTGTCCACGCTCGGCACCCGCCTCGGCTGTGTCGCCGTCCTCAAGGGCATCTCGTCGCTCATTGGGCCGCCCATTGCCGGCGCCATTCTGGATCGGAGCGGCAGTTACTTGGGTGTGCAGCTGTTTACCGCGGCTGCAATGTCTTTGACGGCGTTTTTTACGCTGGTCATGTACATGGTCATGAGGAGGATGAAGTGAAGAGAGGACGGGAAGACGGCGAAGCCGTCTTCACTATTCCCTCTACTACTCTCCCCTCCGCCTCCGGGTGGGTGGGCGGGGGAGGCGGAAGATCTCAAACCAAGCCGAAGGCATTTTGATAAAAGGGGGAAAATGAAAGACAATAAAGTGAAGAATGTAAAATATGGGAAGAAAAAAAAGAAACCAAGATATACAAGTGCCACAACACACAATTGGAGACAGTTAAGAAAAGACAGAGGATCGACTTTGAAGAGAGTTTATCACTCCAAGCTTCTTGGGTATATTATGTATTATGTATTATGGGCTATGAAAATGTTGTCAAGTACTCTCATGATTTATCTCTTTATTTTTTTATAAAAAAAATATTGTTTTTATTCAAAGTAGTCAACAAAGATAAAATATATTAAAAAAAATGAACTTCAAGTAAACCGAGTGCATCTTTTACTTTTATTTTTACTTGTACTCTTTCGTCATCAAGAACATGCAACGGCTGGTACAGTCTGCTGCCAGAAAAAGCATTCAACGGCGGAATACTGTTTGACAAACTGTTAGAACCAACTGCATAACTACTTAAACGGTCTTGCCTTTAAATCGTCCGTCTTGTACATCGCCGCTGCCCGTTGGAAACTAAATAAGTTGAGCATCACAATTGACTGGATGGCCTTAGCGACGGTGTGGATATCCTCTGCACGCAGCAATGTCAACCGAGCCTGCTAATTACAGTGCAATCGGTGAGTAAGGCCAGTTCAACGTCATTTACAAGTTGAGCATACATATAAGTACAGCTCCCGACGCAGCTTTCTTCTCTTTCCTTTCCATTTTCTTTTCTTATTCCTTATTATTCAGTTTCCTAGGCAGCAGCCATCCACCATCAACCTCCATCAACCGCCATCAAGAAGCATCATAATCTATCAAAGACATCATGCCCAACGATATCATGGATATAAAGGATACCAAGGGCCTCGACAAAGACGGCGACAGAACTGTCGCATACTTTGTCTTCCCCACACCCTGGGTCCCCCGTCTGCAGCCGCTCCTCGACACCAACGACGCCAACCTCGTGATCCGCGGACTGGCTCGCATGAAGGAACGGGTTTTTGATTATCTCGATTTCTGCATTCTGGACAGCAACGAGGCGTGGTGCAACAGCCTCAAGGAAGAACGGAACAGAGACGGGCCGCCCCCGCGTCGTCTCCATTGACACAGCTGCCATGACGGATCTCGACGGCATTCCTTCAAGGACGGTGGATGTTCTTCACCGGAACTGGCAAGAGAGACAAAGGGCGCAAAAGGAGCTAAAGCAGCTGCCAAACAGGCCGTCCGTCACCCTGCACGACTCGACGGTCGACGGCATTGACTACAGGGTCCTCAAGTGGTCTTACACGGTGCAGTGTTAGTCGTCGAAGGCTATGTAAGTGAAGACTCGTCTCATCTCGTGTAAGTGAAGACTTCGTCCAATGTCTCAACGTCGCCCGAAGAGACGAAGGAATTAAAGACGAAAGAAGAGAAAAGAGGAAAGAGGAAAGAGATGAGACGAGAGGAGACAAGACCGGTGTACAAAGTAATGTATCACTACTCGAAAAGGCAAGAACGACCAGACTGCGCCGTTTCTACTCACTGGGTTGCTCTTTCCTCCTGGCTGAAGACGTTGTGCATCGCTCTTGCCACATTCAAAGGTAAGCTAGACTACGTATTGCAAACACATTCACGGAGGGCATTCAGTTCACGTGTCATGACAGTGTGATCATTATTTCTTGAGTTCAATTTCAGTCTGCGCCGGGGGAATCATGATAAGATACAAGAATGTGAGGGAATAGTAAGAGAAAAGAAAAGGAGGAAAATAAATATTAAGACAAAAGAAAGGAAAGAACGAAAATGATCATGCATAAGTCGTTAGGGAAGGTGCGCGTGCGCAGTTGTGCCTTCCGTTTTTGTGGCCAACACCACCGTAGCCCCTTTTCCATTACCCCTATTATCGTACACTCGTGCACTCTCATCATCTTCACGTCAACTGTCATCATCTCTCTCAAATCAGCTTGACCGTCTTGGCCATGCCGCGCTCGGCGTGCCACCACCGCTCGCGGTCCTTCTTCTGCGGCACCTCCCAGTTGGCGTTCCACTGGCCGTTGCAGATGACTGCCGACGAGGCGTCAGCCGAGGAGGTCGGCTTGTCGTTCTTGTCGCCCAGCTTTGCTGGGCTCGCCGTGTCGGATTCACCCACAAAGTCCTGCATATCGACCAGGCCACCTTTCTCGTCCGATGCACCCGCGTCTGGCAGCAGATGGTACGTGATCTGGCTCCCCACCGTGCCGACAAACCCGGCCAGCCCGTACTTGTCCACCAGCCGGCCGTGCTCGTCGGTGACGTTGACAAACACGCGCGGCGCTCGCCGAGAGGCGTCGATGCGGCCTTGGGCAGCGACCCGCGATACGCCGAGATGCGAGCACTCCCAGTCGCCAGAGGCGGAGGCGGAGGAGGCTGAGGAGGATGACGATGCAGACGACGACGACGACGTCGACGAAGGCGAGGACGCGGCCGAACCCTTGCCCAGACTCAGAGAGGCACTGCTGTTGGTCCGCGAGTGGCTGCCAAAGGACGCGGAAAAGACGGACGACTCGGAGTAGCGGTGGCGGTGGCCAGCGGAAGGAGGTGACGACGTGGTCTGCGTCTGCGGCGCGGTAAAGGCCGCCGGGTAGGTGGTGCCCATGGCGCGGTAGCGGTCTCGCGGCAGGTCGACGCGCTCCTGCGGACGGCAGAGCGCCTGGAAGAGGCCCTCGGGGTCGCAGGGCGTGCGCAGCTGGCGCAGTGCAGGGAAGCCCTCGGCGGCGATGCTGCGCGAGAGGACGACGTCGGCGGGGAGGACCGAGCCAAAGGAGAAGGCGCCGGCGGAGGCGGCCGATGAAGATGTCGATGCGTTGCCTGCCGGCACCGGCACGTCCCAGTGCAGCTTCTTGAGGGACGGCGACGCCAGGTACGGGAACAGCCAGATGACCTCGCCCGACGGCAGAGCCGGTGCCTGCGGCTGCACGAGCGTGAACGAAACAAGACGGTCGAGCTTGCTGAGGATACGGGCGAGGGCGGGCAGCGAGTCGAGGCCGACATGAATGAGAGACAGATCGGTCAGGGACCGGCTGGTGCCGCGCGTGGCAAAGGTCGACAGGCCTTCCGAGGTCGGGCCGGGGCAGTGCACGAGCGACAGCTTTTTGAGCGGCGGGAGGGCCAGCAGGCTGGAGTCGTCAAACGCGGCGGCGGGCATGTGCGACAGATACAAATTCTGGAGGGCGGGCAGGTACATGAGGGCGTCAACCAGCAGCGTGGCGGGCGTCAGGGTGGCGCCCGCCTGGCAGTGCACGGTCAGCGTCGACAGGTACTGCCAATGGATGTGGTGGTTGAGGAAGCGGGCGCTGTGGCGGGGGGTCAGCGCGACGGCGGTTGAGGGGACGCCAATGCCAGGAATGCCGGCGGCCGAACCGGTGCGCGGCCGCACGCCAAACTCGTCGTCCACCAGCCGCGGCGACGTCGGCGGCGACGGCGGCGACTGCGGGCGCATCATGTGCGAGAAGGACTTGGCGCGCGAGCGCTGCTTCTGCTGCTGCTGGAGGAGGAGCAACTCCTGCTCGCGCTGCTCCCGCGCCTGCTGCTCGAGCTGCTCCTGTGAGAGGAGCGGCGCCAGGATCCAGTTGGCCTCCTTGAGCCGCGTGCGCGAGGCCAGCGCCTGGGCGTACCGGCTGTGCGTGGCGTGGTCGTAGGCTGGGTAGTACCCGACGACGCGCTCCAGGTTGGGGCAGGCCGAGACGACGGAGGCGACGAGGCTTTCATACTCGTCGGGGGAGACGGGTGCCGTCAACAAAGGCGAGGAGAACGTCGGGGGCACTTTGAGGGTGCGCACAATGGCGGCAATCTGGGGGCTTCCACGGAGGGTGCGCAGAAGGAGCGCGAGTCTCGAGTTGGCCAGCAAGGCGGCCTGCTGCGCAGCCTGCTCCTTTTGCGACTTGAGCTTCTTGGCCTTGGGCTGGTGCCGCGCGTGCACGGCGTCGGCGCCGACGAGCTCGATGCCCTCGTACAAAGCGACACGCGCATACTTGAGCATCTTGCGGGCCGAGACCGCCATGGCACCCGCATCCCGCATCCAGCAGGTGGCGCAGCCCTGGCCTTTGGCCGCGTCCTCCATGTGCAGCTTCTTGAGCTCGTCCAGGATCAGTTCGAGGACCTCGCCGGGTAGAGTGGCAAACATTTCGCCCGGAGCACGGCGGCGCACAGGCTTGGCCGGCTTGATCGGTGCAGGGCGCTGCCACTGGAAGGGAGCGCCGCCGCGAAGTTGTGGCGGGTGGGAGGGGCCGCCAAAGGAGGAGTAGGAGTTTTGTGACGTGTGGGAAGCCTGGGAGACGGCGGACATGTTTGAGGCGTTGGACGGCCGGCGCTGGCGGAGCTGCTGGAGGTGGATCTGCTGCTGGACATACTGCTGGTGCTGGGCCTGTTGCTGGGCATATTGTGCCTGTTGAGCTGCTGCCTGGGCTGCTGCCGCTTCTTGCTGTGCCTGCTGCTGTTGCTGTCTCTTCGCCTCCTCCTGCTGTCGCTGCTCTCGTTGCTGAACCTCTCTCAGCTGCATGGCCCGCTGCTGCTCGGCCTGCATCTGTTGCTGTCTTGCCATGGACCGGTCGGTGCGGCGGACAAAGTCTTCTGTCGATTGTTGCGGTGTTTGTGTTTGTGTTTGTGTTTGCTGGGGCTGCGGCGACTGCGGGTATTGTTGAGGCGGCGTCGGGGTGTTGTACTGCACTTGCTGCGGCTGCTGCAGTTGCAGTTTGGTCTTCTTTTCGATGCGAAGCGGTGCGGGCACATACGACTCGACCAGTGCGTGGCGGGCCACGGGAGCACCCATATTCATATTCATATTTACGTTCATGTTGCGTCTCGGATCATTGTGCAGCAGCCCGGCAATGCCGCCGTAGGCAGAGTTTGCCATGTTGGAGGGAGTCGCAGATGTTGACGCAGGCAGCCTCGCCGGCGGACTAGTACGAGGCGGGCCTGAGCCAGGCGGAAACGGATAGCGCGGTGGAGCCGATGCAGGTACAGAAGTGAAAGTCGAGGATGTTGTTGTGTCGTTGTTGACAGTGTCGACGAGCGTTTTCAGAGAAGAGTTGCCGCGCAAAAAGGCGGCAAACTGGGCATCCCAAAGATTCGTGTCGTCTTGAAGGAAGCTGGAAGGAAAGAAAGAGAGAAAAGAAAATGTTAGTAAGATGTTGTTTTTGTTGCAGTCGTCTTTGCTCGTATCCCCTGAATGATGTGCAGAAACGGGATGTGCAAGTGCGCAAATTAGACTTGTTTTTAGACTAACAAGTTGCAGAGTCCGTGGGGTTGATGGAGAGTTGTTGGTGGGTGGACTGTGCTTTTTGCGTGTGTTTTGCGTGCTTGGAGCCTCTTGGAGCCTCTTGGTCTCCCACGTTAGACCTCTTTGGCGCCTGCAGCGCCCGTATTCGAAAATGAAAACCGGGGAGCAGAACAAAGAGAGACGAACGTGATGGAGACGATGAGGAAACGGTCAAAAGTGACAAGAAGTGTCAAGAAGTGTCTTCACTGAAAACAGCTAGAGTGAGGATAAAAGGAAGAAAAAAAAAAAGATTCGGAGAAAAACAAGCGAGAAGACGAAAAGGAGTGGATGAGAAAAAAGAAAACAAGTGTGAAAGGGTGAGGAAAAGAAAGTGCAAGTGCACGGGCTGGCGTCAACAGAGGCGTCAAAAGACACTCAACGGCTGCCAGCGAGATGGAGCTAGAAAATAAACGACGAGTGCGAGAAGAGCAAAGAAGCCTTGAGAACACAAAGTCGAATGAAAGTCGACAACTTTAGTCGACGCCACCAAATCGCAATCTTATTTTTGTTATTTTCGTTCGTGGGCTGTCCGTGGGCTGTCGGGCAGTTTTGTTCATTGGCGGAGACGACTCGAAGCAGAAACATGAGGAGAGCCCCGACAAAACGACAAAACGTGAGCTCAGACTGAAAAGGCAAAACAGCTCAGCCCCGAAAGAGGAACAGAAAAAGGAGGGAGCTGCGAGCTTTGTTGTGTAGAGTCACATCGATGGATGGTGGATGCGTTCAGGGCCCGGCGTGGTGGTATTGGTGGCGCTCAAGGGGAATTGATGAGGACGAGAGGATGAAGGTAAAGAGAGTGGATGAGGGTGAAGATGAAAATAGAAGTCAAGTCGACTGTTGACCGTTGATGTGTTTCGTTGATTGTTTCTGTTCCTGTTTCTGTTTCTTTGATTTTGTTGATCTGTTTTGTCGATTTCTTCCTTTTACTTCTCTTCATCGTCGCTCTCGCCGCTCATCTCCATCTTCACCTCTCACCATGTATTGTCACCCCAACAACCCCTGTTTCTTGTCCTCTCGCTTTTGCTGACAGTCTGACTGCCGCTTGCCGCCTTGTCCTCTTTGGGGCTGCTGGGCTGTTGGAGTTGTATCCCCACTCTCTCGACAAGGCAATTTCAATTAAGCGTTAAGGTGCCCATCTTTCCGCTGTGGGTGTGGACGGATGGCGGAATCGAGGCACCAGCAAGTGCAGGCCAGCAAGAGAAAGCGGCACGGCGAGCGAGCTGAGTCTTCAGCGTCACTGCACCCCTGCAACCCCTCATCTTTCTTTGGCGAAACCCCTGTCGATGGATGCAGATGCAGGAAGCAGATTGCAGGGCATTGTTGTCAAAGTGGCGTATTTGATCCTGTGGACTCTGTTGACTCCCGGTTGACTCTTTTGACTCTTCTCTCTCCATCTCTGCCTTGTCGTCCTTGTCGTCACACCGACAAATGACATGGTTGAGAACAACAACCTGGCGGGGCAGAGGGGAAATCTCAAAAGCACGAATCGCATTGTGAAGAAGGAAAGTAAAAGAAAACATACAGGGATCCAAACTTATGGATGATGACAAAGAGAAGGAAAGCAGCAAATCAAGAAAACAAAGCTGAAATACAACAAAAACAAGTCTGGGTAGTGTACTCACGCAACCAGTGCAGGCGGGAAGGAATCCTCCTGTGGGGATGTTGATGTCGAAGTAGTTGTCGCAGCGGCACGGCGGCTATTTTTGGACGTTGACGTCGACTTTCTCTTGCCCTTCCCCTGGTTCTTCCTCACAGAATGAGCTCGCTGGGTCTTGACCGGGACCATGGTGGCCGCCTGGATGACGGGCATAAAGACGTCGTCGTCGCTGAATTCGAGGTCCAGGTCCAGGCCGAGGACGCTGCTGTGGTCACTGTCGGTCTCACTGTCCTCGCTGCCGCTCGCACTTTCACTCCCACTTTCGCTGCGCTCATCCTCGGATGTAACGACGCGGATAGTCATTGGCTTGAAGCGGGAGGCGGGAGGTGTCGTCGTTGATTGGGGGATTGTATCCGTCCGTATCGAGAGCGACGGCCGGACTATCGGTGCCGGGCGGGCTTGTGCTTGTGCGTGCGGGTTGTGGCTCTGGTTCCGGCGGCGGATCTTGCGCGGGCCAGGCATTGTCGTCGGGTTTGTTGAGGTCGAAGTCGATGCCATGGCGGCGTTGTGCGGATGTGACATTGCCATGACGGAGGCCATGATGATTAAAAGATATGAAGTGAAAGGATATACCAAGAAAAGAATGATCACGAGAAAGAAAGATCAGAAGAGAAGAGAAGAGAAAATCAAGATCAAGAAAGAGAAAAGACGAGAAAGAGAACGAAAAAGAACAGCAGGATAAAAGAACAAAAGAACAAAAGGAACACGGCATCAAAAAAGGTACACCAAGCTTGATAAAAGGGATCGAAAGCAGGTTCTTTTCGTCTTGCCTCTTACAAGTCGCGTGCGTGTCTACGGCGCCCATCTTGATCTTGTCCATCGCGACTATCAGACCAGCAGCTCTCAGACCATCCTGTCAATCACCTCCATTACCGGACGCATAAAGTTTTGTGTGGTGGTGCAGTCGTCCTCCACTCCATCGACTCCCTCCAGTCTCTCGTTATTTCCAGCTTCCCTACTTTAACTTTCCCTTCCCCTCGTCTCTTGGCTACATTCCTGAGTCTCGTCCGTGTTCACTTCAGAGACGCTGCCCGCTGTCTCGGCTCTTTTGGCAGGTGAGTGCTCTGTCTTTTCTTTGCTTTTCTGTGTCTCCTTGCTTTCTTTTTCGTCTTTTTCGTCTTTTTGAGCGCACTTCCCTTCCCTGGAATGCGGGACCTCTTCTCAGAATGGCTGGATCCAGTTCAACGGCGCACTCTGGCACAAGTAGTGATGTCACTTTCAGAGTGCCAACCACAGCCAACCACACAAAAGCAGCCGAAAGACTGGTGAGACATTCCGTTGGCATGCCAGTCCTGCCCGCGACGAGAACGGCGTCGACACTGCAAAAGAAGAGCGCGGCTCAAATGACTGGCATGCATGATCGGCCCCCAAGTGACAGAGAGCGACAAGAATGGCGTCGATCGCTTTACCTTGAAATCTGGGAGCTCTTCACCTTTGCTGGTAATCTGGTAATTCTCCTCCGCTCGCAACATCCCGCCACTGAGATCCGCCGCGATCTGTTGATCTTTTCCCTGAATGCAAACCAGGTAAATGAGATCGAGGGCAGGGTCTTTTCCAGAATTTCGACTTTCCATCAACCGCTGGCGACAGGACGCCACTCTACGCGAAAAACCACTTTAGCAGAATTCCAGAAGGCTGCCATGAAGGGGAGTCGACGACCCTCTACTTTTCGCAATACGGCCAATGGAAGATGTCCACCGCAGTCACTGCGTCTTCGACGCAAAGAAAATGGCCGGCAGACAGCACAACACGCTGCGCAAAACGGCACAGGACTACAGGACTGCATCACTGCATCGCGTCGCCGCATCAAAACCCATGCATCAACAACAGACAGCCTTTTGAGTGGACAGCTGACGAGTGTCGACTGCAGGTCAGGCCGGTTTTGCCTGTGGGCGCACAAGCAGGATTCCCGAGAGACGACCAGAGACCGGTGACTTTGACCAAAAAGGAGGACAGCTCAGTCAACTCGTAGACCACTCAGGTCCCGTGCGACAACAACAACAACAAGACGATGCTATGAGCCTACAGACACAAAAGACACAAACACAATAACGGGTGCAACAGTCGGGAGGCGAGCATTTCGAGACGACTGCATTTTACATTTTACACAGTCCTGTCTGTCTATTCCCAAGAGGACATCGGCCTCGTTTCGGTCCTTTGTGCCGTGTAGGACAGGCGGCACGATGTGTTACCGGGAGAGGAGGTAAACAGACGTAGTCATTACTCTCGTGAACAGTTAATTGGTAACAGGTTCACGATGTCGATTTCTTTTCTTTTCTTTTCCGCCTTCTATCTTGTCGTCATTAGCCCTCTCTCTGCCTCCCGTTGCCAATTCAAACCCATGCAAGGGCTATTAAAGTGATCGACAGTAGACTTCCTTGATTGCACTAGGCCGTCATTAACACAAGCTATGAGCAGACGCATCTCCAGGACGTTCCTAAATTCTTCAGCCGTCGACAGGGACAGGCCGGGTCGAGTACGACTTGGCGTATGAAATAAATACTGGCTTGCACGACGCCTCCCTGATAGTCAGGCACCATTTCTCGTGCAAAATTTAAGCGTATTACCCAGGGAGAGGTGAGTGCTTCTCAATTAAGGGACACAAATACAATGACAGCAGACGCACAGAACTACAAAAGGGAAGCACATCTCATTTTCTTTTCCATTTCCCTTCATTTCAATCGGGGTCAGGGAGTGCAGCAGGCAAAGAGAGAAAAGAGGAAGGGCAGTCAATAGTAGAGTGAGGAAAGGTGTGAGTGTCACAAATATATTGGCGGCTTCGGGGCGGTTCTTCTTTTTAGAAAAGCAAAAAGGTCATGAATTGGTCGTAAATGGAAATACCAAAAAGGGAGTATCGTACACAAAAAAATGAAAAGAGGTAGCCTTCCAAAAGACCCCAAAAAAGAAAAGGACTTTTCAACAGTCATAGACGGTCGTACAGATTGAACAATAAATAGCAGGGCGTCGTTACCTGCACCTCCAAGCCGGCAACGCCAATTCCAAAAAGTCTTTTTTTCTTTCTGACTTTATCTCCGTCCTCTTTCATATCCGTCAGCTCCGCTGACTTTAGCACTCGCTGTCTTTTCTCACTTCAGCCCTGACATCTGACAGTCCCGGGCGAGAAACTGTGTAACACGCCACCGTCAATAATTGCAGGGCAGGACACTGGGCGTTGTAGGGCAGGCTGTGAGTAAAGGCTGAAGACGGTCTGTCGGGACAGCTGTTGTCTCTCCTGTCCTGCCTGTCTCTCCGGAGTAATTTGCTCCGGCCATCTAGGTCCATCCCAGAACAAGATCCAGGCCAGGGTCCAGGATCATGATGTCGACATCAGCTTCATTTGCCTCCAGCTGCTTTATTTGTTTTTGTCCGCCGTCCCTTACGCGCTTCCTTTTTGGGCACATCCGATCGTGGATTGAAGGTGAAGATTTTTGAGTGGAAGGGATCTCGAAAAATTTGTAAAGGGTCATGCTTCGTCAAGGGTCGTGATCGGCAAGGTCGATCGGAACAGAGAACTCAAAACCTCCCTTGTCACACGCTTTTTGCATGCTTCACGTCTAGACGTCGGGAAAAGAAAAGGAGAAAAACAACAAGATCGTGGCCAATCTTGTCGTTGCCTTTATCGTGAAGATTATGCAAACCGCACGGGCGCCCTTCCGTTGGGCAGCAGCTTGCGCTTTTTCGGCGGGTGTTCTTCTGACGTGTTGCCGTTCGTCGCAGTGCCGTTTGCGCCATTTGTGCTGTTTGTAATGTTCGTAAGAGCGTCGACTCCGTTGTTGTTGCTAGCCGTGTTGCCATTACTGCTCGAGCTACCGTTCATGCTCGCCGTCTTGTCTGTATTCTCACTTCCTACCTCCCGCCGCCGCTCGACAACGACCAGCCCTTCGTCCGGGTGCACCACCCGCCCGAACCCGCGGCCGAACAAAAACTGCGGCGTCTTGAGAGGAGCCAGCTGTGACGGCCCATCATTGTTCTCGCCCATCTGTCTGACCGCCGCACTCCGCACCCACTCATAGATGGGCCTGTCGTCCAGCAGCGTCTTGATGCGGTGGTGCTCGACGGCCGAGAGGGCTTGGCGACGGTCGACAATGACTTCTTCCAGGCTGTCGCGGAGCACGAGCGTCTCGACGTGCAGCGTGCGCCGGCCGTCGCGGCGGGCCGCGCCCTGGCTGATCCGCCGGACACGGCCGACCGCCTGCGCCTCCACCTGCGGGTTGAGCACGGGCGAGGTAAAGTAGACGCGCGAGGCCGAGCGCATGTCGAGGCCGAACGCCGCCTGCGAGAGGTCCATCAGCAACACTCTAAACGACGAAGCCAGCACAGCCGGCGAAGTCGGAGTCGTCGTTGGCGCAGATGTAGCCGACTGCGTCGGCGTTACTGGCCGTCCGTTTGTGTTTGACGCCGCCTGCGGCGACGTAGACGACGTCGTCGACGTGTCCCCATTAAAGGTCGCTACGTACTGCGCTCGTCTCTCCGCCGAGATCCCTTTTGCGTAAATCAAATGCTGAATCTGCAGAATCTCCAAATGCTCCGCCAGGTAAAAGGCTACATTCTCATTGTCGTAAAACACAATAATCTGCTCGTCGGCCTGGTGGCGGACAATGGCGTCGAGAAGATATGAAAGCTTGGCCGATGTAGTCGACACGAGCCGCGTGTTGGCCAGCGGGGCGGCCAGAAACAGGTCGCCTGAATCAACAGTCGTGGTCGTTGTGTCAACTGTCCTCCGTTTCAACGATCCGGCATGGTTGTCCTCGCCGAGTTTGGTGTTGCCGGCGAGGGTCGGGTCGCCTTTGGAAGGCACCGCAGGTGCTGTAGCGCTTCCATTACTAGGGGCACCAGCGGCCGCGGTCCCGTTTGGCCTCGCCGCCTTCTGGACCGACTCGTGCTGCTTCCTCAGGACGTCCTGTCCTTTCTGCTCGTACCGGCCATCGTCGAACATGGCCCGCAGCGACGTCGGGGCGTCCATGCAGGGCCTCAAAAATTGCTGGAGGGCGCGGATCATGGGCGCGGCCGTACAGGTAAGGCCATCCTTTGGGGCCTCGCCATCGATGGACCACGCCGCCGCAAAATGGCCTCCGCCCGGCATGTCCGCCACGTAGACGGGCACCTCGTGGTACGCGTCCGCCAGTCTCTTAAACCGGTTTGTGACGGCAACGTGGCCGAAGGAGATTGCTTCCCTCAGTAAGCGCTCGTCCGCCTCGCTTATTGGCACCTTCTTGTCTTCCAAAAACTTCTCGGCGGTCTCGAGCGCCTTTGCAATCTCTGTCACAGAAAAGAAGTTGGCACCAAAGAACGTCGCCTGCCGGATGTTGCTCAGCAGCGTCAGCAGGGCGCCCCGCTGCTTGGGGTGGAAGAAATAGTCGCGGTCGGTGCGCTGGGACTGCACGGCGTTAAAGACGATCATCATGCTAAACAAATTCAGGCACAGACGGTCCTGGTAGGACCCGTCGAGCACGACGACGCGCTCGTCGACCGTCGGCAGCAGGTCGCCGACCTCGGACGTGCGGTGCCGGATGATGAGTGAATCGAGGGTCGCTCTTAATCCATCCCGCCGGCCGCTACTCCTATTGCTGTGGTGCGGCTGCATGACATACACGGCCCAGTCGGCAGGGGCATCGCCTGCACCGCTACTGCTGGTCGTGCTGCCGCCCAAGAGCTGGCCGCCCACTTCGCGGACCGTATTGGCCCACGGCCGCACCCGCAAGTACAGACTGGCCATGGCTCCTATGCGCTCCAGGTCTTTGCGTTCTTGCTGGGCGGCGGCCGTGCCGGGGGTCGACGGTCGTTGCGGTGAGGGTGGTTGTGAAGGGCTGTCAAGTCCAGGGGTCGTCTCCTCCACGCCGAAAAGACCGGTCGACGGCGTACCTGTGACAATCCAGCGCGCTGACACTTGCAGACAGTCGAGGACCAGCAGCAGATTGCTCTTGCGGCCCATCTTGGAGTGGCCGAGCCGGTGGCCCTCGTCGACGATGACGCGCTTGAAGTGGACGGCCGCCAGGGGTGACCTGAGTTCGTAGCCCGACCTCGTGATCTCGCGGTCCAGCGCCAGCTTCTCGAATCGAGGAATCGACATTAAGAGAATGTCCGCCTCCAAGATTTGGGCGGTCGACGGTATCGGCGATTTCTGGCCGGCCACCACGATGACATTCAAGCCCTCCGTGTGTTTTGTAATCTCCTCCTCCCATTGTCGCACCAGATTCGCCGGCACCAACACCAAACTGCAGCTGCTCAGCGTGATCGCCGACGACAGCGACGATGACGGTCCGCCTCCAGACGTTGACGCCGACGACCGCGGGCTGTCCCGCGACGACGCCTTGAATTTCGGCAGCACATACCGCGCCGGGTTGCGCTGGATCGCCGCTATGCAGTGCCGGAACTCGTCCGCATTCGCCTCCGTGTCGGCCAGATACAGCTTCCACGGAACGGACTGGCGCGTCACAATCGTCGCCGCCATGTCCGCCAGCGACCTTACCCCTTTTCTGGTCCTCGCTCCGCTCGTTTTCTCGCCGCTCGCTGGTATCCTCACCCCGCTCGCGTCCACTTCGACAACGTCGCTCGCGTCGGCCTCCACGGCATACACGTCTGGCAGCTCGGCCGGAAACGCCCGCGTCGCCAGGATCAGCGCCAGGCAGATCAGCGTCTTGCCCGTCCCCATCTCCTCTGCCAGAATCCCGCCCGACACGCCGTCGTACAGTCGCGCCGTCCGCAACACCTCGCCCGTCACATCGTCGTACCACCACTTCTTTTCTTTTTCCTCGCTTCGCTCGCCTTCTTTTGGGTCCTCGCTCCGCTCGCTTTCTTTTTGGTCCTCGCTCCGCTCGCTATCTCGCTGCTCGTTCTCGTCGCCACTTCGTGGCTGCTCCCTCAGAGCCAACAGTCTCGGATCCACCACTCTCCCCGGCTGCAGCTCTCTCTGCAGCATCACGGCCGCCGACCGCATCTGGTGCCCGTACAGCGTCGTCGTCGCCCGCAGACCAGGCACGCGGCTCGTCATCAGGGCGTCCATAACGCGCTGATACGACTCGTCGTGCACCAGGTCGACCCGCGGCTCGGGCGACGGGATGGAGTTGAACATGGCCAGCAACGACTCGTCGTTGTTTTCGGCGTCACCCACGCGTATCCTTGCGTCGTGGACGAGCAGAGGCACATCCTGTGCGTCACCGTCCCACGTCTCTTGGGAGTAGTCCAGGCCGTTGAGCAGCCGCTGCAGGTCCTTTCTCATCTTGACGTCAGACCGCGGCACCAGCCGGCGGTAGGCGTCGTCGGGCAGGACATAGACGCGACAGATGCCGGTGGGCGACGACGACGGCGACGTTGACTTGCGGAACGATATGCGGATCCACCGGTGGAGGAGGGGACGGACGACCGCGGCAAAAGCGGGCAGTTTCAAGAGGGCTATCCTTGTCTCGTCGGGAAGAACGTCTTCCCCGTCCGTCCGCTCATTCAACAGCCACCGGTCCGGGGCGACAATGTCTGTACCGTCCAGCGGCACGACAAAGCTGCCGGCGGCAATGTACGCCGACAGAGGGATGTCCATCTGGGGTGGGGGTGGGGAGAAGATAAACATAAAATGGGTGGACTACCGGATATCAGACCGCCTTCATGCCGGGTGATGAGCGATCGATGAGAGCGCGGATGAGTTAATTGATACAGTGAGTCTGTCAGTGAGTGAGACTAATAATATCGGCTATCGGTGTTGTGTTGGCCCGGCTGTCCGTCACCAGGTATGAAAGGCCAGGATAAATATAATGTGTAATTACGAGAGGTGACAAAAAAGGAGGTCAAAAAAGGTCAAGAAAGAAGGTTACATAATACGGAAGGAGCGTTGTGAAAGTGCAGGAAGGAGCGAGAGGCTGGCTGACCGGCAGTTTCCCGTTTCGCAAGGCTCTGTCCAGCGCCCAGCGGCCATAGGCCCGTGGTGCCTAAAAGAGTGGGGCCACCACAACCACCACCAACTGGAACCGCCAATTACAGCAGATGCGACATTGACGAAAAGCACTGTAAACAGAGGATACACTCAAGATGACCATTTCCTTTCTTCTTTTCATTTTTTTTTCTTTTTTCGTTTCATCATTCATATCCGTTATCATTAAGAGTTATCTACTTCTTTGGGTCCCACCTCTCCAGCAGACCAATCTTCCACTCTTTGAAGAGACGATCTCTTGCCGGCAATAGAGTAGTGCTCTTTTCGAGTAAATCTGTCACGGCTCCAATCGTTTCTCGTGGCAAGTTGATCTCCTGGACGTCCGAGTTGAGATTCTCGAGAATGGCATCAGCCTCTGCCCGTGGTATGTACTTGTAGAGCAGCTTGATGGCCCGGCGGGCACTTTTTGCTTGTGTGTCTGTCCCGCCAGCGTCACTCGACGCAGAGTACACAATGCTGCTGTTGAGCACCCACACCTGGAGGACCTGTTCTGCCTGTTCGTCTTCTGTTCTTCCCTCCAGCTCGTAGATGGGCAGAATCAACGACTTGGACGAGCCTGTGCGCTGGATTGTGGCGACGAGCGTGGCGGCCACACAGTCGGCAATCGAGGGGCCGTTTCTGCCATCCCCTTCTGACAAGGAGACCTGCCACTTGAAGAGGTGGACGGACTGCTGACGTCTCAGCGTAAAGTAGCCGATCTGGGCCTTGCAGGAAGTGCAAAAGACGTTGAGGCCGCGGGGTGCTGTCACAGTACTTGTCGTGTCGGCTGCCGTCACGGTCTGGACAGACGAGAGGATCTCGTCCAGACTGGACAATGCCTTGTCTGATGTGGACTCCGAGAACTGAGTTTGTTAGCACGACTATCGTCGTCGTCGTCGTTGATGCCACGAAACACCATCATTCAGAAATGCAAATGTATAAATGTCCCTCGTTTAGTCTATTATGGGAGGCCGTGAAAGATTCGGGCTAAACCATACAACGCCAACGAGGGGATAAGAATCCGGGGCCATCTGAAATTCCACTCGGGTTTGCTTGCTCTCGTAGTGCCTGGAAGAGCCGAAAGCATGACACTACAGACTATGGGCAAAGGAGTCCTGAAAATCATAGGCGGGCCCCGGTCTCCTTGTTCTTGGGCAGGTGTATCGGCGGCGGGCTATGACAGTAAAACCAGCCGCCTTCTTGCTGCCCGGGGGGAGTGTGGGGGGAAATAATATGGGCAGGAGAAGTAGGAGTATGACTTACCAGTAAAGAATGACAATCTGACTCCGAAAAGAGGAGCGTCGTGAGATCGACAAAGCCCGTGCCCGCCTCGGCCGAAATAACGCTGTTGGCGCCATACCCTCGGTTGGCCAGCTGTGCACCCTTGTCGTCTGGCTTGTCACCAGCGTGTTTGACGTCCGGCTTGTGGCAGTGCCAAAACTCCATCATCTCGGCCCAGTTGTCGCTCGGGAGGTCTTTCCACGTGTGGATGCGGTTGTTGGGGACAAGAGTGGAGGAGCAGCTGCGGCAGATGATAGCCGAGCCTGCCTTCAAGTCAGGAGCAGACCATGGCGCCAGATCGGTGTCGTCTGTCTGCGCCTGTCCGTTCTGGCTTGTCGCCAGAGGAAGCCGCCATGCGACATAGCCCGACGACAGTGCCGGGCCCTGCACTGGAAGCTGTCCTCCATTTGCTGGGACGGCCACTCGGCCGGGTAGAGTCAGGTCGACATCGTCGCCGCTGTCGCGCTGGGATATCCTCAAAGTCAATCCATCTTGGAGAACTTGGGCCTTGATCTGCGCGTCAACGTCAGCGTCAACCTTGCCTGCAAACGATGCCGACACGGACACCTGGCGGATGTTGACGAGGAGCTCGGCGTAGAGCAGGATTGCCGGTGGACGTGCTGGCTGTGCTTGCTGTGTTGGCCGTTGTGTTGATGAGCTGTCTGACATTATGAAAAAGTTTGTTGACGGGACATGGGACTGCTATTTATGAATGGACTGTGTCAAAAAGTCCAGTGGGACACGTACAGTGTAGAGTAGTGGATTGTGTGCTAGTTGGACTGTGTTTGCACTAAGCTCGCACTGTACCAGAACTTCTCATTACGATTCATACTTTTGAGGTGTTGCACGTACAACGGCCCATAAGATTCGTTTGTTCTACTCATTTGCTCTACTTTTCACACCCAACATTCTTATCCATTGACACATCGCTCATCGTGTATGCTCATAAATTCAACGGTCTACATTAGAGTCAAGAAAAGTGAAAAGGTGAAACGAAGAAAGAAGATGTAGAATAAGAAAGACTTTTGGCCGGCCTTTTTCCGATCCCCAGGAACAAAGGAAACTAAATAAGAAAATAAAATGAAATACTGAATGCCTACACCGACGTCTACTCCTCTTCCGCCTCCTCGACGGCCTCGACCTCCTCGTCGTCGTCGTCAAAGCTGCCGGCGGGCACCTGGTACAGGCGCAGGATGGACTTGTTGGGGTCCTTGACGAGGACGTAGCGGCCGTCGCCCTGCTTGTGGCACATGTCGGCAATGGTGCGGACAATGCCCCAGCCGTTGGAGAGGCTCAAATTCATCTGCGCGGCAAAGTCGCGCGGCTTCCAGCCGACCACGCCCAGGATGACGTGCTTATCGTTGGTCTTGGGGTTGGCGCGCGACACGAAGCCGACCTTCATGACGTCGGCCTTGGCGAGGATGGACTGGACGGTCCAGCGGGCCAGCTTGCAGGAGTTGTTCTTCATCTCGGTGGCGACGACGGCGCCGCGCTGCGTGGCGAGCTTGGCGCGCCAATCCAAGGCGCCGCCGGAGCCCTGGGCCTTGCTGTCAAACTCGTTCAAGGCCTTGACGCTCAAAAACTGGTCCTCGCCGTTGGTGGCGTTCTTCTGGACGGCGTCGAGCTCGGTGCGCACCACCAAGTAAACGGGCTCCTCGTCGTTGGTCGACAGGTCGAAGCGGCGGTACTTGTAGGCCTTGGATGCGGGCGGCTCGGTCTCTTCGCTGGCGTTGTAGAAGGGGTTGGCGTGCGCCATGTTGACTTTCTGGGCGCCTTCCACAACAACCTGGTTGGCAAAGTTGTGGTTGATGTAGGTGGCCTCCTCGGCGAGCGCGCTCGGCTGGTTGACCGTGTCCTTGCTGCCGTCGGCGGCCTCGAGCGGCGCGTCGGCGGCGTTCTCGTTGACCGTCACCATGTCGAGCGCCGCATTGTCGCGCTTGTCCAAGAAGATCTTGCCGCCCTGGCGCACAATCACCAGGTCCCACGGGTAGACGGAGCGCGGCGCGCACATGAGCATCGACAGGATGCTGTCGGTCGCAAAGATGGTGGCCTCGCCCTTGTCGGCGAGCTCCTGGATGACGGGGTCGCTGGAGGTGGTGACGTTGTAGGCGGCGCGGTCCAGCGCCGTCAGCTTGCGCTCGCTCGACTTGGCGACCGGCGGCTTGTCGAAGCTGCGGTCGTAGTAGTACAAGAAGCCAAACGAGTCGAGATCTTCACCTTCATCAGCATCCAAATTGAGCTTGCTCAAGCGGTTGTAGTCAATCTCCTCCATCAGGTGCCAGTCCGCCTTGATGTTGACTGAGGCATCCCGGTTCCGCTGCGGCTTGTCGTAGTCCTTCCACCCGAACCGCCGGCCGCGGTTGCTCGCACCGCCCCGCGCGCCAGACCCGCCGGCCGCATTGTAGGAAGCATTGTTGCGTGCACCGCCCCGCGTCGTATTACGGTGGGATGGTGGCACCCAAGACCAAAAGGGGATCATTATTGAGCTGCAATTGCCATTTTGT